>JBAMHX010000022.1:12730147-12744865 GCA_037177515.1 Pseudomugil tenellus
AATAATAATAATAATAATAATAATAATAATAATAATAATAATAATAATAATAATAATAATAATAATAATAATTCAATGATAAAATGAAAAAATTACACTAAAAATACTTTAAAAAATATAATTTATAATAATAAAATCAAAACTCACAATCAAAAGTCATCTTAGGTCCAGAACAGGTCAGAGCAGATCACTATCCAGGCTGACTAATTTTGGGTTAAAGGTGTATTATATATATATTGTAATAATAATAAAATGATGATTATTCGTATTGAAATGTTTCCATAATTCATTATATAGTATCATGAAATAAATCATATGTACATTTTATGTTATATTAACATTTCTTTCACAGATATTTAGCAGTTTTGATCATTCAGTTTAAGGTTTCTTTTTTTCATACTTGATTCATACAATCGAGCATTTTTTTTAACAACAGATGTGATGCAATTTCCTCATATGCTAAAAATAATCATTTCCTTCAACTTCTTGTTGTCTTCCTTTAAATGCTGTCATTGCACTCACTAATCACTCTGTGGGACAGCTATGAGAAAAGCACACAGTTCATCATTTTCCCATTAGTGACTTGTTTTTACTACATATAGTAAAATGACTTAAAAAATGGATTAAACAAATTAAACTGCAAGATACATTATTCATCCATGTGAAACTATACATCTATAGCAAACACATGACAAACAAAAGGAGAAGCTGAGTTACTTACTGTAGTGAGGGAGTAGATGAGGGCTTTGGTTTTGCCACTCATAGTCATCTTTTAGGGGCAAAGGAAGCTCAAGCTCCTCTTCAGCATCGCTTTGAGACTGAGAACCATAGTCATCCTCGCTTCGAGACATTAAAACAACAAGATAATCAAATTTTAATCAGTTACTGAATATTCTTTGTTTGTTCTACATTAACACAAGTTTCTTAAGTACCAAGTTGTGTTTCTGTTGGCAGGATCAGGTGTTCCATACTGGTCTGGTCCACAGCCCCAGTAACTGCACTCTTCTTTTCCACTGCTCTTCATGATTTCTGCATGATGAGATAAGCAGTCTTCAAGAGCGTGATGAGGAAGATTCATCCAAGCTGGATGGTCTGGTTCTCTGTTCTGCATCTGCTCCACATGCTGCAGAACATGAGCTGGCTGTCTCATCCACTCTTGGCTCATATGCGTGCTTCTCCACAGGATTGGATCGGTCTTGCATGCATTCATGTAGCATGTTGAGATTACTTCACCTTGACACAGATTACCATGGAATATTGGTTCTACTGAAAGTTCAGGGCAACTAAATAGGTGAAAAATGTCAGGTTTGTCTGTGGTTAAAATTGCTCTTGGCTGTGGCGCTCCAGATTTATCCATTACATTTCAGCACATCAACAGTCCTGCAAGTAACCGAGCACACCAGACACTTCATTCATTCACAAGCAACAATACAAACCACATGAAAATACATGCATTGATAAAATGTCTTTTGGACACCGTGACCTACCTGTTCACTGCTGGATTCTTTCCTCCTGTGGTTGCAGAGGCATGTGTGCATTCAAGAATGTTATATGCAAATTTTCCTCTACTTCAGCAGTATCCAATCAGAACTAAGCGTCTAAAAGGCTTTTTTGTTAACTGTATGACAAAGTATTACCGGATTACATGAATTAGATAAAGATCTTAAAGAAGCAGTATCATACTTTCAGGCAAAAGGAAACTTTTTTTTAAACAAAACAGAAAATTAAGCTTATGTTAAATGAACATTGTCCCTATATGGTTAATTTCAGTGAAATGTATCCATGCATGTGCGCTAAGAGGAAAACAATCAGTCACATACTCATTTTAACTGGAAATTACACAAGTATGATAGATAAATAACATGCACTTTTCCCTAATTCTGGAAAATAAAATGCCAAACAGGGTATAAAACAAGTATAAACCAGTGAACCAACAGAATAATTGCAAGATAATTTATTTTAAAACCAGCTGTGCACAAGTAACAGACAGACAATAAATAATGAAAAAGAAAAATCCCCGATATCTAATAAATTAGGGTAAAATAAGTCATACAAAATGAACTTATGGAAAGCAACACAAGTACACAGAGAAATCTTTAATGATGGCAGAATGTTTTTGAGGACTTCCAAAACTCCACAGGTCATAAAAAAACAAAAAAAAGAATAGAAAAATAACACTGATAGATATATTTTTTAAAAATGGCATTATAAACAACATGTTATTTAAAAATTACACAGAATGGGGGGACAAATACAAGTACACATCCTTCATTCTCTTCATGTCAATGGTAGTTTGGCTGCTTAAGCAAAAAGAGGTTCTGACACAGCCTGCTGCCATACATCAATGCAACATACATTTTAAAATATTGTTAGTATACTAAGCAGTCAGCTAAACAATGGTTGCAGCTGTAGGAGAAATATCCCCCCTTTTCAACTACATAGAGCTGAACTAAAAATTACATTAGATGAATCTAAAAAATCATTAGCTGAAGCTGAAATGCAATGAATGCACATATTAGTGCAAATGCCATACAGTTTCGGTTTGGGTAGACAAGTTCATGATGCACTAAGTTAGTGTGTATAAAGCATGAAGGCATTCCCTTGCAGTATAAGAATATTACTAAACATGAAAAGGCAAGAACAGGTGTTATAGTACAGCTAAGTTCCTTGAGAAGAGGAGCGAAGTATTTATATTATATTATCCTCGTAAAAAAAGGCCAGTGATTTCCCAGAAAAATCCAGAGACACTTCGGATGTCAAATGATTTACCAAACCAACAGTTATTACTCTGTGAGTTTTTGTTACCAGCATTGAGCATCACACATTTCTCTACAAGCCTTAAATCTGAATCACTGTTTACCTTAAAATTAAAAAAAGAAAAAAAAAAATCACACATTCTCAAATTATCAAAAGTAATATAAAATGAAACAACAACCAAAAAGATAAGTAAACAAGCAATTCATATTTACATTACATACAAAATGCACAACACAATTCACGTCGTTAATCCATGACTCCGTGCCCATTTCCCTTCCTCCTCCAAAGCATCCTGTGATTTTTCAGCCATCTGTCCTTGTTTGAATAAAGTTTGGAAGTCCAAAGTCAGTCTATGAGCTTTTAACAGATGAAAAAGGAAAACATGGTGCACTGCGCCCTCTGGTGGAAAGCCAGCGAAATGACAAGAGATGGGAGCGGGGCTCAGAGATTATCCCCTGGTTGGTACTGAGGCTCGGTGGCAGTGAAGTAATCCTCCAAAAAGGCTTGTAGATATTCAAAGGTGGGCCTTTCCTCTGGGTCCTTCTTCCAGCACTGCACCATCAGCTCGTGCAGGGATGAGGGGCAGTCCTGTGGACACGGCATCCGATAGCCTCGCTCCACCTGCTCCAGAACCTCACGGTTGTTCATGCCTGGGGAGAGGAAAGCAGACAAATTCACATTACTGCATCAGTTTAACTCGATTTGTAGCGGCTAACAGCTCAGTTGCTTTTTCAGTTTGTCTCTCCATAGAGTATTGCTGGCACTATGACCTTTTGTGTTTTGTTTTTCCTTCACAGGGTTATACATTACGGAATATTTTCATGTTAGTCCTTTCATGAGTTCTTTTCCCTCACTAGAAAAGAAACTTTCCCATTTTACATGTAAATGCACAATCAAATTACACAAAACACTGTATTATATTATATCTGTTTAATCTGTCTATACCACTTTCTGTCTAACTTATTTCATTATGCTTCACTAATCAATATCTAATACTTGGTAAAAGGAACTTTTACGTGCTTGCACTGCAAAGTGGGAATATTTCTCTGTATATTTCTCTGTATAATGTATATTTCTCTGTATAATGTATGTAATAAATAACATTATAGAACATGCAACTCTTTTTCCATTCTCTTTAGATACAAACTCTCATAAGAAGTATTAATAAAACACATGCAATATGCTGTAATTTGAATTTGTGGTTACATAAGCCTCACCTGGATAGGGCACTCTGCCCTTAGTTACCAACTCTGTGAGCAAGATGCCAAAAGACCACACGTCTGACTTGATGGTGAATTTCCCATAGAGCGCAGCCTCAGGAGCAGTCCACTTTATGGGAAACTTTGCGCCTGAAACCAACCAAAAAGATGACATTTAATCCAACACTGTTTCTGAAAACTGCTGCAACCTGTTTGCCGTTCCACTGTTGCGATTCCTGCAGAATAAGTAGGTCAGTCGTCACTGCACAGATTTTTTCTTTCATCTGCGGTTTCATTAGTGCAGACATCATAGCGTCCCACTGGGGAAATAACGGAACAATTCCATTATCTTTCTCCATCTCAGTTTACACTTGGATGAGGTTAAGCAAGTAAACATTTAAATTGCTACCAAATGAGTAAGTGCACATGTTGACAGAGCAACAAATGGAGCCTAGAAGAGCTTGTCATGTCTAACCGCCTGCTGCTCGTACTGCACTGTATCTGTATGTATCCAGTTGTCTTTGTGCCATAACGTGACCACACGATTCTATTTTCCACTGGTTTCATCAAAACAAATTCATGCTCGTTTACTGCACTTATTCTCCACTCGCCAGCCTGCCCACCAACTTTTTCCTTTGGCGATAACATTTTCAGAGGATGTTGTGGTTGGAGGACTGGGCTAGTACTACAGAAATATTTAAATCTGACAAATATGTGGACTTGCAAGTTCATTTGTAAGAATGTTTCTCCTGACTGTCTTAATAATTAATAAATAATATAAAAATAATGATCCTTTCTGCTCCCTTTCATGATTATTTTCAGATTTCAGTTTTCCAGTTATTATTGCATAATTAATTGAAGAAATTATTTAACATTATTTTGAGTCAAAACTAGCCATTGAGAGCTTCAATTATGCAAAGATATTTAGTATGAATAAAAAATAGTTGCTTACAAGGACTGGCAGTCCTGTGCTCTTCACATAGTTGGACCAAATTACAGCTGTTTCTTACACATTCACTTATGCAGTCTTAAGCATATGCATCTACAAACTAGCTAAAAACTAGTTCTTAACTTCAGCGATGGATGTATGAAAAGCTGGTGCGACTTAGGGCAGCAGGCTTACCTTGTCTTGCTGTGTATTCATTGTCCTCAATCAGCCTAGCCAGACCGAAGTCTGCAATCTTGCACACCAGGCCGTCTCCTACTAATATGTTGGCAGAACGCAGGTCTCTGTGGATGTAATTCATCCTCTCAATATATGCCATTCCTGCTGCCACCTGGGAAATTGAGTCATTTTATCCATTAAACATCACATCATCGGACAGTTTCAAGGTCAATCGATCTTTAAATGTAGTTCTATTCAGGACTTAGACGGATACACCAATGTACCACAAGATTACAACCAATGATGTGAAATAATAACATTTTTGCTCTTGGGAATGTTTGGCTGTGGTATTCCAGGGAATATTGCTATATTGCATCCTTATTACATTCAACATGGAAAAGAATTTAAGATGCCGAATCAGCCCCCAAACCCAGTTTATCTTGGGATCCCAGAAACCTCTGAACTCCCTCAGAGGTCTGGGGTCCATGCTACTATGGTAACCAGTGACGACCAAATACATATTATGCAACTGATTTTAATGTTGTTGCTGACATAGTCATATATTTCAATTTTTAAAAACAACTTTGTTAATTATTTCACATTGTAAAATAAATAACATCCAGTGTCACAAATGATTATTTTTCAACACTAATAGTGATGACTAAGAGTTCTGGGTAAAGACACAAGCCATTAATCCAGTGGTACAAAGTACATAGTAAGAATTTGCCCTTTTCAGAAACTGGCATAATGGCTAGATGGATATGGCTGCTAAAAATCTAAAATTATCTTAAATATTGGTACAAGTCAGGATAGATCAAAAATAGTTTGTTTATAAAAGAAAAATGCACAGTGAACATTTATGAGAATAACTAGCAGCACACCTGGGCTGCCATGTCCACAAGATTTGGCAGTTTGAGGCCACGTCCTTCACCATCTTTAAGGAAATCAAGCAAACTTCCTAAAAAAGAGAAGAAAACAGATAAAAATGAGGTTACGGTGAAATTACTGAGGATGAGTTCTCACCCACCTGCCAGATCTTAACTCAGATTTAGTCAAAACTGAACACAATTTAGTTGCTTTCGTGTCAGTTCTGTGATTTTTCTTGGATCAGATATTTGATCTGCTGCTATTGTTTCCTACAATTAACATAATTACTGATCTGTAAGTCATCAAAACGTGAACTTGGGTGCAGATTTGCAAAATTAACACACTCCACCTTTGCTCATGTACTCGGTGACGATGTAGATGGGTTCTTCAGACACAACGGCATAGAGCTGCACTAGCTTATCGTGCCGCAGCTTCTTCATGATTTGAGCTTCTTCCAGAAAGGACTCGGGAGACATGGTGCCGGGCTTCAGCGTCTTCACTGCCACCTTGGTGGTGCCGTTCCACGTGCCTAACAAAACAATAATGCGTAATGTAAAATGTATGGTAACAGTTAAACTGACTTTACAACTAAACTCATGACATATTTAGGTTGTTTTTTCAGAGTAGAAACTTTTAAAAACACTTCAATAAAGTGCTTCGTTTTGCTTGTAGATCTTGGCCCAGTTAACAGCGACTGTTTCAAACAGCAAAATTACAAAAAAAAAACCAAACCAAAAAGCTCTTTTCGTTTATCACATACAGTTGTTGTCCAACACTGTCCACAGCTGTTGAATTTTTACTCCAGCCAAAAAAAGAAAGAAAAAAAATACACACCCATCCAGACTTCGCCAAATTGTCCGTTCCCGAGACGTTTAATGAGCTGCAGCGACTCTCTCGGGATCTCCCAAACATCTTTGGTTTTGACAGATAGGTCAGTGAGACGTGGCATGCCTTTGTGGCACGGCATGATCAGTCTGCAGCACAGCCCTGCAGCCCTGGCTGGAAAAATGCATGGAAACATAGTTTGTTAGTGTGAGAAACGGAGGAAAATGCAAGAACAAGAAGTGCTTTTTATGTTGTTTTTGCACTAATAACTGTAGCAGGCAAACCAGAGTAGTGCTGAACAAGCTGCTGGAGTGTCTCAAACTGGGCCCGAGTGGTAATGTAGTAGCCTCCATTGTCCAACTTGCGAATCTTGTAGTGTTTGACATGGTCCCCCTTGATGTCATCCCAGTCTTGGATGGAGAGTGAGTAGGCCCCTGGAACCAAGACAACCCATATTAGCAATGCTAGTTTAATAAAGGCGTTTTACCATGTGTGAATTTGTGGGAATGTTTCTAATGAGCATAGAGTGTCAGGGAAAAGATCTCATACATTAAATGCAGAGCCACTACAAAATTATTGGCATGACAAAGTTTAACATGCTAAACTTCTCTGAAGATTGTTTTACTTGTTTGCTTTAGAAATAGCTATTTGCATATATCAGCATCCTTTACTTTTTAATTTGCAAACACATTCATCTGCTTTCCTTAAGTTTAAAAAAAACAATCAACATGTCAGTGAGTTGGTGCAGCTCAAGCTGGAGTACCTTTGGTTGTTTCACTCTCGCGGATGAGGAAAGTCCCGCGGGCATTGCCGCTGGATAGCAGCTGTCTCTCTGCATCCTTTCGACCTAGTTTACCAAAGTACCAGCTGCAGGGAGATAAAAAAGAACCAAACTATGCAGCTGACTATTCATGTTGAATGCTTTTTTCCATTAGCCTGTTGTGGTCGAACCAATATGATGTATTGAGTGAAACGCAGTGACATGAGTTTCAAATATTTACAATATGCTTTTCTGTTGATGAAGATGCTGTGCTGTGCCAAAGAGAGGGTAAGTTTAAGGGTGTGTGCTCTTTTACGAAACCTTTACTCACTCTTCAGCTTGGATGGAGTCCACGGGAGCTACGTAATTGCTGGGAATGTATCCGGTTCCACCTGTAGTAAGGGAACGAGCCTCCCACCAGTCTCCCTCACTAAAACAAGAACAATGGAGGATAAACAGAGAGACCAAACAAAATGCAAACCACAGATGAACCACTTAAATGGAAATATGTTAACAACATTCAAAGAAGTTGTCTCCTAGCAGGAGTTTGATCCTTTTGTGAGTAATTACTTATATATTAAAGCAAAAGTTGGAATGAAAACATTTTCATTTTTGTTGAATTTACAGACAAGTTTGGGAATTTGTCTATGCTGACAGAACATTTTACTTTAATTCAAAACATCCTAGCTGACAGAAGTGGTCCAGCCTGTCTATTTTGTAGGGCTGAGTTTAAACAAGCAGGTCATCAGAAACTAATTAAAATCTTTTGCAGTGGCTACTGGCATCATTAACATATTTCTCTTTTTTCTGCAGGTCGTATTTCTCATTTCTTCCTTTTTTGCAGGTCTTACTTCTTATGTTCCTTTATCTGCAGGTCTTTCTGGAGAGACAATGCAGCTCTCTAACCCCAGCAAGTCGAGGCAGATGACTGCCTTACCTAAACCAGGTTCCGCTGGAGGTTTTGCCTCCCTGTTAAAAAGGAGTTTTCCTTGCCACTGTCGCCTCATGCTTGCTCAGGATGGGAGATTGGATCGAAGTCAAGATTCGATGCAATCTTGCTAGTTCCCTGTATAAGGCTATTTTTATGAATTGGCCAATCTCTGTGAAGCTCCTTGAGACGACATTGTTGTAAAATAGCGCTATATAAATAAAGTTTAAGTGAATTGAATAACTAATGTAGCATGGGTCAGGACTCTCGCTTGGTTCTGCTCCAGCACTGCAGATATAACTGACTGTGGTAAAGTTAAACGTGTAGTTTTGTTTCAGATGAGGGGGAAAAATGTACATACAGACGGTATATCAGTCGTTGACATGGGTAACACTATCCTGAGCTCTGTTTTTATGTTTCAGACATGCTAATTATAAACGACTCCTTGTAGTAGGCTGTTACAGAAAAAGAGTAATCCTGTCACTATATTTTAATTAAATTTATTTAAATATTGTTCCCTCTATTGATGTCAACTGAAATAAACATAAAAAGGTCAATTGGTATTGTCAGCTAGCCTCAGGCTGTCGCTAACTGGGTTTGGTGAGAATCACAAGGATGCCATGGAAAGTGTACAAGACAAGGCCGGGTCTTTTTCTCTTTAAAGGTGGCAAAAGACAAATAATTAATAGGAAAAACTGGTCAGCGCTGCCTGATTGTCCTCTGAATTAAGGATGAAAAATGTGGCTAGAGAAGGGAAAAATAAGAGACAAAGAAGCAAAATCAGAGGCAAAATAATTAGGCTAAAACCTATGGGTAAAGAAATAAAATAAATTTTAAAAACATAATAAAATATATGAGACTTAAATGTACCAAATTTGTGAAGAAGACAGATCTGCTGTATTCTGTCTAAGTTTAACACAGATACATTTCACCCCAAGTGCAACTTTCAGATGTTGATGAAAGACAAAAAGCAGAGGAGAAAAACACAACCACATGTACATGTTTTCACACTTACGTGCTGTTAAGGATCTGGAACCTCTCCCCCTTTCTGAAGCTGAGGTCATCCTCAGTCCTGGCTTCATAGTCATAAAGAGCAACGAAGAGTGTCACCCCTGCAAGAAATATAGTGATGTTTGGAGTTATTGAAGGCAAAATAACTGGACCAAATCTACACTGGTTGTGTTTCTGGGTGTGTTCATCTCCTGAACACAACGAGCTGCCTCTTATGCATTTTTATGTTTATTCTTTACACCATATGTGCTTATGTTTACTATGTAAATATCTTGAAAGTAAATTTTATAAATGAATTCATTCCCACGTAATTGTCTTGTGGTAAAATCTTCTAAGGTTCTTACCTTACCTTAAATCTTACATGTAGTCAAAACTGGACTAATTACAGAGCTCTATGAGAAATATAACACACAGACACCTTGTGTAAAAACATATTATAGTAACTTATGTTACTATAATATGTTAAGTTACAATAGTATATGATTTTCCAAAAAGTCCATGTCAATATTTGGACTTATATGAAGTCCTCTCTGAGTTGTTTTTGTAAGTTTTTCTTTGTAAATTTTTTGCATATTTTAGCTGATTCATTTCATTTTATGGCCTGCAGCTTTCATGTGCTGCTTTAAGCCAGCCGGCAGCAATTTCCAGTGTAAAAAAACCTTGATGAACCAACTGTCCCTTATAAAACACCAGGAGAATGGAGCTAACCACTGCCAAACAGACAGATATGTGTGGAAGGAGCTGGGGGAGACCAAAATAACAACTTTATATAAAGTCAGCCTTTTTTTGCTTTAAAACAGAAAAAAGATAAATCACAAGAGGTTTATCATGAAAATCAGCAAAAGTCCTGCTTTTAAACCCTTTCCATCACTGAATAATGGCTGCCAAGGTAAAAAAAGGGACATTTTAATGTAAATTTGATGAGGATGTCTGTTCTTTGAATAATGTTGCCTAATTAGTCTAAATGACCTTACTATAGTGACAACAATGCAAAATGGAATAAATCAGAGAGTAATCTGTCCATGTTTTACGTCTATCTTGTCCTCATTTTACAAGCAGAAGCATAATGTTTCCTCATGCTGCCCTCCTACAGTAGTTTCTTACTCATACAGATTATTTGTGCTGACTCTGCAAATGTACACTTAAAAATCCTAAAATGGTTGCCATCAAAGCAAGAGGTGCTGTTTATTTATGCACTGCACATCATATGTATCTTTAATATCTCCAGCAAGGTTGTTTTTAGACAGTTTTCTCCCAACTGGAGGCAGTTTGGCACTTTGTGTGTGTAGTTGTTCTGGTTGTCAGAGGTGCCTCACAGAGCCAACAGGTCACTCTGTTTTCCATTCATTTGTGGGCTGTGAAATAAATCACATGCAGAAATAGGAATTATCATGTTGTAACAAAGAGCTTTGTTATCTTAAGTCCTTCCACATGCTATGCAGGTTGGAGGTATTTACACCTATGTGCAATGAGAAACACATAATTTTTTTTTTATAATTCCACTTCACATAATTCAGTCAGTTATTTGGCAAATTCCATTATTAGCATCCCACAAATAGTTAAGACTAATATCAGTCTTATGTCTGTACAGTAATTATAGTTTTGAAGTTCCAACCAGCAGCCATACAGCTGAAAATGAACTCTGAAAACAGCAAGTGCTGCCAGTCACCTCTAATCAGCATACTCATTCAATTAAAATACATTTATATTTGTGTGTTGGTTCAGACTTCTCTTCTACTGTCAGTACTTAAATATACCATATCTCAATACAGTGAATTCCCAACAGAGCTGCTGCCATTCATAGGTTTCTCTTTCTTTTGTCAGAAAACATCCTGAAACTGTGGCTTAAATGTTGCTCATTAAGAAAATGTGTTTACTTGCAGTCCCGTCCAAACCAATGTAAAATAGCTGGCTGCTCTCATAAAACCTGTTTTCCCTCCAAGCATCTCGTTATTTAACAAAACCACCATCCACTTAAGTTAAATACAATATATGTGCTGTGATTTTGGCTGGAATCACATGGATGACAACGGATATCGCAGAATATCTCAGACCTTTCCAATGAGTGACAGATGTTCCCATTCCTCTGCTCTGTCATGGTGGAGACATTGTGGCTTAACAGCATCAGCATAAAAGAGGCTGCTGGCTATTTTTCACTCCTGCCACAGCCCATACATACATCCTGGTCTTGCAGGGCTACTTGGTGCCTATCTTTTCTATGAATAACCTTAGGTTATTCATAGAAACAGAAATCATAGCGATGTTGAAAATGCCTCCATCTCCTAAGCACCGGGCCTGTTTTTTTATTTAAATGCTTTATTTCCGAGATGTAAGACTGGTTTCAAACTTTCAAAATGATAGATACACCGCTGAACGTATGACGTCTTACTTTGAGGAGATCACAATGTGGCAATGAAGAAAAAAAAACACTTTTCATGATGATGAAAACTTCCTCAATACATTTTCTTGGTATTAAACAACTTGTGGCAAAAATCGTCCACAGATTCTCACAGTCATTCTCGTGCACAGACCTCTCCATTCTCACCTGTTCCTCCCCGAGACCGAAGCGTCCCAGACTGCGAGGACGTGTGGACACCTCCAAACACCGTCACTCCCTGCGAAGCTGCGCTGTGGAAGTTATTGTAATTAGGAATGGTGGTGACTCCGAAGCTGGGGTAGTGCTGTGGTGTTGGGTCAGACCCATAGCGGTAGCCTGAGTTGTGTGGAAGGCTGGTCTCCCGGTCATCAGTGAGTTTTGCTGCTTCTTTATCCTTACATTGGACACAGCCCATTCTCTACTGTCTGCATGTGGAGAGAGAAAGACACAGTGACTAAATTAGTATCTAGGTGAACCATAGCTCAAAAGTTGTCCCAACTGGGAAAATTCTGATTCACTCTTTCATTATTGCTGAGTCTCCTTTGAGAGTTACAGAGAGTCTGCTGAAAAATCTTCCAATTAGGCTGAAATTAAAAATAATACTTTGAACGTCGTTGCTAATTAAAGAAAAGAACATAATGTAACCGAGGTGAAAGGGTTGTATATGACCACTGCGCACCTAACTATGCATGCTAAATACTTCAGGCTGAGAATATCTAGCTTAGCTTGCCATAAAAGAATTTAACAGCACTACTTATCGTGGTATATGTGCATGACAACACTCCAAAAGAATTCCCACCCGTACAGTGCACATATAAGGCTGAACCCACCATTTTTGAGGGATTCCACTTCGATGGATTTAGCGCACCGAGAGGAAACGTGTCCAGAAAGGCAGACTTTCTGCAGCAGGACTCATGCCATGATGTATAGTAGGACCAGACTAAAGGAAGGCCAAACCAGTTTCTCTAATGAGTGAAGCAATCTCCTCCATCAATTAAAAAGATCCTTCCAGTCTTTATAGAGACAGTTAAGCTAATGAACATCTAGACTCAAGGAGCACCCCCTTTAAGCACTGGAATCTGGGTTTGAAGCTAGTAAAACATGGCTGGATAAAGGCCGCTGACAGCAGCGTTGTCTTTCATCAGTGATAGCAGCCAGTTGACTTCTGAGACAGCTAATAGGAAACATACTTCCTCACAGTGTCTGAGGGTGGAGAGAGGTGGTGTTAGTGGCAAACACCAGCCCTGCAGCAGACAGAGGAAATCATCACATCTTTCCTTTAAGGCTTAAGACGCTGTTGATCAAAATACCCAAACTGTTGGTTGACTCACAGGGCAGGACTCAAAAATGATGATGTGGAAAATATTTTTTCTCCAATGTCACACTGTTTCCCCACCAGTGCCAAAAGGAAACACTGCAGACATAAAGCAAAGTAATCATTTCTGCTTTAAAAAAATAGGTTTTCATTTAATGCAGCCTGTTTAAGTAAAAAAAGGATTGTTTTGCTTTTGAATTCATCTCCAAGAAAACTATTTGTGTCCCAGAATGAGCCGTAAGAGGTGCTGCTTTAAAAAGGAGTGGCGTTTTATGGTTAGGAGTAAAGCTATAGAGTGTAGGAGCGGAGTCCTTCAGGCCTGTTTTACATTTACTAGCAAATGCCAACATGGGAAAAAAGTGCACACAGATGTGTCGGCTGCTGCATACAGTGAGTTTTGTGGTAACAGCAAGTTAGGCACAACATTTACTTGCTTAAGAAATGATTTTGAAACACTAAATGTTTCAGTAAAATTGAAAATAAAAGATTTTTTCTGAGCTAAATGAAGCCATTTTAAAGAGTAAAACTGTTTTCAATCCTCCCTATGGAAGCTTTTCTTTTGATTGTTGTTTTTTTTAAGCTCCTGGCTGTTGAGTACATTAACATGTTGCTTCTAACACAGTAAAACAGCATGCAGTCGCTGGTTAAGGGAAGGTACATATACCTGTGTTATCATAATTTAGTCCAGAAGAGTCTAAATTGAAAATCCGAGCCTTTTTTTAAGGGTCATGTGATGAATCTAAGTTCATGCAACTCCACTGTTATGACTGTCTTTATTTTTTTCACTAGTTGCATTCAAGTCAAAAACAACTGCCTCAAAACTGTTGAGCAAATTCACTTGACCACGTCTGCTGTGTTGTCTTGTCCTCTCTCTCGACAGACTGATTAATAGGAAATGACGGCTTCAGCGAATCAGATGACAGGTACAAATCGCTGCTGTGCTACCTGCAGCCTTCAGAAGGCTGCTTCCCGACGTATTCGGGGAATCTGAAACAGAAAACACATACCTACCAGGTACAGGATCCCCCCCTGTGTGCAGGATCTCATTTTCTCCAGGCAGAACGGTATTTGCTCTATTCTTAACTAACACAAGAAGGGAGTCACTTCAGAGAGACAGAGATCGTTGTGATTCATGGCTGCCTATAAAACCCCATAAAATACCCAGAAGAAGAAGAAACAAGTCTGTAGCAGCAGCTTTACAGTATGATCCCTGACCAAAGCTGAGACCACAGGAAGAAACACAAGAAGAGCTGCAGCTTCTCCAGTAATCCTTCAGATGCCAAATAATCTGCGTTGACATTAATATTTACATTTCCAATCTTCTGGAGTTTACACAGTCCTTCTCTACGGTGCAGCAGATACACTCGAACTAAAAAAAATCCTTCGTAACATGTTTGGGCTACAGTTTCTAAATAATCCTGCAGAAACTATTTGAAATGTAGAAATGTCAGTTTCAAACACCAGCCACAACAAAACCCAGCTGACAAGCGTCTAGCTTCTCACTTAGTGAATGCAAAGTTTGTGACATAATACTGCCTTTGCTCCGCTGGAGCACAAGCATGAAAATGTTAACT
>JBAMHX010000022.1:12744965-12768931 GCA_037177515.1 Pseudomugil tenellus
TCTCACTTAGTGAATGCAAAGTTTGTGACATAATACTGCCTTTGCTCCGCTGGAGCACAAGCATGAAAATGTTAACTGAAGCGTCTCAAAATGAAGCTGGTAAAGTCTGTTTTCTGGTGAAAATGCAGTGATTGAAATAGCACTGCCTCCACTCCTGCAGGGATGGGAGTAAATGAGGGGAGATCTCATGTCGTTGCGCTGCCTATGGGGATGAGGAAAATCTTCTGGCTCTTTGTGTAAAAAGGACAGGGACTTCTGGATCTTTATATGCACTTATAAGGATATATGCACTCAGTGCTTGGTTGTTTCTTTTTCTGTTTTTCTATGCTCATTTGGTAAACATGCATGTATGGATCACTGGCATGCAGGCTATGTTTTAAGAACGCAACTAGACATCTTTGGACATGAGAGAAGTTTCTTTCCAGAAACGATAATCCAGATCCATCACGCGGATTGAACATTTAATGTTTTTACTATAACATAAATGCATGCTCACAGGCATCGAGACTGAAGAGAGAAGAACTCTATTGTCATGTTATGTACAATAAATCATAATGTATCATTATGAAAATGTCAGAGAGACAAACCCTCTGAAATGTGATGATTCTGGGTCACAGTTCTCTTAGCCTTTCGGTGCAGCAGAGACACACACAGACACATGGCATGCTCAGTTCAGTGTCTGACCTGCGGCACAACGTTATCCCCAAAGAAAGCAGATGATGGCATTGCAGCCTCGGGACTTGTTCCTTTCCTTGGGTATTGCATGACCACCTCAGCCTCAGTGAGAACAATCGCTGTGCTATTTTCATACCCAAATGGACAGTTTGTCTCAACAAGGGAGACACTGGTGCAATGAAAAAGAGCGTCGAATCGGGACAGGATTATTGCAGTAAAATGTGATGAAAGAGTTAACAGTAAAAAGCAAAGGCGATGAAAGAGTGGGAGGACTTGACTTTGGCATAAAAATGGTCAGAGCTATAAAAATTAAGCATGCTCATTCTGATCTGTTGAATGCCCTCAGCCAACACTGCAAGCGCATAAAACTTGTGATAGCTTCTGAGCCGCAACCAACAGGCTCAACTGGAAATTAATTTACCACAATAACAGCATTTTGATGCTGTTCAGGCGCTAGCATTAATCATCTATAATAACACTCAAAACGGTGGGAGCCATAATGACAGAATGGGTGATTTATAGAGAAGTGGTGATCAGTATAGTAGATTAAAATGACAGGAATATCAGGGTCACGCCGAGTAACTGATGGATGGGCAGACAGGCCTGGGAAATGGACATATGTCCAGTCTGAAGCTATTAGGAAAACAAAAAGGACAAAAAAGGTGAATGAGACGGGAATAATCAGAGGCATCACTTTTAGCTTGATGTGCTGATTTGATTTCTAACTAATTACAAAATGCAAAAAGGAAATCAACAGTTTAAAAGCTATTTATTTATCAAAAACATATTTAATGGAATCTGTGTATGTTTCTTTTTTAATAAATGTATTTATTGCCACTGCAAACTGCTTTTTTTTGGTTCATGTATTTCTTATTATCCTGAAAAACCTTCTTTTTCGGTGGAGATTAATAAAACAGTCTCCTCTTGTGACACTTTAATAGTGCTGTGACTAACAATTATTCTCATTTCCAATTAATTTGCCTATTGATGTATTTGTTTTAATCACTGCTGGAAATAACAAAAAACCAAAAAGTTATGAAAATCCTACACAAAATAGATGAAGTTAAATCAAATGAGTCTTTGTTTATCTCCTTGTTTTCTTGCAAATCTAACAAGATAAACATAAGGAAGTTTAAGATTTTTATATAAATAAGTTTATTTATAGTATTTTTTCATTTGTTTAGAGTTTTTGGAGGAGGGTAAATAAGACAACATTCTCTGCTTAATAATAAAACCATTTGAAACCACATTTAACTCCCAAACCTCAAGAATTAGATCATTTTGCAATTCGACAGAGTTCTAACAAAACAGCCCTGTTCAAAGTGTGTGTGGGCCTTTTACATTCATATCGACAACATGGCACAAGCCCACTGAACTTCCCACAACCCTCCCACTGACACTGCATTCATATTAACCTTATTCAAGCCAAAAATTCTACTTTTTGTTCATTTAACAAAGACAAGCGCAGAGGAGCACCGTTTTCAACTGGTAGCCAATTAAACACACTGCTCCGTTCACTGGATTTGGTGCAACACCGACAAACTCCTCCTTATGGCTGCCATTCTCTGAATAGTTACAACATTTGTTTGTGTCAGACAACTTAGTTCATTCAGTGTATCAACAGCAAGACAATGGCTGCATTACACTTTGCTGCATGATTATGAGCACAATGAAATGTAGTGTTGAAGCTTTCAAAGCATTCTTCATACACTGAATGAACAGAGCCAGTTATAAAACGCACAGCTGAGCTTTATACAGTATGTGGGTTTAAGCCCAACTGCGTTAGTGTCACAGTGTTCACAGATGAGTGTGTTGAGTCATGTTGTCAAATCACCGAGCGCATTGTAAATATCCATTCAGTCAGTGAGATTTGTGCCGAGTAGATGGATGTTTTCTTAACAGGAAAAAAGGGCATTTGACCAAAACTAAAGTTCTAAATCCTTTTTTTTTTTGCAGGAACAGAGGTAAGATTATGGTTGAGAGTCTTAACTGGGGGGGGGTTAATGGTTTCTTTCCAAATCTTGTGCCAGTGGAGGGCAATGGTCAGTGTAAAAATCCACTGGAAATACTGATGAGCTGCTTCTGCAACAATGGAGGCTGAAAGTGTTTTGACTGAGCTGAATCACACTCGAGGTGATGAAAAGTGTAAATCTGGGCGTTAGAGACAAATTGCATAATTAACATCACTATGGGGAGGCTTTCATTTGGTTGCTCAGTTATATCACTATAAAGAAATTCTGATTGGCTTTAAAAAAAAAGACAAAATGCCAAATGGGTCTGAAACTCTTATGTGGCCATGTCACATTTTGTCAATGATGTCAAACAATAAAGACTACAACAAACTACTGATGATGGTATTTATATCAATAAAAACACTTTAAGGTAAATAAAATGGAAATCAAATCTTCAATATGTAGTTTGTCTAAAAATTAAGTAAATTATTAGTAAACTTCTTTTTTTTAAAAAATCATCAAGCTGCAGATTAATTTTGATCATTAAACAAGATAACGTTCCAAGTATTTTAATCTTTCTGCTATTAAAACTTCCATCGTAATCCGAGAACAAATCAAAGATACAACTTGTCACATTTGATCCTTAGACGACTCAAAATAAGCGGAGGAAGCTGAATCATCCTGTTAAATGATTAACTGAATAATAAAACACATATTTGTTGGGCTATGTGATATCCTGTAAAAGTTTATCCAGTAACACTAACTTTGCTGATACTTTATGATGGTGTATTTCAGCTCGTGTGCCAGATTGTTTGATATAGATTTGGCTTTATGGTGAGAGAAGACCAGAGGGGAAATGTAGCCTCTGTGGTCCATGAACTATATTATGCAACTCCTTTCATTCAAATGTGACATATCACGCACAACAATTGTGCAGTCGTTCGTGGACCGGCTGAACATTCCCAGCTTCAGGGTGCTGAGTGAACATTTGTCAGCCAACACAGTAACTATCCTCTAACTTATTGCACACTGAGCTTCCAGCTACACACACATAGCGCATCATTCCCCCCGTTTGCCTACAAGATGGATGGCTGCATCCCCAGACAAAACAGACAACCCGATTAAAGCGGCTTTAATTGTATATTTAACAACATGGCAGTGCAATTATCTGAAAGAAAATAATAATTAATCTGGAGGTGAATCGATATAAGGCTGTCTGCAGGTCGTTATGAGCACGGCCTCAACGGTCAGCTCTCTGCAACGCATCCATCCCTGCTGCAACACAAGAGCCCCCTCTCTAGAATCGCAGCACTGCAAAAACATCACCCACAGTCTCCTCTTCCTCTCAGTTTATTTGCTGCACAGGGCCAAAGTTATGCCTTCATTAAACGGATACGCGCCTGCAAAGCGACCGCATTAACGAATGACTTGAATACAGAGGCTCAGAATGTTTTATACACCTCTTCTGCTGCTTTACCGTGATGGATTCAATCCACAGAGCAAAATAGGGGACAAGGCGAGTGCACCGCTTAGAATTCAACACAAGGAGAGAGAAAATCACGCTTACCACAGAGACCAGATTAATCCATCGGAGTTTCCAAAAGGACTTCTGTGGAGGAATTCTCTGATGTCTTTATTTTGTTCTTCTCTCCCCGCTGCCTGTTTTCTTAGCAAAGAGGGAGAATAGCGGTTGCAGACTCGTCCCTGCCGATTCCGGAGCGCCTGTCGCCGCCGTGTGTACAGATGATGACGACGGAGAACAGCGTCAAGCGTGCGACCATAGCAACGGGCAACTTCCTGTTGACAGCTTCAAAATAAAGCCATCGTTTCTCCGTTTACATTGCGTACATAATTCTTTTGTACGTACGAGAGGGACGTTTTCTTTACGTTTCTTTTTTATCTTATGTAGTTTGACCTTTAGTTGTTCAACTAAAGTTATCAAAGTATCATTATGCTACAACAACACAAAAAGCACATAGACAAATGTGAAGCTCTTCTATGGTTTTATTTTGATGAGCAGACGCTGTGTCCAGTTTGTCTCACGTTGTTTTGACGCAGCTGTTATTGCGTACGAACTGATGCAGATCCACACTGACCAACTGCTTTGATTGACACCCCTTACCTCCAATGTTACACTACAATGTATAGGGGGGCACCACCCTGTCTTTGAGGGTGCTGAAAAACAGGATAATGTTGACTGTTTGTTTTGTTCAAGTCACTCAAAGCTTTCAATATGGTGCCAAGCTTTGTTTTAGATGTAATAAACACTTTGCGCCCAATTAAAAGAAACAAACTATTTAAGACATCCCTCTCTAAACATTTTCGGCTAGTTTTCTTTAAGGTATGTGGTGAAGTGTTTTGCTCTACAGGCTTTATTAGACAAGTGAAATGGCCTAATGTCACCTTTTGGGAAAAAATGTAAAACTAGGTTTTCTGTCCAACTTTGAATGCAAATTAAAACATAAACTTCAAAACGAACTGACATGCGCAAAATGTTTAATGACTGTTCCTTCACAGTACAGTAGTTTAAAATAACTCAGATATGTCAAAGATAGATGGTTTTATCCCAAAGTAAGTCAACAATAAACAAAATACCAAATCAGACATTGTTTTGGATTAAATCAGAGCTAAATTTAGGTCATTTTGAGATAAATTACCATTTTTTTCTCCAGCATCAAACTCATGTAACAACAACAATGATTTTAAAATGTGAAAAGTCACAATGTTTGCTCATCTTTTTAACAAGTTGAGATTTTTATTCCATATATTAAAATTTCCAATACTGAAAACTAACTACCATGCCTTTTGGTATGCTGGCTCCAGTGTTTTATGTCCTCTGACCATCATAGTTGTTACAAAATTTGTGCGACAGTCTGAAAAAGAATACAACAAATTATCCTTTCTGCTTCTGAATTTGGTATGTTTGTTTTTGCAACATAGCCTCGGAGGGGTTTCTGTATAGGTGTGTACAAAATTTAAAAGTCTTTAATTAAAAATAACATGTTATAAAATGTCTGATTGCACCCCAGTGAAAGAAGGCTTTTATTGTGTGTGTGTGTGTGTTTTGTTTTTTTTTGGAAAACACATGCCCCACTGGCTTTGTCCTCAAGTTTACATATTCATTGCCGCTCACCATAATAATTACAGCTTTGCATGTAATCAGAATATCACAACAATGAATGTGGCCTAGTTAGCATGCTTAAGTGTAAGGCCTGGAGGTGGGGGGGACTGAAAGAAGTCACCCTAATCCTCGGTGTGTTGTGTGTGTTCCTTCGCAGTGTGAAACTCACTCCCACCCTGCTTTTCCTCCACCAGAGGTCACGATCGTTAAAGCCCTCAGCAGTGAACGTGCAGCTTTTTCCTTGCAGCCATTTTGGACTGGTAGTCATGGAGATGTGGGTCATGCAGTGATGGAATAGAAAGGCGACTTGTGGCTGGTGGTGGAGTAAAAGCACTGCAGGCTGGGGGAGCAGACAGCAGAAGCAGTAGAGAGCCATAAAGTCTCATTATATCTGGGTCACTGGGATATTCCAGCTGCAACAAGCAGACAAGACACTATTATGCAAGAAGTTATGGCGTTTGGGCTTACACTTACAGGGGAGGTCTGTTTACTTTTGGCACATATGTCATGATGATCTTTTCATAATATAACATGAGAATCAGCTTAACTCGGCCACCTAAAAGTGACCTATTTCTTTCACACAACTCAAAAGTTGTAATAAATAACCTCAATTTGAATAATCAGACAAATTTAAACTGGATTAAAATATAAAATATAAAACTATGGGTTCTACTTTTTTTCCAACGTTTAGTTTTGTTTTTATGTAAAGCTACAAAAACAATATTGTCATTGATGCATGATTACATTTAAAACAAATGTTTTTAAACATTTGTTTGTAACTTCTTTAAATTAGTTTTTTGTTTAAAATAATGCATTTATTTGAGGTACAAACACATGAAAAGTATAGTGGCCGCAACTCAACAGAGAGCAAAAACCAGAAAAAGGTGTCAAAAGCTTTTGTTTGGTTTTCTGGTTTCCCCCTCTTGTTATGCTAAAATACTTTACACTTTGTTATAAAATACTCAAACTTTGTTGTTGTTTTGCAGGGCTTTGGCCCACATGCAACTAAAAACATAATAATCAGATATTGAATTCTGCATATAAGATTTATCTTTTATTTAACTCCAAAAGAATTTGAAGCTCCTTGTCCTTAAAAAAATGAAACAAACAAATAATGTCTCGTCATACTAACATGGGGGACACAAACTTGTAGGCCATATTGTTGTGTCTCTCCTATTGTCCGCGTCCCCCGCTCCGTGACCTCCCTACTTTAGGAATCCGGACTTGTGATTGGAGGAGACGGTGTGGCTTTGTCGTCATAACCACAGCGCCCATTCATCTGCGGACTTGGGCGTTGTACTCCGCATCTCATTTGCGGCGGGGCCAAATTTCTCCCATCTCCAAACTCCGCTCGAGGAAAAAAAAGGAGAAAATACGGGACCAATTCGCGTTTCTTTTGCACCTTCGCAACACTTAAAGTGCTCGTTAGTCTGCTTGCGGTCATTTTGATTTGGAGCAAAAGATTTGTTTGGGCTTCAGTCGCACAAGGAGGCGTCGGCGTTCCGTGAATTCTTGGGAGGAAGCTTGCGGTCTTTGTTCATTCATCTGATCGGTTGGGTTCCTTTGTTGGAACAAAAGCATGGGAGCACAAATCTCCAAAACCCCTGGAAAAGAGGAAGCCGCGGTGGAAAAGCCAGCAGAAGGTGCAGCTGTTGCATCAAAGACGAACGGACAGGTAAATTTCAGTTTTAATTATTCAAGTCTTAATTGCACAAATGGAATTTCGCCTCAGTTTAGCCATGTATTGCGTCAATGGCGTGCTCCATGTTTCCCGTAGCGCATCCACACGCGCACCGGCATTTCAGGGAAAGTGCCACATGTATCCATATTTCTTCGGGGGCTGCATTGATATTCCCCAACTTAATAGCAACTCTTTGTTTAATATTTTACTTTAAAACCTTGATATTTAATTTAAATACGTTGCAAATACTTCATTAATTGGAATAAGCTGCACAACGATTTATACAGATACGTTAGTTTGATATCTCAATGATTAAAATGTTATTTCATAATCTGCATATCGTGATCCTCATAGCATGATTGCCCAAGTTATATTTTAGCTTTTTAAAAAGGGAATTATGCACAGCCAGTCAGCAATGTTAGGGGAGTGATTGGATAGATATCACATTTAAGTCAAAATATGACTTAAGTAATTATTCTATTACTTTAACGAGGTCAGTTCTGGGTCTTTTATGGCCAAAGATGGCTTTTGTTTTAGTTCATTTTGTTGAAATGTGTGCTGCAGGGGTTTGTGGTCGCGCTCACTGTGGCATGGCCATTTTAAAAACGGTACCACGCCTTTGTTGCCAGTTTCAAGAAATCAGCCACGTTTTTCTCTTTTTGCACAGATACAGGGAACAAAATCAAAATGGTACAAATCTCTAAGAAAACAAAGAACGGTTTAATTTAGAATATTGCACTTTGGTAGAAACAGAGGTAGTAAAAACGTGAAAAATAACACAAAATAAATTCCTGTGATTTTTATCGACTCCTCACCAAACGCCCCCTGGTGGAATCCGTGTGTACTGCAGTCTACTGCAACTAGCCTACTGCTGAAAGCCATGGATCTGTCGTCATTCTCCTAGTAACAGATATTGCTGCAGCTTTTGGGCTATTTTCCTATTGGTTCTGTGAATTCTATGAAGTATTAAGGAGCTTCACATCTTCTCACATTAGGATTCGCTTATGGACAGAAACCTTTAACTTGTGTTGCAAAATGATGCTCATGTTTAAATTCTTCTATCTTCTAGGAGAATGGGCATGCTAAGAGCAATGGGGATGCTTCTCCTGCAACAGAGGAAGCCAATAAAGCTGATGTGCAGGCCAATGGAAGCACCCCTACTGAGGAAGCGCCAAAAGAAGAGGGTGAAAAAGTAGAGGGTGCTGAGGCTGCTGCGAACGGAGAGTCTTCTGCCAAGGCGGACGAAGGCACCCCGACCACCAGCGAGGATGGCAAGCAGAAGAAAAAGCGTTTCTCTTTCAAGAAGCCGTCCTTCAAGCTCAGTGGCTTCTCTTTCAAGAAGACCAAAAAGGAGTCTGAAGAGGCAGCGGAGGAAGGAGAAGCGTCACAGCCAGCTGAAAAGGAGAAACCAGCATCAGAGGAGGCAGCTACTGAAGAGGTCAAGCCAGCTGAGGGTGGCGAGGAGGGAGCCAAGGAGCTTGCAACTGAGGAGGTGAAGGCAGAGGAAGCTGCTGCTGGAGAGGAGAAACCGGCTGAAGCTTCACCTACTGAGCCAGAAACAGCAGCCAGCCCAGAGGCCACAACCGCTGCTGAGTAATCCTGCCCAATGAGACACCGAAATGAAGGATGATGTAGCCTGTCTGAAGGAATAAGAGGACTTGTCTAAAACCAGGGATTTTTTTCTTCCTTTTTGTTTACTACTCTGCAACCATTTCATCCATAATGACTGCAATGACCCTGGCAGTGATGGACAGGAGTTGCAGTAGTGTGTGCTGCTTCCTCACTGCGTATTGGTGCTTGCATGTGTGACATGGGTGGGTGTGTGAGTGTGAATTTGAGTGAGTTTTTTTTTCTTTCTTTTTTTTCTACATGATACCATGACATGTTGGTGAATTTAACATATTTAATCAAAGTATTTGGTGCTGGGCAATTGGATGTAGCAGCTAAAGCTGTGTCTGCAAGATGGGACACATTGTGATTATTTAAAGGGAAATTCCTTAAACAAGTCTTAAATGTTGTCTTTGCAGTACAGTTGTTTACAACACTCCTGTGGATACAAACCATTCCTGAACTAGATTAGTTGACTGTCAAAGGGGAAAGAAAAAAAAGGAGGGTGGGGTGGGGGGCTCATTGCGTCGCTTTCCATTAGATTCCACCATCATTTCTGTAGTAATGCACGTTGTATAGACTTTGATATTACTGGTTTTATGACTGAGATGTACCTAATGACTGAAGTTTTTAACTGATTACTCATTGTAAATGATTTGTTTTCTCTTTTCACCATTTGTAAGATTAAATAAAATTGGGAGATGTTTTAAGCAGTTTCTGCATCAAGCTGTGATGATTCTAAAACTACAAGTCTACACATAGCACAACATGGCAGTTAATCATTTTCTGTGTAAAGCAACGAGGCTCAATATTCAGTATGGAATGTAATGATGCCTGCAAACTGGCAACAAGGTGTTAAGTTTATTACTGAGTTCTGTTGACGAATAAAGCAAATAAATGTGCACCAGAAGCATGTGCTGATTTTATTTATTTAAGCAAAAAATGTGCTTGAATATTTTTTTTTTTCTCTCTATTAAATGGTAGACTTTCAGTCCCCTTCAGTGGAAATCAACGAGAATATTGGAGTTTTTTTGTTTTACAACACCCTCATGTGGACCATTGTTGAATTAATTTGATTTCCATCAGGTCTTCCTGAAACCAGTCATCCAGTTACATCCTATAAATATTCACTGGTGATAGACGTCGTTTTTTTTTTTTTTTTCCTCTGCTCCATCCATCAAACCCACAGTATTGAACTGCAGGAGATTTCACTGCTGAATTGAATCTGCAAAATGGATTCAGAATGAGTTGTTTACCTCAAGCAAAATTACATTTTTCCAGAAATGGTGTTTTGTAAAAAAAGACATTAAGATGTGTGGAGGTTTGTTATGCAGAGCAACCTGCAAACCTCAAAACCCCATAAAACTCCAGGGGATTGCTGCAACCCTCTCCATGGTGTTTTTAGTGGTCCACAGTTGTATTCATGTTCACTGCAAACCATCTATTTCCTTTGCACCCAGTTTAACCCTGTGTACTTTAGCCCTGTACACCGCAAAAAGGGTGTGCTTTGCACATAATATTTCTATTTCTGCTTCCTAGTCTAGTTGTCCAGCTGAGTCAGGTTGAGGCATTTGCAGCCCAGTTTGTCCCCCAGTGTGCCTCCCATTCTGAAATATGCCATTATCCCACACACCACTCTATCCTCAAAATTGGCTGGTGCTTCTCTACATTGCTTCTGACTTTCTAAGTCAACAGATTAATCAGTGATACAACAGGTGAGGTTTCGAGCAATTCTAAGTCAAATGCACGCAGGTCATTTATGGATGAGTATAGCAGAAGCAGCGCCCTGCATCTGTGCTCCTGTCTGTTCCACATCAGGCACAAACCACAGCCCGTCTTTGAGTTGTAGTGCCCTCAGATGGCAATCCCCAGTGGTTTTTTTTTCAGTCTGTTCCTTGGGCCTCTCACCTAACCACTGTCTCGCCCTCTCTCTAAAGGAAGATCAAACATATCCTACAAGACCAAATGACCATCTCGGTCCCTCATCCCACACCCAAGCTATTTTCAGCGCTCCCACACTTTGATTTCCACACTAGAGCAGGCTTTGTAAACTTTGCCTACAGCACAGACAACCATTTGCCATCAGTGGAGAAAGGTTTATATTTTATTAATCCCCTCATCCTTAGTTTTTATAAAGGATCCATGGTAGCTAAGGACACTGACTTAAGTACTTTACTGAATTATGGAAAAGTGAAGCATGAATGTTTTATGTTTGAAGTCCTGAATCTTCATAAATTTCTAGCGAATGTAATGTGTTTATGTTAAATCCCAGCTAAGGTTCACTGAAGCAAAGTAGAAAAATGTATGGGTAAAGTAAATGTTTATGTTGTGGTGGAAGACTAATGGAGTTTTACTGAATTCAGTTATCTTAAATAAAAAAAACAGAATAATAAGAACAATAGATTCATGTTCTTCAAGGTTTTTAAAACATTTTTTCTATTTTATTCTTTCTTATAGACACTGATAAGAGGCACCTGCCTCCTACACACATATTGTTGGGATGGGCTCCAGCTTCCCTGAAACCCTGAATTGAATGAACTAGTATGGAAAATGAATAAATAAACGATGCGAGGCAACTCTAAAATCAGACTTTTCCTAAGGTGCTATGCTAAGATTAGACAACCAAACTGACTTTTACCAGGGTAAACCTCAGATGTCCAAGTGAGCATAAATAAATGAATAAATGAAAAATACTTTATGAATACTTTATTAATACTTAATTATATTAATTTGTATTAATATTTAATACTTTATTTAATGCAGTATGTCATGTAGGCTACTTCTGCCCCTGCCCATGGATATTTGCAGAAAGTATAACTAGCTATGACTTTTACTAGCTATGACTTTTACTTCTCTTTTGGATGCAGGGCTCATGTTTCTAAGATATTTAAAACCTGCAAGCATGAAGTTACACTAAACTCTTATAGCCTGGTTTTAGACTTTGAGTGTTTATCTTCAGCTGACTGATTAAGTTGATTTTTTTTTCTTATTCAGTGATTAAAGGGAAAAGAGACATACTTTTCAAGGAAGAATGCCATCCTTGATGCAACCAGCCTGGTGTTTGGTCTGAACTTAGATGTGTGCACTAAAAATAAGGAATGCATAGAAACCAACATGGGTACAAGGGTTTGTCATTTTCCTCTTTCCATAGTTACACTACACTATATATCTCTTATGAGAAATTTAGTCTTACTAAGTTTTTCACCTCGGAAGATTAAAATGAATGTAGTCACAAAAATGTGAGATGCGGATCCAGCTGTTATCCGTCGTTTTATAGCATATTAAAGTAAAGGCTGGCACAAAATAAACAGTAGCTGCTACTGTGACTGGTAACAGCTTTAAAAAAGAAAAATCTTTATGGGGGTTCAGGTGAGGAAGGACAAATGGTAATTAAAGTTGATAAACAACATCTAATCGTTCAAGAACAGGCTGGTTCAAATGATTGGATGGTGTTTTTTTCAGTACTGGCAGTTCGACAGGTGACTAAACATATTTATTTCTGTGTCACAGCATCTAATGAATGGGCTGCAATCAAGGTGTGAAGGAGATTTTAACAATATGATAAAGATTGCTGGAAAACATCTCTAAATTTGCCTTTAAAGGTGAGTATTTTCTGTGGTTATCTTTCCTACAGGACTCATTCATCTTATAATCATTATTTCTGTCGTTATTGCTTAACTTACGGAAGCTGACAGCGGTCATGATTGTGAACTTTCTTTTTTAACACTGTTTTCTTGTGTATATTAATATCATTAATAAACATATATATGTGTATGTATATAAACATCCTTCAACCTGGGTGAGCGCTTAGCAATTATCTTCATCTCAAACAACACCTCAACAGGTGGTTCTTATGTCAGGTTGCCACAATTATGAAGAGAGATTCCAGAAATATTTGTCTGATGTGTCAGTACAGTCATTCCAGCAACAGACGCGAGTTGACGTTAGATAGAGAAACATACATAACAGATCAATGCATCTGATTTGAATTCTATCAGGTCTGAGAAAGGACGAAACAGCGATTTGTCTCAGTAA
Source organism: Pseudomugil tenellus (assembly GCA_037177515.1). Lineage (NCBI taxonomy): Eukaryota > Metazoa > Chordata > Actinopteri > Atheriniformes > Pseudomugilidae > Pseudomugil > Pseudomugil tenellus. The sequence continues at coordinate 12,758,038 of JBAMHX010000022.1, forward strand.
TATCACCCATTCACGAAACTGCACATACACACAAGACTCTAGCCCCTCCCCTCAGTTTTCAGGTAACACAGGAACCACTTACTGAGCCCATCTTCTTCATCTTGATGTCTTGAGAGAACGGTCCTCCTTATCTTGAGATAATCAGAAAATTAACTTGTTTTGTAGAGCCAATAAAAAAAATATTCGAGCGTGGCCGCTCTTGGCTTCCATACTTCCATACATATACTGTTTGCATTGTAATGTTTTCTGTGCAATAAAAGGCTGCATGGGTTTGAATCAGACCGAGTGTGTATGTGTGACTCATGTTGTCTGGAGATGCACAGAATCAAAAATTTGTGTATAACATTGAGTTTTTATGTTTCAGACTGCTGAAACAGGCTTCCAAAGAATTTGAGGGCATGTATGAACACATGGGACATAAAATATAAAAAGTTTACATAATGTAGATTTCATAAAACAACATGTAATTTGTTTTTCATGTGTTTAGTAGACTTATTTACCAAGTTTTTTTAAATTAAAATTTATTTTAGACTGCCTTTTATCTTTTTTTATTTGCTATCATTTTTTTGTCCTACAGTAGATATTTGTATGGAATATTTTTTTATCCGTTCAATGTCACATTGCTCCATTTAAAGAATTTATGCGAGACAAAAATCATTAAGACATCATTTAATTTGATCATTTTGCTTTACATGACACAATGCATATCCAGGGTTATAACAATGTTGCTGATAAACAGTTTGTATTTGCAAAACAGTATTCAGGTGACTTATTTCATTACGACAGGTCAATTTGACCATAACCATTTCACAAAATATTCAAGTCACATTTAGTTACAACATGTTGCACAGGAAGGAATTATTGTACTTCTAACAAGTTATTGGTCATTCCATGCTCTCAAAAATAACCTCCCTCCTCAACGAAAAAAAAAAAAACAAAGGAAAAAAAAACAACAGAAAAGGTTGTACAAAAAACAAACAAAAACTAAATTATGAGTCACCAGTTTAAGTCAGTATAAAAGGAAAAATGTGGAAAATAATAAAAAAAAAATATTAGGATACAACACAGTTATAACACCTCAGTTTCACATGCTGTCTCCATTACAAAAGCTCACTGGAACATTGTGGATTGCATCCCCCATCCCTGATCACCTGTTTTTATAAATTAGTTTTCCTTCTTCAAAGCACCTATTTCTTGTGATTTCAAGTCGAGATGCCACTATTCCTCAAAGATGGTTGTACTGCCTGTCTGTTGCACTGAGGACGGTAAACAGGGAGTTAACTTTGAGAAATAGATCGCAACATGAGTTGGTGGTGGCTTTTGGGAACTACTGAATCAACGTATCACGTTGAAGCAATGAGGAACCCAGAGAAAGAGCAGTGGACGTTCTCGGCAGCAAAGACACCATTCACCTCCTCATCGGGGATCTGAATGTAGACTGTGTCCTGCACGTCAAGCAGGAGGACAGCGCTGCCAGACATCTGGTCCACAAAGCCCTGGTTGTACTCATCGTAAGTGAATATAATGGGCTGGCCATTTTTATACAGAGCCACAAGGGCGTGAGCTCCATTAACATGGATGCTGTAGGAGAAGTAGTAAACTCCTGGAACTTGGCAGGTGAAAACGCCGGTCTCAGGGTCGTAGTGATTCTCAGCATTGTACACAATTCGGTCAAACTTTATAGGGCTGCCAGCAGGGGGGTAGGCTGTAGCCAGAGCTGCAGTAAAAGCAGACATGGGAGACTTGACCATGACCTCACTCATACCCATGCCCTTCTCAAACACAACCTCACCAGGAGGACCGGGGGGACCAGGAGGGCCGGAGGGGCCTGGTTCTCCATCAGCTCCAGGCTCACCAGGCTGACCAGGGGGACCCTGGGGTCCGGGCACACCCTTAGCAGCCAAACCAGCAGGGCCAGGAGCACCAGGGAGACCTGGGTGTCCCTTAAGGCCAGGAGTACCTGAGGGACCTTGTGGCCCAGCAGGTCCTCTGGGACCTGGGGTACCATCAGATCCAGAAGCACCTGGCTCACCTGGGCGGCCTGGATGACCTTTAGGTCCAGCAGGGCCTGGAATACCAGGGGCACCTGGAGTACCTGGGGCACCGAGATTACCTTTGTCACCAGCAGGTCCAGTAGCGCCTCTGGGTCCAGGAGGACCAGCTGCACCTGTATATCCCTGTTTACCTGGGAAGCCCTGTGGTCCCTGATCTCCCTTATGTCCCTTGATTCCCTGAGCACCAGTAGCACCTACATCACCTTTAGGGCCAACAGGACCAGGTGCCCCCTGGAAACCTCTCTCACCCTGAGGTCCAGTAGGACCAGTGGGGCCTGTTGCACCAGTAGCACCAGTATATCCTGTTGGGCCTTGTTCACCCTTAGCACCCGGGGCACCTGTACTACCTGTAGCTCCCCTCTCTCCCTTCTGGCCATTTGCACCTGGTTTTCCATAACCTGGAACTCCAGGGGCACCAGGGGCTCCAGCAGGTCCTTGGTGGCCTTTAAGTCCAGAGGGACCAGGCAGACCTGGGGCACCATTCTCACCTGGTTTACCTGGAAGACCAACACCTGGGGCACCAGTGTGTCCTTTAGGTCCTTGTGGTCCCATGGGACCTGGTTCACCATCTCTGCCTGGGATACCTGACTTTCCTGGCTCACCTGCAGAACCTGGTTTTCCTGGCCTTCCAATTCCTGCTGCACCTGGTGCTCCGGGTGCACCCATAGGTCCCTGAGGTCCTGTCTCACCCTGAGGTCCTGGAATTCCTACCCCTCTGTCACCCTTTGAACCTGGCAACCCAGGCACACCTGGATGTCCTTTAAGACCAGGCTCTCCTCTAGGTCCCATTGGTCCAGGAAGACCTGAAGGGCCTGGCTTGCCAGTAGCAGATAGACCAGCGGGTCCAGGGCTTCCACTAGGTCCAGGCATTCCTCTAGGTCCTTGAGGGCCAGTGGGTCCAGTATCTCCCTTTTCACCATGGGCTCCAGGGATGCCAGGTTTACCAGGTCCACCTGGTGTTCCAGGTTTGCCAGCAACTGAGCGACCAGGAGCTCCAGGAGGTCCAGGAGGTCCTTGAGGTCCAGGGAAACCTACACCATCCTCTCCTGGGGGCCCAGGTGGGCCAGCGGGGCCCTCAGGACCAGGCTCACCTGGAGCACCGGGCTCACCTGCCACTGACACAACTGTGAAGATCAAAAAAGAAACAACCATTAGTTCAACAAAGAAACCGACAAATAAGAAAAAATGTAGACAGCAGCTAAGTGGAAGCATTCACCAACTCGGCATTGTTTGGTTGTATGCTGCTTTCATTTCAAAAGTTACAATATAAAGCATATTCATGGTGTGGTGCAGCTTGGATCCATTATGATGATTATGATGAAGGAGATATTAAAAACATCGTGTTTAGTTTATTGGTACACAGGAAGTGTCTGTGTATCACAACATTCAAAGGGATTTGTAGTCAAATTAGCTAAAACAGTGCAAAAATGTCAATGTACTGTTCAGTTTTAGCAGTATGGCTGCTTAGCAGTAAAATATGAAAGGAACTATGAGTTTTAAGATATAAATTATACTATTTTTTTATTTATATAAAAAAATTTGTATGGGAAACTATCTTCAAACTGGCCTGGGGCATCTTTTAGTTTAATTTGTTGTACGTCACTGATTGGTGATATATCACTGATTTGATCTTACTTAAACTTTTCAGGAAAATCTTAAGTGTTAACAGAAACCTGCCTTTTTTAACTTATGGGTCTTATCTACTTGGGCTTGTATTTTTTCTTATCAAAGCTTGTATATAAGCTGGTTTACAGCTACATTAAATGCAAAGTACAGTTTAAACATTTGAGGGTAGTTTTACAACTTGATTGTGAAATTGTACAGCTACAAGCTATTTTTTATTTCTTTTGCTTTTTATTTGCTCTCTTAATGTGGTCACATGCCATCAGAGTATAACAGGTTTGGTCCTTGGTAACCTCTAGTTTAGATTGGATAAAGCCAAACAGATGTTTCTACTTCTGTGCTAAGCAGGCACACCCAGGCAAACCACACTGCTGGGTGACTGGACTCTAATTGTCAGTGTCAAACTAAAAATAATCCACTAAAAGCTACTCTCCCAAATAAATATAGCAATGTGTTTATTCACACAAGCATAACATTTTGCATTTTGCACTGGATTTTAAGTAAAGAGTCAAAACCACATCCTTTCTGCATTCTTAAGTGTTTTGTAGCACTGTGAATATATCTGAAATTTGGATCTTGCTTTGCAGGGAGAATATTGAGGTTTTGAGTGAGAAAATGGAAATTAACATCTGTGCAAAAATTGCTAAAATGCATTGTAAATCATATAAAACAAACACTCAGTAAAACACAAAAGGCTAAATACACTGGTTAAGTGTTCATACTAAAATAAAATAAGCTGCTCAAACATTAACATTTAGTTACAGTAAAAGAATAATCTGAAAAATGCTTTGGATAAACTTTAAATAGACTTTACAAGCATTTCCAATGCATGTTATACAACACCAAATCTAAATGTGATTGGTGGAGGCAGGCAAAACCCTACAGCCAATCAGAAGACAAGACTATTCTAGAGTAAGGTGGAGTTCCTTTTTCATGCAGCTGTGACCTGCATCTGTCTGGCTGCATGTTGCTTCTATTAGCCACAACAAAGTTTCTTATTTGCTATCTGAAAGCTGAAAAGTATGGCAGCACTGTTGTAAAAAATCTTACTTGATAACTTTATATATGCATGTGAAGAAATTTCTTTTTCTACTGAACAAAAGAGATTTCACTTGCAAGTTGTAGAGAGAGGCTTCATTTTCTTACCGTGGCTCTTTACAGGGAGGGGTACCACCTTTTTCACCACATAACCCTTTCCATGGGCGGCTGCAGAGGCCACAATGAGGAGGAGGATGCTTGCCACTCGTATGTCCATCTTGCAGGGTCAAACCTGCAAGAGAGAGAAGAGCAAAGTCAGTATCAGCATCTCAAAGGTAACATTTTTCAAACACTTAAATTCTTCATGTAAAATATTCCTCAAGCAAAGTGTTCCGGTTGTTACCCATAATGCAGTAGCCAGAAAACAAGAATGGATAAATTAGAGTGAGAAAGTCTAAATTCTGACTTTTTTTTCAGCAGAGCATCATGGATCCTCTGAATAATATTTTCAATGCAACAAGCCAATCACATTTTCCTTTAGATCCCAGTATGCCACTGGAACGATCAAGGCCTAGACAAAGCCTAGATCTTGACAATATTTCTCCCCAGATAAAACCAATTACAAAGGAAGAGAAATCACACATACCGGCATCCAAAAAGAGGGAAACCAAATCTTTTCAGCACCAGTGAGCTTCTGGTGCTGTTGTATATCCTTAGGGTAGGAGCACAACTGAGGATATGCTGCCCTCCAGTACAATGATGTGGGTATTTATACTATATCTACCCCTCGCATCATTAAAAAAAGAAAGCCCCTACCACACAAGAACCTCCCTCCTCAGAGCTAGGGTGTAATTAGCAGACAGATCTGCCCAAAGCAGGCATGTCACATCATGGTGTCTCCATGTCTTGCATATCCAGACACATGATTGTCACTTATTCAGTCTTCTTCCAAAAAAATCAAATCAAATAAAAATATCCAAAGAACAGAATATTAAGGTTTGCGGGGGTGGGGTGGGGTGGGGGTGGATTCACTAATGACACATTTTCTCTTTCAGCATCGTCACCTGTATGTTTCCACATTTTCAGCAACATTTAGTAACAACATTTAGTTATTTATATTTGGCTTAAAAACCAAGCAAACAAAAACTGCTGGATAACAAGTGTGTCTAAAAGTATTCACATCTATGTAGTGGTACCTTTGCTGCTTCACAAAGCTTTCATTGAGAGTTAACGAAAGACCTGTCTCCAAATTTAAATCTTGTCCAGCCAGCTGGAGGAAACTTGCTTTTACCTTGTGGACTGTCGGGGCCCCTCCATGCTTGTAATAATAAAATAAACAACGGAAGAAAGGGCATTAGGTTCCCATTGATAAAAAGTGGATCCATTAACTACCAAATGCATAATAAATAATTCGTTCATAACTTGTGCAAAACTACAAATGAACAAAGATATATAAATATTGTGTCAAATATTTAGAGCTGTGTGACTTTCCTAAGTATTATTTGGTAAGACTGTGTTTGGTGACGAAGTGGTTTTGATTTGACTCAATTTTAAGGTAAACAGATTTTCTTAACTTGTGTAATTTTGTAAGTACTTCACCCTCTAAACAGCTAATAAAGCTATATAAAGAGTTACTTGGAAAGACATTTAGACTTGTTTCTTTGCAGCCTTGTGAATGCAACCCAGTGTCACATTTCCTACGCGCAGTACTCCAATCTGAACACCAGAGGGCAGGTTTTTACTGGTGTTCAACACCAGGCTGCTGTAGGGAAGCGGTTGTACCCCTGTGGTCATGTGTTATTTTTGGCCCCCTTGGTGCAAATACATCATCAGAGGTTTCAGGCCTATTGCTAGAATTAAAGCTGTTGGATGTCATGATGTTGTATTTCCTCAATCAGCTCTCATCCCTTGTGTTATCCTCCCTCAACCTCCACCTTTCCTTGTTTACTCTGAACTCTTCCAACTGTAATTTCTCAATTTCTCTCCAGCCACATAGGAAATGCATACACCCAAATAATCACATGTTCTCAAACACACAAGTTGCCATAAACTGTGTGTAGGGTAGTCCATGTCCCATCCCAAAATCTTCCTGACCACACATCCATTTATGGTGCATGGTATTCCCGTGTTCTTTAAATGTACATTACGTTGGCAACATGCACATATTTGCAAAAATGATAATCTGCATGACTGACAAGCTCCACCAGGTTTCTATATAAGATGTCTATACCACACGTGACTGTGACAGAGGTCTTTCACCACAAGTTTAATTAAAGATTCGACAACATGGCTCATTTGAACAACCCCCCCACCCCCCTTCTTTGGAAATTAGACCAAATTATCTGCAATTTTCCAAAGTACTACTTTCATTGGCTTAAAACACTCAATCATATTTCACAAACATTGTTTAAGTTCACTCTTCCTGTCAAATAAAAAGTCAGAAAATCTGTGATCTTACTCATCAAATGTTTGAAATTCTGTTCATAGCCAAAAGGTGCAGACATAGAAATATGCACCTTTATACATGATTGCTGCAGTTCAAGCAGGAAGGCTTGATTTTACTCTATAAGCTGTGGAAAATTATGTATCCAGCAGCTTTTCATTTGTGACTAACCTGCTGGTGATGCTGCACAAAATTGTTGCAGTTTTGATCATGCTGACTTGTGCAATATTATTCTAAAGGCTTTTGGTGCTTTTATTCAAAGAGGAGGCCCTGCTTTTAAAGCTTTATTCAGATTTAGATTAAGACAGGGTGGAGTTAGTATTTTATTTGTTTTTAGGTTTAGATGATTTCAGCTAATCTATGTTTTTAAAACATGAATAAACAACTACAAGAGATACTCCATTTTTAGTTACATGTTCTGAGAACAATGATTCATCTCTTTATGCTGAAAAAAAACCTGCATCTGCATGCCAGCCTGTGAAAAGACAGAAACATTCATGTTGAGTTTTGGAAGTGGAGTATACTTTGGCCTGAGGAAGACTGGAATTAACCGTGTAATTTAGATGTTGTTTATAACCAAGCAGCATATTTTGTATTTTCGAAACACGCCACTGTGCTTATTTGAGAAGAACTGTGTCCATGTGCCTAAAGGTCTGAACAGAAGGCTGTGAAGGAGCATGGCAGAACACTCTGCTCTGCTCATTAAAGCGGCACCGCAGCTTGATGTGGTTGGCAAGCTTCATTGTAATAACCATTAGAAATTAGATTAACAGCCTTAAAAGTGAAGACGGTGACGTTGCTTTCCTCTTATATTATCACAAGTGGCTCGCTGGAAAATACACACATGCTTTCAGTTTGGTGTCAATTCGTATTCTTAACATATGACATAAAATGTTTATTACTGATTTTAGTAAAGTGAGTATGTGGTTAATTACGAACACACCCAAAGTCAGTGAGTGCAAATAAAGGATGGTAAGCCTCTAGCTTTTACTTTATATGAGTGACATATGACAGTCCCTCTTGGTAGTGTTTTATTTCTGTTGGGGGAGAGAAATACTGTAATATGTAGAACCCCATTTAAAAAATAGGGGCACTATGCAAAATGGAGGAGAAAAATACGGGCTGCAATGATTTGCAAATGTCATCATCCCCAATGCAACATTTTAGATGTTAATGACATCTGGAAAATAGTTCATTTTGTCTATGATAGCAAAGAATCATCTAAGCATAATTGGAAGTGGGGCAACAAAAGAAAAAAAGACGAATCAGCACAAATCAAAACTATAGTTGGACAACTTTTTACATCAGTAACAAAACTTGGCAAATGAGCGTTTCAGAGTGGCACAACATTACGGATGGAAAGATGGACTGAGGCTGACATTTATGTATAGATTTAGAATATGCCACAGTCTACAGTGTATAAGATCATTATTGATTGAGATCGAGAGATGATTGAGAGAATTAGGATGAACCTCTAGAGAAGCTGAAAATCAAACTGGATGTTTGTGATCTTCAGGCTTTCAGGCAGAAAATCACTTCATGGGCTCAAACACATTATCTTAACTGCAAGCTCTGTCATGTAAAAAAGCAGAAGTCAGATGAGAATGTGATCTTCTCTGGGCCAAAGAAAGTATGAAATAATTTGAAGTCAAAGTGTAAAATTGTTCTGTGGTCAGATTAACATTAATTCTTTTTAAATCGTAGACGGCATACAAGCTAAAAAAAGAAACATTACACCCAGCTTGTCATTAAAGGTACCATATTATGCATAGTAAGCTGTTCACAGTTTCGGGTAGAGACCTTGCAGCAAGAAACGAGTGGTATGGCAGTGCGCACACAATTAGGGACATGTGGGGCGGGTACATTGCTGGGTGTGGTAATGGGGACCATTAGTTGCTGCACTCGGTACCTGATCGCCTCTCAGTTTTAATCACACTTATACACAGACACAACTACTACAGATAGCAAACATACAGGTCTTGGGGGGGTAGGCCATGGAATGTACGGTGGGCGGGGCTACTTAGGTATCCCTGCCCCAAGCATGATGTGATCCCTGCTCCTCAATTTTAACTACAGACAGCAAACATCTCACAATCATTAATGAGTGGGGGGAGTGGGGAGTGACAGGGTCATTTTACACCCCCATTCCCTGGACCAGGTCTTCGTTCTCTTGGTCCTCAGTCGGGGCGAGCTGTTGCCCCATCCGCCTGGAGCTCGGGCTGGCTTGCCCTGTGGAGGCCGATGTGGATCCTGCTGGGCTTGATGTGTGTGTCTGTGCGTGTGTATGTACGTATGTGTGTGCGAGGGGGGGATGAGTTATCTTGTGGCCCTCTTGTCCCATTGCCTGCCGGGGGGGTCCCCAGAAGGGGGAGTGGAGGGTCGGGGTGCATGGAGGGAGAGGAGGGATGTGTGTGGGTTAATGTGAGTGTGTGCCTTTGTGTTTTTTAGAGGGGGGAGGGGGCGTGGGTGGGAGAGTGGGAAAGTGAGTAGTTGGGAGGGTGGAGAGAATGAAGGGATAAGTGTGTGTGGGTATAGGGGACGCAGGGTGGAGAGGGGAGGGGGTGTTGGTGTGGATGGGTCACTGTACGTGTGTGGGTGTGACTGTGTGTATGGGGGTGTGTGTGGAGCTATGGATAGGGGCACTGTGTGTGAGTACGAATGTGTGAGTGTGAAGAAATGTGTGTGTGCCTGGCGATTGGGGTTCGAAGGGGTGGGGGTGGGCTCTGTGTGGATGGATTGATGTAAGTGTCTCTGTGGGGGGCTGGTTGGCTCCCGTCAGGTGGCGGGCTTGGGGTCCTTGACGTCCGCTGGCGGGCTCCTCGGCTTGTGGGGATGGGGATGGGGGGGTTTTGGGGCCTCCGGGTTCTTGGGGCCCTGAGCCTATTCTCTGCCCGTTCTGGGCATCCGGCGGGATTCGTGATTGCAGACCTAGGTCTGCTGGGGTCCGTTCCCCCGGGCTCTCCCGCCTCTCCACTCTCCCGGCTTCTTGGTGGACGATGGGCTGGTTCTGGGGTGGGGTGGCTGGGGTCTTTGTTTGGAACTGGCTGTCGTGTGCCCGGGTCTCTGATTCTCTAGGCCGACCTCTGAACTTTTGAATCGAGGGGTTTGCCTGAACATGTTCACTTTCCTTCGAGCACTTTTCACCTCGTACGTTCTGCATGATGACACAGTCACCAAGATCTCTTTTAGATTGTTTAGTATTGTTTAGTCATTCTTCCTTATTCCTATTCGTTTACTCTGCGGGAGCTCATGACATCCTTTTTTTTAAAAAAAGATTCCTTACAGAAGTGACGAATGGCAAAGTATGGGTGGTTTTTTCGTTGTGGTGCGATTCTGTCTCTTCTTTATGTTCTGTTTATATTCTCTTTCCTTGATGTCTCTTGTTTTCTTATGCTTTTATTCTGTCCCCTACAGTTATGTCCAGCAATACATGGAATCTCATGATGTAAATAAAATAAAGAATAGAGATTGTCAATAAATTTGCTCAACATGATATAGCAGACAGATCCTCATTCTGCCCATCTTTATGCTGGGCAAGACAAAAAGACAAGAAAAAAAATGGAAAAGACCCTGCCTGTTTCAATAAGAGGCTAAAACCTCCTGCGGTATCCATCATGGTCTCACAGGAGAATTGTCTAGGTGCAAAAAACTTTTTTACAATGACACACAAAAAAAAAATCCAGCCGTGAAGAACAGCTGAGTAGCAAGAATTCTGCATTTGACATAACACCAAATTCTGTTAAATTTACACGCTCACACACACACACACACACACACACACACACACATATATATA
>JBAMHX010000022.1:12771761-12782196 GCA_037177515.1 Pseudomugil tenellus
CCCCCCCCCCCCCCCCCCCCCCCCCCCCCCCCCCCCCCCCCCCCCCCCCCCCCCCCCCCCCCCCCCCCCCACAAATTTTGCACAAGGTAAGGACATAAAAACTAGAAATAGACGATTGCTTTTGCAAGTAATTAAGGTTTGTGTTCACATTGAGAGTTACTCATCTTCCCTCTTTTTTTCAAATTTATCTTGTGGTCAAACGTGGCACCAGTATTGTTTAGTTAATTGCAATGTTGATAACTGCTGAGAGGAGACATTGACATAATCACTTTGTGCTTGTAGTGAAGCAGAATATGGATAAAATCTGAAAGTTTGACGAGATAAACGGAAAAGAGTAAACAAGTTGGTAGTGTGTACTTTCACCTGCAAAGCAATATATTTAAAATTTAATCCGAAGTGATTCACAAAATGGGGTTCAGGAGAACCTCCATGGATGCTTCTGGTTTTGTTTTTTATCTCCAGTTAGTCTTTTTAAGAACCTAGTTTAGCAATATTCTCATCCTCTCTTCATCCTGTGTCCTTTCAGTTGCTGAATGTTAGATGCAAAGCATTTGTGTTTGTAAATGGGGGGAGAGGGGGTGTCAAATGATGATTTAGTCATAAATAACACCAAAAATGAGCAAAACATGAACACAAGTCACAAAACGAAAGTATTGTAATAGCAAATATGCCATCTCCCTGTCAATTAGATTCAGATGTGACTAAAAAGTCTGAAGTTCTGCCATGAAATCAACATCCAAGTTTTCTGACGGCTTGCTATTTTGAAACTATTCAGACGAGTGGTTTGCTGCAGATGTTTTGGAGTTTGTTCCTGCTAATCCACAGACACAGGAACACATCCAAGAAAGGAGGACGCACAAACCGGATTTCATTCCACATAGTTTGTTTGTTTGTAGTTGGCTTTCCATTGTGTTTGTTTAAGGAGTTTACAGGGCCAAGCTTCATATTTGCTGAATATTTTAAGGAACTTTGCCAGAAGTGCATGCTGAGCGCAACAACATTTGTTTTATGCAAATTGGCCTCATGTGGCTTTTGATTGTAGAAGCTGTTTGGTGTATCTTTTGATCAGCTTCCACAAGGGATTGCAAAGCATGTAGTATAAACCTGTCTGACCACAGGTTTGAGACTGTCCCTGACATTTAGACAAAACACATCAGAAATGCAAAAAAAAAAAAAGCACATGGGCTAAAACTGTCTGTGTTGTGATTGGTGGGCATTTCCGTGGAAAGATTTGAGCCGCAGTAACTGAACTGTGACTGTTTGTAATCCTGAATGATGCTGTGAAATTGCAAGCAATTACCTGAAGCACATGCTCAAAGGAACTTTTCGGCCTGAATTTATATTAAATGAGCTGTTAAAACCCTGGTTTTGAGCAGGTTGCTTTGATGTTCAGGATGTGTTAACATGTGGAATTCTTTAATTTATCAGGTTTTCATGCACTTGTTTGTAAAATTCAATTTTTTTGTGGGTGAAAAGATGAAAGTTCATGTATGTCACAGGTGATGCACGTGAAACTAATTAAATAAATGGAAATGCAACTTCAGTGATGAAAACCATATATATATATGTATATATGTATATGTGTATATGTATATGTATATGATTATTTTTTGCCATGTAACTGCAAAAATAGACCTAAATGACCTAAAATTTTCGGTTCACTTCACTTTCAGAGCTGATCGACATATGACACAATAATGACTGCTTCCAGGTGGTCCGCAGAGCTGATGTTGCAAACCAGGACAAAGAGATTGTTATTTTGATGAGCCAACAGTTTTCCCTTGGAGAACCTTTTCTTCCCTGGGAGGGCTCATCCCAGCCAAAAGGTCTTAAACACAGAAAGCGTGTGAGTCATTTTGCTCTGTAATTTGGGCACACTGCAGCTGTCTAACGTGACCGCGATGTAGACCTGTTAACTGGCCTGATCCACATGTATAACTTTCCCTTCCTCTTAACGTAATAATTATAATGTCACTTCCCAGAGCTCTCTCCCTCAATTGCAGCATGTACAGGTTTAACTGCAATGACAGCTTGCTGGAATATCTTTCTAGGACAGGCCCAATGACTATTTTGGGTCTCTGACCTTCTTTCGCTACACAAAGCCTCTGTTAATCTCTTCTATAATTCCTGTTTCAAATCTCCTTTTTTCTCTCTCGTAGATACTGCAGCTAGTATAAATACAGTTTTCTAAAGTTTAAGGCTTTGCTTTTAAGGCACATCTAAAAAGTTTAAATATATGTCTTCTATAGCACAAAGCTGGGCAGTCTCGGATAGCTCAAGGTGGAAGCTGACTTGGTTGAAAGGAAGGCACATGTAAAACTTTAAAGTCTTTCCAGTTGGTATTTTCCCATCTATTTGCAGGTCTATATTTCAAACAAAATCTCCAAATGTGGAAGTTTGAGGTCCTGTGGTAAAGGAAGAGAGAATTACAGTCTTAATATTGCTGCAGTTTTCTGCTTCTGTGTTGACATTGGTCTAGTCACTTACTGGTCAAACTGCAACGGCATGTGGTTGGATAAAACTGGTTCTGCTGCTTGCATCCCTTCATATCCCAGACAGACAGGTGGACTGTGTCTGGAAACTCTTGTAGGAGCATTTAAATGGCAATTTTCGAAAGTAGCTGTCTAATGAAGGGGCAGAACATTTGATGGAACATGTTTTTCCAAAAGATGGCAGCCCTTTTTGCCAAGCAACTGTGCTGCTGTGAGGATCTGATTCAGCGCACTGAGCCAGAACTTTCCAGGCTGCAACTACCTTGTTTACAACAGTTTCTTCCTCTGATCATTTATTTGTTCTTTTAAAGAACCATTTAAGTTAACCATTTAACCATAAAGTTAATTTATTAAAAAATGAATATTTCTTGTAGACATATTAAGTAGATAGTGTTACCACTGGACACTTTGGTCAGTGCAGATGTTTTCTTTTCTCCTTTATCCATAAAGATTCTCTCGTTTGTCTGGACACTTTTATGTTGTGGCTTCAGTGAACGCTTAAAACTTGAGTAGCTTTTTCGACTCTATACACTATACTATTATCAAAATGTGTTCATCTATTTTTCTTTTATTTTGAACATGTAAATTAAAATCACATTCCAGTTAATAGGCAAAAACATGTGAAGATAAAAAAACAACAACAGTAGAACTGCAGTTGTGTGAGTCTGACATGGGTTTTTCTCTGCTATCTGCTTAACTGGAAAATGCAAGAAGACAACCTAAAGCTGAAGTAATGGTTCGGTCTGTGTGATCCGGTATTACATTAATTTCTTGCAACTTTCTCTCTCCTCTTTTGCTATGCTGATCTATTTTTCATACATTTGCTGTAATTCTTTGTGAAAGAAGACATTTAAAATCCACTTTAATCTTTAGCGGCTTGTTCTGAGGTCCTACACTTTCACTTTTTTAGTGCAGTATGAAACCGCTGTGTTAAGTTTGATCCACTCTATACCTCTCAGATAAGTGGTTTGCTTCATTGAAATTAAGCTAATTATATTCCACACCTATACACATGCAGCCGCTGAAAGCTATACTTTTATCCACGATTATCTCCATCAGGTTTCATGACTGTGAAACACCCTCTTAAAATTAGAGGTCGGAAAAGTGCCAAAACCTGACATTAAAAGCTAGGGAGTTTTTTTCCCCTCTTTCTCTTTTTTAAGCGTTAAATGGCCAGTCTCACAAGTCTGTCAGTCTGAACAAGATTTACGTCAGATGCCAACAGAGCTTACAGGAGAGTCAGTTTAAACGATATGCTGGGCCATCTGCTACAAACTAAAATGCATATGTTTAAATGGAAAGAAATTGCCTAGGGATAAAGAAACAAAACCTTTTTTTTCATTCAGAAACACAGTTTTCAAAGGACACCTTAACTGGAAAGAAAATTCTATTAAATATCTTTTTTAATTAAACCTATCAGAGAAAATTCACAATTTAAGTGTTTAATTCAATCTGCTTGAAGTTGTTTCTGTTCAACGTCCAAACCAAACTAACCTAAACCAGCGTTGTGCTCTTTCTAAGAATAAGCAACACAATTGTAACAAAACCTCAGTCTTTCTCCTTCAGCATGGAATTTAAGGCCAAACAATATTACATTTATATGTATAATAAGTGTATTTCAGTCTATTTCTTTACGCAGAGAGATGTTTGTTGTCTTTTCTTCTCTGAATTTGAACTGTGTGTTTCAAATGTACTTCCCCAGGTTTTATGGGCTGTAGAACGTGCCTACTCTGGTTTACACACACATATAATAGTGGCTGTTGCCATGGTTACGTTGCTTCGTTAAGCAACATGTTTAGTATACACAAGGTTATGTTATAGAGCTCAGAGTGGTTTCTGGTGTTTAGACAATGGAAAGCTAAAGAGCTTTATTTAGGATTCTGTGATCCAGTGTACTGTCACCACAATGATCACTGCTCTTTGATTCACTACTATATCTGGACCCACAGAGTTTAAACACACACTGAAGGTTTAGTGAACACATCAGTCAGCAAATAATCCATCATAGATAAAGCTAGTATCTGTGACAGGTCAGACTAATGAGCGGTAAAAGAAGTATTCAGGTCTTCAGTACCAAAATACCACTGTGGTATAAAGAACACTTCATTATACATATCAAGTGTTTTTCATTACAGGTTCTTTTTTTTATTGACTTAAAGTACAAAAATGAAAAGTAATAATTTGATACAAAATATCCAAATTGACTGGCACATTTTTTAACATCTCCTAAATCTTAAAAAAGATGCAACCATGTGTAAAATAGAAACAAAAATACAGTATGTACATAAGTTAAACTTTTTATTTTTAACTTAAAACACCAGGCAAAGACAACATATACTCTTTGTGGGCAACATTTATGTGATACCGATTAAATATGTTAGTAGGACTAAAGCCCAAACAAAAGGTTTTAAGTTTGTAACTTAAAGCATTTGTGACTGAGCACTCAGCACAGAAGCTTTATTGAATGTTAACAAGTCAACAAAAGACCAGTGTCCAGTAATGTAATGTTATGCATCACTTTGCAGGTAAACCAGGTCATCAGGCAAGTTACACGTGGCAGTTGAAAAAAAGAAAAGACTGCAACTGAAGTCTGAACCAGGATGCTGCTATGGGTAAGTTTACAGAGCTGCACCCCCCCAGAAGTTTAATTTTTTAGAATTAATTGGGTCAAAATGCAGCAAGTAATTACATTGTAATATTTATAATTGTAAATAATTTACAAATAAACTCTTTCCCTCTTTGTGGGAACTTAATGATCATAAAATATTTTTACAGATTTGGAAACTATTTGATATGTTTTTCCAGATACATAGTGATGCTTGTTTCTGCTGAAATGCCTTAAAGTTTGATAAATGTGTTGCAGCATAAACTACAAAGTTAGTTCAGTCTTCCACAATATAGGATAGAGTTCTTCAAATATCCATCTTTTGATGCTTATAATATATATTATAATTATAAATCCTGTTAGCACAATTTATTTTCAGTATGTTTGTCCACTTAGCTTTGAGATTATTCTTAGCCAACTTCTGTTGATTGATTCTGGTTGCTGTGCTATCTCTGTATGAATGAGGTCTTTTAGGGTAACTTCTGGATGTCATGCCCCCATTGGACCTTATTGTGTGGGTTACAGTGAGTTCAGTGTTTGATATCAGAGGAAGGGTGTTTCAGGCTCCAGCTTTTGGTGGGCGTTGGTACATTTTTAACTCTTCAACCTATCTGTTGTGGTGAAGGGTGTGTTCATCTGTGGGGAGGATTGGCGCTAAATGTCTAATTATGCATCATTTTACTTTTGACTTTCCCAGGGTACAGTAACAGTAACTTAAAGTGGCACGTGCTCTGTAATCAGTGATGTCAAATACCACATGAGGCCGTCTCAGATAGGGCTCCCCAGTGGTGTAGTGCACCCGTACACGCTGCTCACAGAGGTTTAATTATATTTCTTCACACAGAAAAGAGGCCATGTTTGTGGGAATGCATTCGCCTCCTGCACCTTGCTGAAGGAACCTCTTAAGCTGAAACATGAAATCAGTTGACGGGGAATGACCATCACGTGATTGACCTTTTCATTAATAATACAGAAAGATCTTGAAAAAAATCTAAAATAAAAAAGAACAAATTGCGACTTGGTGCTTTGTGTAGAATTACTTTGTGTAAAGCTGAAAAAAAGCTCTAATTAAGAACGCTTATTGTTTAGCACAGAATAGCATACAGACACTAGATGAGTTGAATGGGATTAACATGACCTTATATGTTTCATGTTGCTTCTTGTGTCCACCTTCTGAAATGCTTGTTTCACTTTGGTCAAAGGAGGAAGATTTTGTTTTAACTGGAATTGTTGTAAACCAGGAGCTATTGTTGAAAGATGCTCTGAGTTGATGTGAAAACAGCAGATAAACTAAGTTCTGATAAAAAAAAAAAAGAAAAAAAGGACTGACTATTTATTATTGGATGGTTTTGGTTTCACTTCCACCAATATGTATTGTCCCATTATACTTATAACACCAAATATGAACACCACTTACATGCATACACTTCAGTCACACATGGTCAGATTTTCTTGCCTCCGAATTGGATTAATGTAAAATTATTAGCTATACAGTTAAACTGAACTGGAAATTTATTTGATCCAAGTTAGCTCTTTTTAATTTTGGCCTCTGAAAACCCAGGTACCCAACAGTGATGGGGTAGACTAAGCCGCTCTAAAGTAAATTAGCTTCTATCTCCACAACTTACTGTCTTGATCAGTTGTTTCCTTTGTTTTGTTTTGTTGTGACTGTCAGATGGAAAACTTCTCTTTATTTTAATACTGTAAATTCCTTCTCAGCTGTCTCTTTACCCAGAAGTGTAGACATGGCGTCCTTGTGCACTGGTCAACCACCATCATTGTAAACTCTCCTCATTGTCACTCATTGTCTTTATTCAAAGGTGGTCAACTCTCTGGTGCCCCCTTCTGGCATGGAGCCCCAAAACATTAGTTTGGTTTTGCCTGTTTGCCAGCAGACTCTCTGGTCACACAACCGCTGACAGCTGAAGGAACTATTCGACCCTACAACACCTCTCCTCCCTTAATAATGCATCTACAGTCACCCAGTACTTAAACCATATTTGTACCATAATGATATAATTTACTTGTTGAGTTCTACTTAAAACTAAATAACTGATATTTATAAACCAAATATAAATATTCTTATGCTGGCTGCTATGAGCAAACTTGAAAAATATCATTTGTCCTCAAAATAGGAAAGAAAACACTTTTAAGCAGTAAAAACACGGTCCAGCTCTCTGTACCCTACAGTGGGATGTATATAACCCATGTCTCCATGCAGCAGGGCAGGGTGGGTGTCTGTGGTCACTGTCTCTGCTCTCTATGTCTCCAGTGGGATACCATGCACATTTCTCCCAGTGGCGTTCTGCCAAACCCAGAGGTAGCAATCCATGAAAATGAGAGCGTTGCCTTAGGAGTTAAAAAAAGGTCTGTTTTGATCATCCTCTTTGGCTATTTATTCCCATACTAGATCAGTTATATCTACAGAATTAGTTTTGCCCGAGAGAGTGGGAATTAAAGTTCAATCATTTAGGTTTTCTGCTACCTTACTATTATTGCTACCAAAAAGGCTGCAAATTAAGATTCTCCTTGTCTCCCTGCAACCACTAAGACTGAAAAATGCGTCATAAGGGACGTGATATGGCAATTTGTGGCTTTGACTATAAATATGATGCAGGATGCATAGAGGAGCATTGTGTAGTCATTTTCCTCCTATGCTTTGTCAGGTACCTGCTTATTTCTTTTTTCAAAGTTGCTTCTTAAATGAGGAATTTACTTTATTTTACTCAAAGGAGTAAAAGGGACTCTTCATGGTCTTCATGAGGTGGATTCAGTGTAATAGAGCTGCAAGAGGAACAGCAATCCAGCTAAAAATGAGCCTAATAAACTGTTCTTGAGTGAAACAATAATGAAATTATTTAAAATATCAAACTGGTAAATGTGTCTAAGTTGACTCCTATAAGATGTGTTTGACATTCATTTTAAATACAAAACAAAACTGTCTTAACATGTTCACAATTAGATCCTACAATTCAGACACCAGACATTTTTTCCTTATATTTAGAAAAGCACAAGAAGAAAATGTTCTTGTTTTCCCTCCTGGTGTTCACTCTGTGGCAATATGTGTATTTATAATGGAGACCAATGTCTGGATACCTACCATACTTTCCTCCATAACTGCTGATGTTTGTGCCAGAGCATTTATCTTATTTGCAGTATGACAATCTTATTCTACTTACATGCTTTTCTAGAGATGCTTAAACTTAACAAATATTTAATTTAAAGGCATTATATTTATTTGTACATTTAAGAGGTGTAACTGTATACAGAGGGAGGCTTATTTGCTTTCGTTCATCTGGATAACTTTACACTTTGGTCACTCAAAGTTATTATCAAAAATAAAATAAAAGGGAAATATATCATGGATAAAACCTTATCTTTATTGCTCAATACACTGTTAAAGTCACCTGAGGTTATATCTGTGAGAAAGAAGGAGTCACCTTTGACCCACCCACTGGTCATTAGGCACAGCCCAAATGATCAGCCAATCAAACCGCAGGAGCACATAAACTGTATTGTTTCACACCAAAACAAGGAGAAAATAGGAGTTGATGCGTACATTGATTTCTTTACTGAAACCATATAGTAATGTGAAGAGCCTTGGTAGTAAGTAGGTGCGTCTGCAATTTTCCTGCTGCCACAAGATGGACAGATATATTTCAATGATCAACGAGGAAATCGTGTTAACAGTCAAGAAGTTAAATGAATTAAATCTATCACTGAAAGGGTTTAGACACTACAATTTAAATCCAGGACAAATTAAAGGTTTTTATAATGGGTACAGAATGGGATACATCACAGGGAAGCTGCAGATAAAAGAGAAAATTTCTTGGCATTGAAAAGAAAAGGCGCTTATCTTTTCCAGAATGTGCACTTTTAATTAATTACACGTAAATGAATTACTCACTCAATTACACAGCCTTACAGGAACTCCAGTCTTTTCTCAGTATGTGAGCTATGATGATGATCAAAATGAGGGAAAAAACTTAATAACCTACAGATTTATGTTTATTTACAACATTTAGAAAATGGTCCTGTGTATACACTGAAGGTTTTTTTTGGGATTGAAACAACTATCGATGCTTCCTGATAATATGACCTTATTGTTGGTATAGCTGCCTTTAATTTCATATTCTATTTATGGCAAAGATATAATCATCTGGTTGCCTGTAAAAGTCACTTTGTGAAATAAATTAGTCAAAACTAAACTTTCAGACACATATCCCGTCTATTTCTTTTTCATTTCAGAGGTGCATAAATGTATATTAATACATGGGCAGAGTTTATATGTCTCACGTGCAGCTCTCCATTTGTTGATTTTCTATTTCCAGCTTTAAGCAGACAAATATACACGGTGGAAACCACAATGGCAGAGATGCATACAGCGGTGAAGGATGGTCATATTCCCTCTGGTCATCACGTTGACCACAGATGGTTTCTGAGCACACACCACTGTCTGATCAGTGAATATATTCTCCAAAGTGTCCTCCAAAATGATTTTATGACTGTGTCTACAGAATTTAGAGGATATGGCTCAGACAAGTCACCCTTGAAAAAGTACACAGCTTGCTCTCTTGCATTCAGGGACTGTATTTTGTATGTATTTTCTTTTATCTAATTAGAGAACATGTCTGCTCCCAGGACCATGGATTAAATCCTTGTAGAGAGTTTGCACAGATGACTTGTAAATCCTGGAAAATGATAGGATGAGCAGACAGTAGATTTGCACATCATTGTCTTTATAATGCAATGAGCTTGAGCTCACCTTTCGGATTACAAGCAAACTGCAGAGAAACAAACAAGCATTAGAGCATAAAAAGAGACAGGAAGCCTTCTGCAACCTCACCACGTTCCTCTGATGAAAGATCCACTTGAAGGAAACAATAAAAAAAAAAAAACTAAGATTTGGAACAGGGTCACCTTCTCTGCTACAAAAACTGGATCCTGAGTAGGGTTTTTAAGCATTAAAAAAGCAGCACTTTTGAGAACAATGGACTATAATTAAATGTGGAGTAGGATCGGGAACAGGATCTACCCAGCCTCTGAATCCTGACCATGAGCAGCTCTGAAACAGTAGGCTCCTGCAACCTGGAGAGTTATTTCCTGGTGAACAAGCAGCTGCAGTGAAATGCTGTGGAAGTTATGACTGTTCCTAATAATGAGGAGACCTTTTCTAAGTGCATGCTTGTTAATTTTAGGCTTTGTAACATATGGAAAAAACAAAAAAACAAAAACAGATTAATCTCTGCCATTTACTGCCTTTATGTGATAGATAGATAGATAGATAGATAGATAGATAGATAGATAGATAGATAGATAGATAGATAGATAGATAGAT
>JBAMHX010000022.1:12786931-12801352 GCA_037177515.1 Pseudomugil tenellus
ATATATAAGCTTTCACAGCCAATAAGAAGGCAACATAAGACATAAGACAAGTTTAGGGTAAGGCATCACAGCCAGACTTCAGGTAAAAATATCCAGCTAAACCAGTACACCCGCTTTTTTTAATCCCTTCCAGGCCTTTTTCATTTGATTGTTTTTAGAAAATACTGAACAAAATTCTATCACAATGTTGAATTTTCAGTCAATAATTTTCAGTAAATTTTGTTGTTAATTTAATCGGCTTAAAGTTATTTCAATGACTTTTGTGGGATATCCAGATGGGTGCCAACATTTTTTACCAGATCTGGATATAAACCTGTTTAACTACAGGTGTTGGCGTGTGCATCACGTTTTGCCTGGTTTAGAAAGCAGATCCTTTGTTACACTGAGACTCACACTCTGCACTGCTGATCTAAAATGCGGTAGACACATACTTTGGTGCTGCAGGGTAGAGATGTAAAGGAAACATGTGCCAACTACAAACACCTCCCGAGGCAGACTGGAGGCAGGATTTCTGGCATGTGGTATTCATTACAAATATGCCAAAGGGATGGGGTGATTAAATTATGTTACTGGCCAAAAATAATACAGAAAAACATCCCAAGTGTGACAGCTTTTTTGGAAATTAAACCCACGGACACTAAGAATCTGGGCTCAATTGTCTGTAGGACATTTTGGCTGTCTGTATGCAAATCCTAGCTTGAATTAAATAACTAAGCTTCTTCTCTTGGTTCTAAAAGACATTTCACCTTTCACCTGAAAAGGCTTTTTGAGTTCTAACTGTTTAGTTTAATGAGTTTCAGCTTACATCACTACCAGTCAAAAGTTTGGACACAGTTTTCCATTGGCTTTCACGTAAAAGTGTGTCCACACCTTTGACTGGTAGTGTATATGAAGAATAATATTCACTCATGTAAAAATATCTTAAAAATCAAGCTTAAAACCTTCCGTTTTACCAAATCTCATAGTTAGGAATTGTCTAGCCATCCATTAGTTATGCAGCCATGGGGACGTCCCACGATGCACTGAACACTTCCTGTTACTTTCTTTGATCCTTTTCTTTCATGTGAGCAGTAGGTTATTCCTTCCTGCTAAAGGTAGTTTTTCTTCCCACTGTCGCCTCATATATGCTCATGATGGGAGATTGGATCGAAGTCAAGATTTTAAGCAATCTTTTGGTTTCCCTTTGCTAGGCTTTTTAATATGATTTGGTTCCAAATTATGTCTCTAAAGTGTCCTGAGAGGATGTCGCGCTATACAAAACAAAGCTGAATTGAATCATGGAGTCACATGGTGTCACATGGTTTTATGTATGCAATTGTAAAGGGAAGAATCTCAAGGCTGCATTGTGTTACCTGGGAAGGTGATAGCTGAGTCCCTTTCTTTTGTTCAGATCTGGTTTTTCCAGCTGAACATGACTTTCTTAACATCTCTTTTCAAACCGTCTGTCGTCTTATGTCCTAAAAGATTCCCTTTTGTCCCTGAGCTGCAGGTGGATCATTGATTCTTTTCTTGCAGAGCAGTTCAACATTTCACACCCTGTTCAGGTATTTTGTTGAAGGAGTAAACTAGCTTTTCTCCTGAATTAAATGTACCAGAATGTACCCTTGCAGTAGTTTCTGGCTATCATGCTCACTGTGGTCTATTTATAAGTTATTACTAGCTTTCTGCTTGACCATTCATAAGAGCCAAGCCCTTCTTAGTTCTCCATTAGTAAAACTATGCACTAGTTTTAACTTTACAAATTAATGTTCTACTACACTACAATAAAGACATTATTCACACAGCCGAGCACCATCAGCAGGACCAGTTCCCCCTACCTGCCACACCCTGTTAGGATGCGCTGAAAGAGGGAAAGAGGTACACTGGTTTTAATTTTCAAAAGTAACTAAAGAGCCAAAAGGGCGGAGGAACAAAACTAAAGGTGACCGCCAAAAGAGCCGGTGCTGGAAGGATCCAAAGCGAAGGAACAAGGGTGGCAAATATACAGGAGACACGCCAGGAAGTCAGGAGGTTGCAGTGGAGTGCAGGAGACAAGCTTCACAGGAGACGAGGAGTGCTGCTGACACGCCGGGGAGCCAGGAGGAAAGGCTGGAGCCAGGGAGTCCAGGTAAGTATGGCAAGGAACTGGCACTGAGTGGAGAGTGGAGATGGGTTAAGAAGGTTTGGAGATGAGCTGAGTGGAAACAGGTGTGATAATCACACAGGTGAGAGTGATTACCGGAACTGCAGGCTTTGACTCTCAGCTCTACCCTCCTACAGCAAGCTCGACGTGCCTAAAAAGGGTGGAAAGAAACCATAAAACAAAAACACACAAGCACCATAACACTGCCCAACCAGCCGCCACACAACACACCCTGCCGGTTGCTGTTGTCTGTACAAACTGTTGTCCATTAAAGATTTTGTGAAGGATACTTTAATACCTTGATCTCCCAAATGTATTTACTTATAACTTAACTTTTATGACTACATGGTTTAATAATTATAGTTTTGGTTTGTATTCATTCATGCTTTTTAAACATTACATTTGTTTGCTGTTATTTAGACTATAGTTCAGTTGTTATATTCATGACTATATATTATATTTCCTGCTGTCAAACGTTTAATGTTGTTTATTCAATTCGCTTTCCATCTGTTTTATGCAATATCTTGCCTCCACTTTGTTTTGCCTATTTACCTGCCCAGGAACTGCAGATGCAAATTAGCTCTTAGTAAACACTAAAGTAAAGCAAACAGAAATATAGCAGGGGTCAATTTTACAGCTATTTTACTCTAAAACATGACTGAGGGACCTGAATAATCAATTTAAAGCTACCATCATAGCACTGATGCACAATAAAACACGCAAAACTAAGCAAAAGCATGTATAAAGAGATCTTTATTTGAGCAGTGTTACATCCCTTTACATGTTTTTCTACACTTATAAGAATACATATTGCATTTATGTACAAAAGCGTGACTGTGGCCGGCACTCAATTTCAGCGTTATTCATCAGTAATAGTACAATGGCACTATGACACTGACAGATTGATGAAAAGCAACACATTTTTTTTAAGAAATCATGAATAAATAATTTACATTTTCACTTCAATGCCAAAATACTGTGATCATTTTCCAGGACATGAGCTATTAGTGTGATTTAACTCATTAAAAAGGTCATTTCTCCCTTCCACAGTCAGTGCACAAAATGTCATCACGCTGGGTAAGGAAACCACGTCCTACCAGTGACACGGAGCACTGCATACAGGTGAAACACTCACTGTGCCACTGCCGTTCCTCAAAGGAGATATATTTGGCACCTGCCAGACCTGCAATCAACAAAAATAAATCTAAATTTTTGCACATCAAGAAATACTTGCCATATCTCCATCCTTTTACAGACACAAAATAAGCAAAAAAAGAGAGCTACACAGCATTAGAGTGAAGAGAACCATGTTGGGACTCACTAGTAATGGGTTTGGCACAACCCACACACTTCTTTGCATACAGGTTGCAGAAACACTCCAGGCAGTAGGGGTAGTTTTCTCTAGATGTGAAACGTTGGCCTGTTAGCTGCTTCTTGCAGTTGATGCAGAGGAAGCATTCACGGTGCCAAGGCTTGTCTTGGTATGTCACCCCTCCAGTTGTGATGGCCTAGTTGATAGATATGTTCAGGCAAAATTAATGTAAGACAAAAGAAGACATGCCATCCCTCACTAAACTGTATTGCTAGGAGTCACAGTGTGAGTGACATTCCTGCAAAGTATTACCATCAGTGGAATTTGATGCTCGGTACATGTAAGCCTACCTTTTTACAGGCACAGCACTGATATGCAAACTGTTTCTCAAAGCAAGCTACACAAAAGTAGCCAGTGTCCTTTGGGATAAAGGACTTGGTTCCTATTGGTTGCTGGCAACGATGGCACAGGAAACAGGTCTCATGCCAGCTGTTCCCCTTGTATTCCATTTTGCGGGAACCTGGCACACAGGACAAGAGCAGCTTAGTCAGCATATGGTACCCCGATGACAGAGAAACAGTGCTCCCAAAATAGTCCCTCTATGTAGAGAGAGAATGATGCAATCTAGACACATTTGGAAACATGTCTCAGAAAAGAAATCAATTACCATACATACTCATATCTACCTACATGTTTAAGCATAAAAAAGACAGGCTTAGTAATATTAGTATTTGTGAAGCTGTAAACCCTTATCCGATCAGTTCATGTGCTACAAGTCAAAAATCGAAATTATATATTTTTTTCTTACGAAGGTAAAATGAGAGTCAAAAGGAAAATGCTGTTTGAGTATTAATAATATTGTACAATCACCAAAGGTGATTTCAAGAACACTTTCATCAAGATGAGCAAGACATGGTATGTTTTTGATGTGCTCTTTAATAGTTTTAGTCCTCTTTATGTAAAAGATACAGCGGGAGAGATGTGCAAATGTGCTTCATGTACAAATACACTGCATATACAAATAGAAAAGCTGCGACTACAGAGGAGAGCAGCATAAACACCTGCAAGAAGGATACACTGCATATTTAATCACACAATGGAAGTGCTCAGACAACTGCAAAATGGGTTTAATAGACCTTTTGTTGATTGTTTCCCAGCTGTTGTTTCCAAGATTTATAATCACAAAAAAAAAAAATCCTGAAAGGTATAGAAATTCATGTTTGACATGTATGTGTTAATAGAGTACATGTGACATATTACCGTATAGATTTTAGGTACTGCTTAGTTAGAATAATCTTTGCATACCTGGCATGATGGTTTTCTTGCAGGTGCAGCACTTGGATGAGTAATCTTGTGCATGGCACTCAGTGCAGAGCAGTAAATCCTCTTTGGCAGCAAAGGCCTTTTCTACAAGTGAGCGGCCACATTTTGCACACTGGAAACACTGTTCGTGCCAGTGACGATCCTTATAGGAAAGGTCCTGCAAAAATGTACCCTATTTACAAGCAACTCTCAAAGTAAGACAGTTATCACTGATTAAGACTTGAACCTACACCACAACAGACTTAAACAAGTGGGAAATATATTTCCCATATGTTTTGATGGATCACATCACACTCGGGACATATCTGTGGTCACCTTACCTTGCAATTACAGCCAATAGGTAAAGAGCATCCCTCACAGCAATTGGCAAATAGATTCTCATAACATTTTGTACAGTACTGTGTCTCCTCTTTCATTATATACTTTTTCCCCAACAGAGAGTCTTTGCAGTAATGGCAGTCAAAACATTCGCTGGAAGACATCGCTGTGTGCTTGTCTGTAGGTCAAGAACAGCAAGAGAAAAGGCAATAAAGAATAATAAAAGAAACAGGAAAAAACACTAGTATTCTTGGTAATTTCATCTTTCCTACATAAAGCAAGTTAAGTAAATTTTCTTTTCTCTTAGTAAAGCAGAACTAAATTCAACAATGTTTTACCTCAGCTGAATGAGAACAAAGTGTGAGTGGTCCAGAAACAGAGATGAGGCAGGGATGAAGGGGGGCAGGACAGGATTGTGGGGTATCCACTGAAGGGCTCTTCTATAAATACAGGCCCTCTTATTAGTGGTAATCTCTGGAGAAAATAGACATACTCCACTGATTCATTCGGCACCTTTTAAGGTAGCTGAATGAGCACACATCACTAAGACTTTAAACTAGTTGTTTTATCCTAAAGAATGTGCAAAAAACCAAGAAAACAAAAAACACAAAGAATATTCAAGCTTAAGGAAAAGCATATAGTTGGGGGAAATGGCCGTCCTCATTCTGATAGTGCCATTGATCAAATAGTAAATCGGTGTGAAATAAATACAACAGTTTGGTCATTTGGGCCACAGCAGGGACAGTTGTCCTGACGTGTGGATCCCCTTGTGGTCTTTGTCAGCACCTTTAACAGACACAGTTCCAGATGGCTTGTAGATGGTGCCAAAAGGTATGCGGTTGCCAGATACTGAACTATATTGCCCGGATCTCTTAGCAGCTTTGCCTTGGCAACACTTCAGAAAGAAGACGCTGTGGGGTATTGTATTTAATCAACACATAACATAGAAAAGGAGGAGAAGGAGAGACTGCAGTTTAAATCTCAGACATCTTGCGGATCATTATACACTGTACCCATTTAGCTTAATGCAAAATGAGATCAGGTAAATAATGTTTGTCTCACTTGTTTTTACTGTGCTGAATGAATAAACACACTGATTGTTTCGTCTACATCTTTGACTGATGGCTGACTAATTAGGTTTGGGTTTTGTACCCATATCAACTTCCCCAAAGGATTGAAGAGGGGGGGGATTTCTCCATAAAAATAGCCTGTGAAGACCACAGGCCTAATCCTTTTCGTGCACAAACAGGAAGGTCAATGAGAGGGATGAGGCTGGGAGGCATACAAATCTGTGTTGATGAACTCTCTTCTCTTTAGACCTCTCTCTACTTTCCCTTCAGCTCCACTCTGTAAAAGAATACACCAAGAATTACCCCTTGTGGTGCATGGAATAATTTCTGGATCTCCTTGCAATGCTGTTGTTGTATTTATGGTCTGAACAAAGCCCAAGCCTATAAGGGAAAATGTAAGGCTGCGTTTATTTGACCGATGTGATATGTAGTTACTCAAATCCTTTTGCATCACAACAATATCTGGTTAGAAGACATTCAGATTCCTTCGCAATTCTAAGTAGTCAGATCTACTAGATTACACAGGGTAGCATGCTGTTCTGGATTAAATTACCAGCCTATAGAATCCTTTCGCCCTCCTGGTCTCCAGATGAGTGACTGATAATCACAAAGCCATGCAGGCCTTAAATAAACCCAGAATCAACTAGATGACAGCAATAGCCATTGCCTCTTCTAATCTTTGTTGTTACAAAGTTACACATGTCTATCATCCAGACAGATGAGGTGACCTATATTCTCTATCAAGCAAAAACTCATCTTTTGGATTGTGTTGACAAATGAATGTTGTGAACTAAAAACTGCACGACAACAAAGCAGATTATCATATCCCATTCAGTGCTTGTTAATCCTCTACCATGTCTTTAGTTTTATGACAAAGCTATGATTTGGTTCAGATGGATAACAGGTGCTGATCTTTGACTCCTGAATTATTAACTTCTACAGCATACAGTGCCAACCCTGCTGAGCAAAAAGCTTGCTGATCTTGCATTTTCCTTTCTGCCCTCCCGCTTAATCCTCTGAAGTCAACTCATGAACAGCTGCCAACAGATTTCATATGCAGCCTGTCTAACCCCAATAAATAGACCTTTAGCTGACCTGGACTCGGGTGTCCTCTTATCTCAATGTATTCAGGCTATACAATAAGGTGTCAGGAGCCATATTTTCACCTTAATCAGATGATCTCAGAGGAGATGAAAAGCATTTACTTTGGTAGCTCCTTTGAGGTGGTGACTTGTAGGCTGAGACAGATCAACACAACACAGTCACATCTCTGAAGCACAAAAGCCGTGTTGCACCGAAGTGGACAGCTGGTTGGCATGGTGATGACAGCTTAAGTGGGGTCCATTAGGTTTGGATGAAGGGCAGTTCTGGTAGTTAATAAGAGGATTCACACAAACCTGTCTTTTTGCAGACTTTGAGCTCTCCTCTGTTGGGAAGAGCTTGCTTTCAACGGAGCACTTTCAAGTGAACAGGATAGCCACACAGGGGGTTGCAGGATGCAAGGAGGTTCAATGATCTCAGTCTACAAACTTTAAACCCCTTTAGGGAGGCCTTGTGAGTGTGAGTAGTGCCTCTAGTAACCATTTCTGCAACTCCCCACCAGTTCTCATCAAAGGAAGGCATGGTATCAGTGGGTGAAAAGATTTGTCCCAGAGCCAAACAGATTATTTCCACTGTAGAAATGGAGAAAAGTGTCTGCACGCTGCAG
Organism: Pseudomugil tenellus; assembly: GCA_037177515.1. Lineage (NCBI taxonomy): Eukaryota > Metazoa > Chordata > Actinopteri > Atheriniformes > Pseudomugilidae > Pseudomugil > Pseudomugil tenellus. Next base: position 12,794,785 of record JBAMHX010000022.1, read on the forward strand.
TATATACTACATATCAAATGATCTCTCAGTTGCATCATACATATGGTGATGTCTGGATGAGCTAAACACAAAACGTAATTTATTTTGAATGGTAGGTGCCACTCGCTGTGTTCTGATATTGTTTATATTTTAAACAACGTCCCAGAAATCAAAAGATTATGCAATAATAATTATGACATATAACATGGTTATAAATGATGAATATGTCTACAAAAAGATCCTTCTTATATATATATATAGTTAAAAGGGCAAATAAAGACCTCATATTAAAAAGAAATTAACTTTTCTTACTGCTTTTTCATGAGTTGGGTCTTAAGGGTTAAATGCCACTTCAACGACTTCTTTTCCTGCTGGTTTCACGTGCCAGTAATAAAAACGGTGTCTGAAGTGAAACGTTTACTAAGTGCAACACATTTAACTCCTCATGTTTGCTTTGCTGGCTTGAAGGCAGCTTGAGCATCAAAGATGACAAGTTTTAATGAGAATTTTCCACCTTGCAAAGCTGAAATTACAGATTTACCCCTGAGTAAAAGATCAAATTGCTGCTATCAAAAGTAATTTGAAATTCATTGGGAGAAAATGCTGATCACAAGCAGACTCTTTTAAAGTGTCGTCACTTGATTTACAATCACTACTGGCACATAAATTATAGCTTTTTAAAGATATGTTATTGTTTGCCCAGCTACTGAGGAAATTGTATTTAATAGAACAAATGTCAAGGCGGGATAATGCCCTACCCCCTATATGAACTTTCCCATTAATCCCCAACCAACATCGATGGATTATTTGCACCATGGACACACTCATCATGCTGTTGGACTTGTAGCGTTGAAAGGAGGAGCTTGACAAACATGTGTTTGTTTCTGCATGTTGATGGAGGCGACCGTAAATACCAGAGTGTCACTGAGGATATGGCGTAACTAACAACAGCCGCAGGATTAAGGCGTAACCCCCACAACACCCCGGTTCCCTCTCATCAATCACTTATCAAGGCTTTTGGATAGCTATTTATAGCCACGCCTGCATGTCATGGATCTGCTGTAGAGTAAGGGCAATGACTGTTAAGAGAATGTTGCCAATATTCTGGATACACAAACAAAAAGTCAGGTAGCATCAAATTATAAAAAGGTTCAAATTGGTGTTTAGTGCTAATAAATTGAAGCATTTTTTCACTTTTGATATAACAGCAGTAGGTTGCTGAGTGCACTTTGTATACTGTATTTTCCAGCTCACATCTGGAAACTGATCAGATACTTCTATGAGTATTTTATTATTGTTGTAATATATTGTTGCAATGTTGTTGTAATATGTGCAGAATGTGTTCACTGAAAAAAAACTATCTAGCTAAGTCTTACAATATTACATCCATTCAAAAAAGTAATTTTAATTGTGTTTTCTTAGTGATATATTTAGCAAGAACTGTTTTAAGAGTAAATAAGTACTTTTTCCTATTTCGTTACTAAACCATAAATTTGGTTATTTTGACAAGGCAAGTTTATTTGTACAGCACCTTTCATGTTCAAGAGAAGTGCTTGACATAAAACATCAAATGCATTACAAATGGTGCAAAGAAGCATAAAAGGCAACAACAGATTGTGAAAGTCACAATAAAATAACAGATGAAATATAAGTACATAAAAGCAACATCATTTAAAAAATACCATGCAGATTTTATTCATAGGTTCATGAGAAAAAATCAATAAACTGCATTTAAAAGCATCTACATGTGGTGAAAGTTTTATCTCTACTGGCAGTTTGTTCCACTTATTTGCAGCATAACAGCTAAATGCTGCTTCTCCATGTTTAGTCTGGACTCTGGTCTGAACTAGTTGGCCCAAATCTTTGGATCTAAGAGCTCTGATTGGTTAATATTCTCTGAACATATCACAGATGTATTCTGGTCCTAAACGGTTCTGGGATTTGTAAACAATCCGCAGAGTTTTAAAATCTATTCTGTGACTGACTGGAAATCATTATAAAGATTTTAAAGCAGAACTAAACATGGCGGCAGCAATTGGTTTTTATCCTTACATGTGGAAGAAACTTCCAGAAAAATGCACATCCGCTAAAACTTTCAGCAGTTTTAAATAAAAGCTAAAAACTCTGTGATGCCTCTTATTAAAGGAGCTTCAAATTACTTTTAAAATGATGTTTTTAATGCTTCCTGCATGCTGTGTTAATCATTTTCCTGTTTTTATGTAAAGCACTGAATGGTCTTGTACATGAACTTTGCTATACAAATAAATGTGCCTTGCCTTGCATTTTTTGTATAATAAAAACTTGTAATGTGTGTAGTCTTTAACCACTTTAGAAATGTCCTCAAACAAAAAAAGGTTCCAAAGAATGTATGATTTCTTAACAGCAGTACGTATGTTGTCTCGGTAAGAATATGTATTCATTTTCTAAAAGAATTTTACCCTATTTGCCCATTTTGTCATATATTTTATTTTCCTTTGGTAACATCAGACAGCTTCATCTGAAGCAAACCTTTGGCAAAACACAACAAATACATTCATCCCAATCAGTACACCTTTTTTTGGTATTATTTTAGGACACTAAATCAGTATCTGGTTAAACACCATGTTTTGATGCATCTCCCTGTTGAAGAGAAATCACACTTCTTGTGACAAGAACAAACGAGAAGAAAAAGACAAGACACACCATTCAGTAAGTATAATTTTAAAACATCCCATCAAAGTTTCAAATGCATAACAGAAGAAAACAGTTTAATTTCGGAGATGCTGTAAAATAAAACCATAATTGGGAATTTTATAGTTAATCTGTGGATCAAATCAAGGTAAATATCATGACGTCACATTATCTCCAACAGCCAAATGCAACTTTGTATAAATAAAAGTGCTTTTCGCTTTCACATTTTGGCACAAGTTTCTTTTGGTAAGGCAATTTGAGCAGGATTGCTGCCTTGATATAAAGCCTGCCCTGACAGTGAAAGCATTGCCTATTAGGGTGGTTCTCAAACTTCAAGGGTCACAACCTCGATTAAAACATATACCGGTACTGGCATTAATCTTGGGACCCTCAGCTTTATGGCCACTGGTCTAGGACTGTTTATCACCTTCAAGTGTTTCATTTGGATTGATTCAAAGACTCTTAAAGCAGCATTCATCCCCGGAAACCTGTTTATTCCTGACAACAGTTGCCTTTTTAAAAGTAAATTTAAACTATTTAAAATATATACAACACATCCTACATTACCTTCACAAACACAGACGTGCGGGAGCTTTTCCAGACTTCTGAACACACAGAAATGATTTCTGCTTGAAGGCAGGTTTGATTAAGATGCAAACTTTTGTTTGATCAGAATCTGGTCCTGTGATAGTTTATGCCATGTTGTTTGGTCCCTTCACAATTGAATATATTAAAATATATGTTTGTGACTCCCATGAAAAAGCTGCCAGCACAAGTGACAACATGGCTTCTTCCAAAATTTTGCTTAAAAAAAAAAAAACCCACAATAGTCACATTGTGCTGTTTGCCTAAAATAACTGTTGACTTGATAACTTATCTTCTGAAAACATTCAACTTTGTCATGTGATTGCTTGCAAGCACTGTAAACAAAAAAATCCACAATAACTTTAATGTGCAGACAAAATTTGACAAAGGATTTCACTTCCCTCAATCTTATATAAACTTTGCAAATTATCATTCATTTCACTAAATTGAGAACAGAACTGGCTTAAACACAGTAAACATGAGGTCAATAAGGTCTCATAAATTAGACAAAGAAACAAAACAAGTTACATCAAATTAGTCAGTTCTGTTGTAACCTTCGTCTTTCTATCCTGTTGAATGTTCATATGCACCATAGTTTGGTATTTTCTCAGACTTCTTGTTGCAGTACAATGTAACATGTGACATGAAAAATTCACAACAGGACTAATGGCATTTCTTTTATACCTTAGATTCTTGTCTGTTGACTCAGGTTGACTTTTACCGTCCGATTGCTTAATATTGCAGCAGTCTGTCCTTTACATGAACAGACTTTATTCGAGCATCTGAACATAAACTTTAGAAAAAAAACTTCTGTACTGCAAAATATATTTCCAGGACCCATTTGACTACCCTCTTTTCCCAATAAAAATGCTTCACTTAGATATTACATTAACATATTCACTCATGACTAAATTTTGAGACACCACTTCAACATGTAAAGTTCCTTAAAAGCAATGTTAGCCCCAGTACCACTTATCAAGATTATTAAATGCTTGATACTCTTTATGCCTTCTCAGGTAATCACAAGCCCGGCATGTGTGCTCTGCCCAAAAATGTGCCTTCTTCACTTTAAAGTGCCGTCGCCATGCAAAATACTTGAGGTACATTTCCTCGTTTTTGTCCAGAAGCATCAAGTACTCTGCCAGTTTCTCGGGCGAACTGAAATCATTTACATGAATGAAGGCATCACCTTGAATAAAGTTCTCATAGTTCTGCCTGGATGTACCAAGAACCACTGGCACCGTGCCCACAAAGAGGGGGTTGTAAAGTTTTTCTGTAATATAGTCTTGATGGATTGAGTTCTCAAATGCCAAGTAGAACTTACAGCTGGCGATGGTGGGATTGAACTCTTTGTCAGAGATGTGCTTCCCAAAGGCTTGTCCATAAGTATTTACATTCACATAATTTTTTAAATCATAGTAATATTTCACACGGAAATTGTTCTCGTTCCAATTACTCACAATCCAGCAGACCAGCTTATCTTTTTTAGGTAGTACAAAATCGTCCTTCGTTTCCGAAGGTATAATGGATCCATAAGGCACTTCAATGTCAGCATCCATACGATAATTGAGTGTAAGATTGAACAACTTTTCGATGCCAGGTATTTTAGATGAATGAGTCGGTGACTCAAAGTTCATCCATATCCACTTCTGGAACGATGGCCGCTGGAGCTTCGGCAGATTGGATAGATCACCAGAGATGTCTCGGTGATGGATGAGGACGCCATCTGATTTGTTATAGTAGTTTCTGTCTGCTGTGATGAAACAGCCATCAATGTCAAAAAGAGAGCCACAGACGGATAGATCATAGGTTTGTCCAAAGGGCCAAAGCCAGACCAGCAGAATGGTCACACTTTTATTGCCCTTAGAGGAGAAGGGAACAATGTTCTGTTCGGTGTAAATATTTGGTTCTACTGGACTGTAAAACCAGGTGGTGGATGGTTTATAATACATAAAAAATAAAGTCACAATGCATCCCATAACTAAAGTGACAAGTAGAAAGGGTCGCAGAAGTTTGTTAAAAGCTGTAGTTGACATTTTGTTCTGGAAAAAGAAGCAGCAAGCAAAAATAGTCAATCGACAATTTAAAAAAATGCCTATACTTCTAAAATGTATTTTTAAATTTGAATTTATTACATCTTAAATAAAGTACCATACTTTCTAGAAAATAAATTGTTTAAATTCCAACTGACAGCTATTTAAAAGTCACATTGATTTACACACCTGGTTTTGATTGTATGTTGAAAACCAACAAAAGAGCAGGGACTGTGGGAACTGGGGGAAACAGAGGGCTTTGCCAATCTTATAGGGGAGTTGGTGCTCACAAGGGGAAAAATTAAATGAAAACTTCAGGTCACCGCTGCTTCTTTCCTCTGGAGTAGAATAGTTGGATCCTTATTGACCTAATGAGATGCATTTCATCATCAGGTCTGCCAAGTGCCACCTTTAAAAGATCAAAAACAAGATAATGTTAGAGCATAAAAGGAAATTGGGGAGGAGATAACATGTCATACAAGTAATAAAAATGCAGAGATAAAAATAGTAAAAACATTTAGCATCAGTTGAAGCTTCCATCTTATTAGCTTTGACATATATAATGGATTGGTAGGGAAAACCACCATTGAAGAACAAACACAGAGGACAAAAGCCTCCAGCTTATCCTATTCCTCATCATCACCTACTTTATGCATGAAGAGATGATCCGAGTATGAGTTGCCAAATCTACAATTTAATCTTGAGAAAACTTTGAATATCAAAGTAAGAAATGAATATCAGAAACAGAGAGTTCACATTGGGGGTCCAGTCCTGGAGATAATTTAGCATGGAACGTTTAGTCTCCAACACACCTGTATCAAATGAGCAGCTCATTACCTGGCCTCTACAGAGCTGGATAACATGCAGATGCAGGAATCCAGCAATTGATTTGAGTGTGTTGGAGAAATGTTGCATCTAAAAGTCGAAGGGTAGGAGACCTTGAGCACCAGACTCTGGCACCTCTGCTATACTGTAGGCCTTAATCCAGGTTTTCTGAAGGGATGGAATCCTGCACGTTTTCCATGTATCCCTAGTCCAGCACACCTGATTCAAATCAAAGAGATCCAACAGCTTATAAGGATCTGATTCCTTCATTTGAATCTAGTGTGTTGGAACAAGGAGGCGTGGAAAACTTTCAGGATGAGATTCAAAGTTCCCCACCCTTGCCTTAATCTCTTTTATCTCCACTATTGTAACTGACTCCAGTAAACAGACATGCATCTAAAGTCAACATATAGAAAGGCAAATTGTTTTTAAAAGTGTATAGTATTTTTAATTCAGAATATATATATATATATATA
>JBAMHX010000022.1:12801452-12813018 GCA_037177515.1 Pseudomugil tenellus
ATATATATATAGCAGGCCTGCAAAACAATCGGTCTTAATGTAAGCTGCAAGAGACAGACATAGCGTATAGCACGTATAGTAATGCAGAAGAGGAGTATGCAATATGCCTTACCTTATGTAGGCATATTCAGAAGGCGATGACAAGTTTGAAAATGTCGATTGTATTTGTTAGTTGCAGTCCGTAGAAGTATAGCAGTCTGACTTCATTCTACTTTTCATGACCACCCTTCCTATTATCCACACCCAGAAAGAGGTAACAGGAGGGGTTGGAGGAGGAGCTGAGTTACCTGACAAGAATCTTTCTTAGAAAATTGTAGCACAACCCGCACAACAGAGTAAAAGATATTTGTAATTTTAGAAAAAGAGTTTAGTTTCATGTCTAATGAACAATATTTGTTTAGCTATTAAGCGATTAGGTGTTTGTAAAGCTCTGTGGATACACCTGGATGCTTGAGGTTTAATCTCTTCTTTTGTTCCATCCACTTCCTTGTTCCTACACAAACACCAGCAATGGAGTAGAGTAGACATGGGAGCATTTAATAGACGTTTGTCACCTCTCTCACTATCACTCACCTCTGTGTTTTCTTCATTACTATTCACCTGCAGTGAAACGTGTTATTAAAAACCCTCTTTTTATCATAGTGCAATTCTGAATCATAGCAGAATCCCACCCACATCATGAATCATTTTTTAAGTCTGGCCAAACAGACACCTACATTTATTCTTTTGGTACACTTAAAGTGTTTTTTTTTTATAGGGAATATTTGTGTATATTTAACACAATAAAGTTTTATAAGGGTTTGTAGACACACAAACCTGTTACTTCTTGCCCATTCAAAATTTCTTGGAAATGCCTCTAAATGGTTCTCTCTCCTAATTATTTTGCATATCTAAATCAAAAAGAAGACATTCATTTATGAAATATAGGTTCTCAGGATGTGTTGTTTGCCAAAGGGGTTAAGCGCATACATGAAATATCTATGCTGATGTTGTTTTTCCTTCTTTGCAGCTTGCATGTGTTACACCCATGAAAAGGGAAATAATGGACAACAGACAACAGATACAGTTTCAATGCCTTCAGTTCCAGTGTTGTCATGGTTGAGCAGGAACACAACAGGTATCCTCCGTTTACTCAGGCGTCATCAGTTGAGATCAAAGGCTAAACTTTCAAACCAGAAAATTTCAAGAGAACAAGAATGTACTATAAAAAATCATTAAATTATTCACATTTAAATACATTGTTGCTCCAAGCTTTTAAGTTTTAGGACTAGAGTCGATAATATATCAGTCACTCAATAATTATCAGTCCACTTACCCTGATGAGTTTTCTGTTTATAAATACTTTACCTATAAAGTATCTATTGTCCTTTTTAGATACTATTATGTACAAAATTATATTTTTTTTTATCACAAAGTATTACAAGAATATATTCTTCTGTTTGGCATTTTAACAGTAAGTGTTTTACAACAGAAATATCACCCTTGACATTCAATAGTCAAGGTAGTGTTACTAACAGTAGTGCATACTGCGCAACTCTACACAGTCTATAAACATTTGGTATATCCAAATCTTTGCAGTGCAATGCATATGATGGATCACAAATGTTTCATTATTGTATGTGTGTGTCCAATGCCATAGGACCCGTGAAAGTGTATGAGTGTTGGTGAGAAACAGACCAACAAATGTCTATAATCACCCATAAAAGAGGTACAGACAGGAAAGGATCCGACCATATGGCCCCTGGTTGAAAGGATCTATAGCTAACTTTATCATTGGTGAATGTTCCCATCTTGGTCAGTCTTGCACTTGTCACTTTGTTTTCCCATGGGGGAGGTGGCATGGAAGGCAGTCCAGGGCCATCTCCCAGAGTCTCCAGTTCCTCTCTGCCTATTAAATAAAACCTTTTCTGATCGTTCTTTAGCTGTTTTTTATGTGTGGCTTTATTCTGTTGAATCAAAAACAATTAGTCAAATAAAATTTAAATAAATAATAATCCAAGCAAACTGTTACCTTTAATCACTAAGGTAGGAACAACAGCATCTGTTGTGGGAATTCCTGCATCTGCAGCTAATTTGATGCAACCTTTGTCCATCCTACATATGCAACGTCTTTACCATTAAAGCCACTGCAACAAGATTTAAAGTTTCACTAAATTCAATGATTTCAGAAAGGTGTCTAAGTGTCACACGTGGTAAATGATCTATTTTCCATTGTTTACCAACCACAGTCACTCGTGACCCACAAAGCTCTACCCTGTTGGCCTAATTAAACAGTCATTCAAGTTTTTATCTCCAGAAAGTGGTGCAACATGAAGTTTTTGAACAAGGATTCCTTTGAACAACCCATTGCTTATATTGACATGCCTTGGAACAACACAATACACCTCTATACAACTCACATTATCTGATATTCCCAATCTACAACCTTCAGAGAAGTGTTTGCTGCCACCACACCTAAAGGAGTGAGTAAAGTCTTTCAAATTTTCCTGTTGAGAGCCATCGTGTCTCCTTCTCCATGGGGTAGCTCCAGGAAGAGAGTGTTGGTTGCCCTAACTTTAGCTGGGTGGAGGGTATTGTGTTGCAGAAACATGAGAACAATTGTGATGTGCTGCAGGGCTTGGAGAGTATCTGTATGGCATGGCAGGGCGTTGAAGATAGTCTTGCTTTGCTGTAGCTGCTGGATCCGCCCTAAATGTCAGTGGTGGGTTGTGGACATGAGTGAGTATGAGGGTGCAAAGAAATGGGTTATATTTGATGTACAAGTGTGTTTAATTTTTATTATTATTATTATTATTATTATTAGTAGTAGTAGTAGTAGTAGTAGTAGTAGTATTAGTAGTAGTAGTATTAGTAGTATTATTAGTATTAGTATTATTAGTAGTATTACTAGCATTATAATTATTATTATTAGTAGTAGTAGTAGTAGTAGTAGTAGTAGGAGTAGTAGTAGTAGTAGTAGTAGTAGTAGTACTAGTAGTGGTAATTGCTGCGATAGTCTGCAGCTACTCGAGACCCTGAATTGAATGAAGTGGTATGGAAAATGGATGGATAGTAGTAGTGGTAGGAGTAGTAATAGTATTATACTGTTATATTATTATTAGTAGTAGTATTATTGTCATTCTATGAGTGTCTGCATTTATAAACAGGTAAGGTGTGTATGGAGAGTGGGTGTTATGACCTTTGGTGGTTGGCCTTGGTAGGCTCTGGGATGGTGGGCTGTGGATCTGGGCTCCCCCATCTCCCTTTTACCCTTCATCATCGCCTTCTGCCTTGGCTTGTGGTGGACGGGTGTCTTCTGGGGTAGTGCTGCAATCAGGTGTGGTGGGGAAACAATGAGGCAAAGCCTAAGTGAGGTGACTAAAGTTTGTTACAGACTCCACAAGAAGCCACTTGAGTCTACAAGAACAATAAAAAAGTTTTGCTTCTCGCAGGCTGAAGGCCGACTGGTTAACAGAGTCTCGGCAAATGAAAATGTATGCATAGACATGGTGGAAATATGGATGTTTATTGTTATAACTCACCTTTTCCAGCTGATTTTTTGTATTATTTAGTTTCAGAGGGGCTGCACAGTGGCAAGGTGGTAAACGCTGTTCCCTCACTGCAAGCAGGTTGCCGGTGCAATCCCCAGATCAGACGGTGGCCTATCTCTGTGTAGTTTGCATATTCTCCCCGTGTCAGCGTACTCTGGCTTCCTCCCACAGTCCGAAGACATGCACCGTGGGGATAGGCTGATTGGAGACTCTAAATTGCCCATAAGAGTGAGTGTGTGTGGTTGTTTGTCTGTGTGTGTTGGCCCTGTGATGGACTGGCTCCAGCACCCCCCACACCCCCAACTATCCTGTTCGGGATAAGCGGTAGATGGATGGATTTAGCTGCAGATAATTGGTTCTACATCTTTAGATGTGCATTTCCAAAAGAACTAGATGCACTACTTATGTTTGGTCAGTTATTTATATCATTTATTTTCATTTAACACTATCAGACATCTACACTTAAAACACAACATTTGGCAAAATACACTGATTTGGCAAAAAACTTGAACTGACTGAGTCACTTGATATCTCAGTGACTTTGGAGAATATTAATATCTCTGGGAAAACCACTTTTTTAAGATTTAATCCCACTTGGTAGACATTTTTTAAGGATGCCAAAAAGTCAGTGTCACTAGAAAGCATTCAGACATGTCTTGATGCATTCCCTGGTGATGAGACATACTCACAGACTCAGACAGTGAGACAAAGAAGCCACAGCTCATCATATTTTTTTTTGGGAACCAAAAACAAAAAGAGAGAAAAAAAGAAGATAAGCGACAGACAACAATCAGAATAAAAAACATTTTGCTCATTGAAGTCTCTAAACACATTGGATAAGAAATCTTTGTTCCTGTTAATGTACATCCTGTATACAATATGAAACGTGCGTGGAAGTTTGATATGAACTCTGTGGGACGAGTTGAGTCTTGTTGGACAGTTTTTGAACTCACATGAAACAATTTCAAGTCCACCAAATGCACCAAACAGGGCTTATCTTTTCTGTATTTTGGCACACTTTGTTCTTAAGGTCCTGCTAACAGGATTATCCTCTTATACAACTAAAACTTTCTGAATGCAAAACTGCCTGAGCTGACAGTACAGGCATTGTTTGTTGTGCTGTTTATTCACCTCAAGTGTCTCTTGGCTGTCATTTCAATTCATACACTTAAAGCAGCAAGCATTACTCACAAAGGTACTATGGAATTCCATTCACTGCCTAACATTTGCATTGTGTAAAGTAAATTTTGACAATATAAAATCTGTACAACACACATATTTTCCATCTCAGAAGCAAACAGTGTTGGATTTCCTCCTGACTACTGAACATGCAGGAAGGATTTCCAGTTGTGGAAGCTGCGATTCAGCCATAAAGTCCAAAAACATTTCAGGATCAGGTCTTATAAGAATAAAAATATGACTATCTTGCTTTACATGCTGGTCCCCTTTGACAAAATGAAACAGCAAAATGTGTTTATGACTTTGTCCCAGAAGACGGTTGCACAACTTGCATAAAACGTTGACATGTTTTGGTTCTTAAATAAAACACATTTGTCATGTTGTCATGTTAAATGTAGTTCAAAGCATTAATAATGTATCTAAGGATTTATGTAAATGATGTGATATCCACAGATATTGAACCATCTTTTAATGTATTATTTAAAATTGTAACCTTTTCTGCCAATCCCCATTCAGACTGACTATTGTGCAAACTGCCTCTTAAGTATTTGCCCCCTCCTATCTTTGCGTATCCAACAGTGTCTAGAACATGGCTGTTCCTGCTTCTCCAATGTGATGCTTTAAACTCGAATTGTCAAATGAAATTGTCAAAAATTTAACTGTTCCATTTCAATAAATGTGTTACATATTTTCAAAATACTTTCCCTTATTGAAATAACATTTGCTTGAGAAGAAAATGATCAACATTTGAGCTTATTTGATAACAACACAGAACAATTCCTCTGCCATAAAAGGGTGTAATGCTCTTAATGGCCAGTTGAACATTTGTGAGCTTTTATAAGATTAGAAAGCACCATGATTATGTGTTTTGGGACTTCTTGTTAAGAGTGCAACTACTTTTTACTGAACTCTATCACCATACACAATGATTCCAAGTGCAATATATCATTATTCAACAGCAACTTCCCTTTCACAGAATATAGTCACATCTGATTTTAGACTACTGAGGTAATGTTTGTCTTACACTACACGTACAATAAGCTTCTGCCAGTCATAACATGAGTAAAGACAAATGAGTTGGATTATCAGTGCAAATCCAAACTTGAGAAATGTAGGGAGAAAAGCCAGCTACAATAAAAAAAAATGCACATGACACTGTTAAACTACCTTCACATTTCAATTCAGTACACTGCATAGGTGACAGCATCACTAGCACAGATGAAATGTTTTTTTTATTATAATGTCTAACTTAATTATTACATAAACTCACTTATAAGTCAATCTGTTTCTTGAACCACAAGTTTTAAATGTGTAATTTCATGAAAAACACTCTTATTGTCTTTCAAGCCACTATCCACCCCAGTACCACTTGTCAAGATTATTAAATGACTTGTACTCTTTATGCCTTCTCAGGTAATCACAAGCCAGGCATGTGTGCTCTGCCCAAAAATATGCCTTCTTCACTTTAAAGTGCCGTCGCCACTCAAAGTACTTGAGGTACAATTCCTCGTTTTTGTCCAGAAGTAGTAGGTACTCTGCCAGTTCCTTGGGTGAAGTGAAATCATCCACGTGGATGAAGGCATCTCCTTGAATGAAGTTCTCATAGTTCTGCCTGGGTGGGCCCAGAACTACTGGAACTGTGCCCACAGAGAGGGGGTTGTAAAGTTTTTCAGTAATGTAGTCTTTGTGGATCGAGTTCTCAAAAGCCAAATAGAACTTACAGCTGGCGATGGTGGGGAAATAGTCTTGATCAGAGATGTATTCTCCAAAGGCTTGTCCATATGCATGAACCTCAATGTGTTTGTACAGCTCATTGTAATATTTCACCCTTACATGATCCTGGTTCCAGTTGCTCACAATCCAGCAGATCAGTTTGTTTTTGCTAGGTGGAACGAAGTCCTCTTCTGTCTCTGCTGCTACAATAGACCCATAAGGCACTTCAATGTCAGCATCCTGACGATAATTGAGAGTGAGATTGAACAAGTTCTCAATCCCAGGTAGCTGGGATGAATGAGACGGTGACTCCAAGTTCATCCATATCCACTTCTGAAAGGATGGCCGCTGTAGTGGCGGCAGGTTGGATAGGTCGCTGGAGATGTCTCGGTGATGGATGACGACCCCATCTGATTTGTTGTAGAGGTTCCTGTCAGCTGTGATGAAGCACCCCTCTACATTGAAAGAGCTACAGACACTCAGATCATAGGTTTGTCCAAATGGCCAAAGCCAGATCAGAACCGTAGTCACGTTTTTATCACTCTTGGTGGAGAAGAGATGCTTCACCCTGTCTGTTGAAGCTGTTGACTCAATTGGACCATAAAGCCAGCTTGTGGATGGCTTAAAATACATCAAAAATACAGTCACAAAGCATCCCAGAACGAAAGTACCAAGCAGAAGGGGTCGTAGAATTTTGTGAAATGTTGCTGATGGCATACTCTGGCCTGAGAACAAAAAAGAAGAGAAAAGCCAGTTATACAAAACCCATACATATTTTGTAAAAGAAAAAATAATTAAGCAATTAAACCATACTTGGATTTAACTGATCCAATAGGTAAGGGCATCCTATTGGGTAATCACTGCATGGATGATTACATTTCAGCTACTAATAACTTAGTGATGCAGTGAGTTGCTTCTCATTTTGGAAGAAACATCTTGTTGTTATGAACGAGACGTTACTCTGTTTCAGAAGGGTTAGATTACTGGCACACATCAAGCAAAGAAAACATCTAAACTTTAAAAATAAGTTTAAAAACTATCAAAAACTACAATAATAGCGGGTAAAACATTATCCTAATGTGGTAAGAATGAAATCTTGAATGATTGTGATTTATAATAAGAGTTGCGCAGCCTAAAAAGAAACACTGATCTGTGCTTCCATTTCCAAAGGAGTATTAAGACGGGAGTCTGGAAGAAGGTCATGTGGTCTGATGAGCCGGTGTTATGGAAATTTAGTGTCTGCATCAAATGCAGCTCTGCAGGGATTCTCTGCTTTTCACAACAGTAAACATCCTGTTTAAAGACTCAGATCATTCGGTCATAAATCTATCAGTAGAAGAGAATGTTGCAAATACAGAAAACAGGTCATGTCAGGTTATCTGAGAGTATCTAAACATTCTTCATGTCGAAAGAGAAAAAGATCAGATACTAAGTAAACATTTAGAACTGGTTGTTCTTAAGCACAAATGGTATAAGATCAAAGGATGCATTAAACATGGTGATGTGTCCTAAATCACACAAAACAGTAAATTAAGTACAATTTGAAATTCCCATTACAACATATAAGGGTAAGAAGAGAAGTGGATGAAATGATGCAGCTATCTTATCTAGTGCCTATTCTGTACAAGCCTGTGGTGTCACAGTTGGTCAGATCTAGATTCAGCAACATTATGGCCCCCAAAACAGAGGTCATCTGCCTACCTGGATATCCTTATTGACCAGGTTATTCAGTCATTGGATCTTTTCTTTCCTGATGGTAGGGACATATTCTAAGATGACAATGGCAGGATTCATCAGGTTTAAACTGTGAAATAGTGGTTCAGGCAACAGGAGATATCATTTTAACTCATGAATAGGGCATTACCAAGTTCAGACCTGAACATCACTCAAAGTCTTTGCTAGGTGCATCCTGGTAAATAAAAACTTTTATTACTTTTTAATTTATTTTAAATGCTGTGTATTATTATAGAAATCCTTCACTTGTTACAAAAAATGTATAATTAATTATTGTTATGCAGGATTATTGGCACCAAGTTAATTTAATTTCACATTTGATTATACTTTTTTTTTTAAATATACAACCTGCTATGCACTCTGTGGTTTGGATCAGTAGCAACTTTGACATGTCTTCTGTACAAACCTGGTTTCAACTTTAAGCTCAAAATCCACGTAAGCGCCGTGATTGCAGTAACCAGAAGAAACAAAGGGATGGATCAGTCTCTTCTAATGATGTCTCCTTTAAGAGAGTAGGGAGAGAGGGAAAACAAATGTGGAAGAACAGATTTAGCTCACAGTGTGGAAATAGCAAAATAATAAGACAGGAAAAAAGATGTTTCTATGTAATGAATGTTGTGGTAAACTTAGAGATGTACCCTAATAATACCCTGTTTGCCCCTGTTTTCTGTTTTTTTTGTGGAGTTAAAATGATAAGTTTTCACCTTAAACCTCATCTCATATTTTCCACAAAACTCATCCGTCTCGGATCAGTGGATGCAGTTTGTTTTACCTAGACAGCATTTCAGCTTTGAAAATGTTTGGTGCACTTCAAGGACATCGATTCTATGAATAAAACTATGATTTACGAGGAGACAGGAGCTTAAAATCAGGTCTATGTTCCGGATTAAATTCTAAGTCAAACACTACTTTCACGTCTTTGCCTTCCCATCAACAAACCTCTAGCAATCTGACTAATCTGAAATACCTTCTTTTTTAGGATGATGCTTTGTATTATACATTGATTTATTTGCATTTAATGTTCATTTAATAAGGTAGGAACATTTAGAACAAATTTTCATTTACAATGATGACTAGCATAGCAGTAAAAAAAAAATCCTTAACTCTAATCTTACCCAGAAAAAAGCATCTACCGGAGCAGAGGAATTACCCGGAATTTTCCTGAATGCGGAACTCTGCAAGCATGTCTTTTGTTTTTTTGTTTTTTGGTTATTTGTACAAGTTTTAAATTTTTATCTTCTAAAAACTGGAGCAG
The DNA here is from genome assembly GCA_037177515.1 of Pseudomugil tenellus. Taxonomy (NCBI): domain Eukaryota; kingdom Metazoa; phylum Chordata; class Actinopteri; order Atheriniformes; family Pseudomugilidae; genus Pseudomugil; species Pseudomugil tenellus. Next base: position 12,810,864 of record JBAMHX010000022.1, read on the forward strand.
AGTTTGCACTCTGTGTTGCCTTGAAGCCTGTGGCAAAATCTTTCTGTCAGCTGATCTTCCTGTCAAATATCTAAACTATTTCCACCTGTCTCTACTTGCCTCTACCTGACTTCACTGCTGGTTGGCTACATTATCTTCTTTTCTTTCTGATCCTGGGGAATTCAAGTAGGTTTCCTTCCTTTTTACAACTTTAAGACAATTGTGACTCACTACCACTAACTACAAACAAGAAATGATAATCCAGCACTTGGTAACAGAAGGGCCTTAAATACAAAGAACAAAACCCAAACCAGTGAACACGATAACCTAATTAAATCCAGGTGAACTAACGGACAGAACCAAAAACAGCAAACTCCACAAAATAAAACAGGAAACCAACACAAAGTATCCACGTCATAACAGATATTTATTACAGTGTACTGATAAAGTTCATTGCTATTCGTAGATTATAGGGTAAGTGGAAACTTATCATTGCTGTATTCTCATATTACTGGTTACCATGTTTAGCCTGTTGTCTAGAGTCGATATGTCATGGTCTTGTCTTGTGTTCTTTTCTATTATCTGGGATTTAAATGTGTAGGAAAAAGGGAAAAAATGGCTGTAATGCTTTTCAAGAATTCTCTCGGAGGTTTTGTTAACTGATTTTTAATTGTAAACTTCATCTGTTTCAGGCAACTTTGTTAAAATCCTTCCTGCAGACCATGAGAAGCCCCTTCTTCCTCCTTTCTCTTCAGAAATCCACACATGACAAAGCCCCTCTCAGACCGGTTGCAGCATCCAAATGCTGCACAGTTGACCAGAGCGAGAGTGCAGATTTTCCAGTGAGAGTATACAGATGAGTGGGGAAGAAGTGGTTTCACCCTTGTCGTGATGTCTTCATGAGCCCGTGAGAAATTTAACATTCAAGGATCAATGCTATGTGCGCTCTCAATTTATTTTAGAAATGTGGTCTTATAACTGATGAATAAAGTAGACTATGGCAGGCAGTGTGAATACACTTGCAGATTCAGTTGTAACCGGTTCAGAAGCTGCAAATTGAAATGGGAACTAATCAAATGTGCTACAGACTTTTGGGATTAATAAAGTTGCTTTTTTGTTTTTTTTTTAATTATCAAAGTTTTATAGATGAACTTGTGCTAATGGATCAGTTTATGGCAGTGTTTCTCAGTTCCAGTCGTCATACTTTTTAGAAAACACAACAGGCCTTCTGCTTTTTCATCCACACCATCATCTCTGACTTTAGTATACAGAACTACAACCAACGAGAGCCAGATTAGTGCAACCCCTTTTAAAAGCTTACGTATCAAAACATTTTCATGAAGTCAAATCCTCTTAAACAGCTGAAACATGCTCTGTGTCAGCAACAGTCATAAGCTATTTGGTTTGCTTGCAGCTTAGTCACATGTTTATCATGATAGAGCCAGTTTTACTAAACTAGACACAACCATTGTTCAGACAGATTTTTATCATAGTGCAGAGGTAAATGAGCACCTAAAAAACATGCTTTGTAACAAAGCTGTAGTGCAGAAGTGCCTAACCCTGGTCGTCGAGATCTACAATCCGGCAACTTTGAGATCCAACCCACATCCAACAGACCTGAATCAAATAGCTAAATTCACGCATCCACAGCTCTGCAGACACAGATTCATTTGATTAATCTGTGCTGGCTAGGCATTGCAGATAAAAGTTGCAGGATAGTAGATATGAAGGACTGAACCCCACCCCTGCTGTAGCGTCTCCATGGTGATAGTGCACAGTAAACTGTATAAAGTCCATTTAGAAGTGGAACTTTGGGTAAATATAAGTTAAAAAAGCAATAATTTAAATTACCTCACAAACCCAACATTTTTTTTAGCAACACAACATAAAAACTTGATTTTAATTATTTTCACATTTGACACCAGCATTGACTGTATAAATTATTTGACAGAACATACCATCACGTGAACCATAGGTTTCTGAAGAGCGCATTTGAAGCCACCATCTTACCGTCACCATCTTGGTGTTTCGTCATTATTGGAAAGTCCCAAAATGTATGAAAAGGTAGGGCTGAGATGGCTCCGTCATGGTGGCGCCACCAGGAAGTACGCAGCTGTAACCAGTGATAGCGCTCTAACACACATCAATCAAAAGGACACGCCTCTAAATTTAAGAT
>JBAMHX010000022.1:12816409-12826967 GCA_037177515.1 Pseudomugil tenellus
ATAGCGCTCTAACACACATCAATCAAAAGGACACGCCTCTAAATTTAAGATTAAAATAACATCGAAACCGAAGCGTTCGAAAAAAAATCCTCCTCCCCCGAGTTTACATGATGGAAAATTGGACCTATTAAAACGGAAAAAGTGTTTGGAGCCACTCTATAAACATGTTTATTTTGGAGTCTATTGCAGCCAGTCATCTAACGGTGAGGGGAGAACTGCAAGTATTTCCATTTCCATATTGGCGTCACCATCGGCAGCCAGAGATTGCCACCTGGACAGTAGCAACAGGTCCTGAGGAGGTTTTGGGAAACTATAGTAACCCTGCCGCTCACCTGCTAATGCTGGGAATGGCTCTGACTCTGAAGTGAACTAAGTGGTATGGAAAATGAATGAATGAATGAATGAATGAATGAATGAATGAATGAATGAATGAAGGTATTAAGATGTTGCTGCGCGATTAAAAAACAAGATCAACTAATATTGTAAAGAAATAAAATCTCTCACTTTTTAAAATTGGTGTGCATTTAATTTGATCTCAAAGAATACAAATCTAAAATCACAAAACAGTTTTACATATCATATTATTATGAATAAAATAATTAAACACTAAACACTGCAGTTTTTACAATTTACAGTGAGTAACGGCAGCTTATAATTTAACTTTCGAACCGCAAACACAAGCGGAAATATTACGAAGTAGCACGAGGAAACCCAATGCTTAATGTATTCTAGGCGTTACCAATTTGTAACACTAGTCTTCTTTACCTGAGGGTATTACTACACCCTTCTTGACATACTGTTTGTTATTATGAGTTTGAGATTCATGGGAGTGGGAAAACATGATGATAATAATATCACTGTTAAACAAAAGAGCCTGCCTTACGGGTTTACAAGCTCATCATTTGTGAAGAGAGCTCACCCAGGGCGACGATAAATGTCCCCCAATGCTTAATATGTACGTTAATTATTCAGTAAAATCATTCCTTCTTAAACATCACTGACTCCACCCAGTAGGTTACTTACTTGCTATTTGAAACCACTTTTAGTCTAACAAAAGGCATTGACACACCCTTTCATCAGTCTTTAACAAGTTGTCTTTGTGAGCTCTCACAGGTAGGGCTTCCTAAATTTGACGTCAGCTTGGAATATTTCTTTCAAGAGGTTGAATAAAACCAATTTTGATGCTGTGCTGGTTACAGTGTACATAGCTTGATTTACAATTTGATTTAAAGAATGTAGTGCAGAATTTGATTTGATTTAAACATAAATGAAAAAGACAAAAAAACGAAAAACATGGTTAAGGACATGCATTTGGTGTGATGCTCATGCAATGGACAAACCAGTAATTCCACAGTGAACTCTGCATTAAGTCTGTGTTTACAACACAAAACACATGGGCATGATTTCTGTTCATCAGTCACAGTATCCACTGGTACCCTGACGTGATTAAAGTGTTTTAATGTCTTCTTTGTTAGAAGATTTGATAATGTACTTGCTCAAAACCATTTTAGCAGAAGTTTGTTCTGTCATTATTAATTTTTCATATTTGATCATAAACCTGCTATTATCAATCTATAAAGCTACTTATCAAAGCTGCCTTCGTGTAATTTCGCAGGATGGTTTATAAATAAGTATGTGAATGTCTTTCTTTAACACATCAACGCTGAAAACAACATATATTAATAAAAGTCAAAATAAACAAATATCTTTAATAACTGTGGTAAAAAGCTGTTGGATGTTTTTATGCTCAGAAATTTCCAGTTTCAGCAGAAGAAAAAAGTAAATAAAGGGCCCATTGACAGTCTTTTAGATTCAAATCTAAGTCTGTTTGCTCACAAAGTCTGCTTCATTTGTGTTACTATGAATGTGCAAATATATATATATATATATATATGATGTGAAACCATCTGCAGCAGCTTCAGAACTGACACCAGCATCTAGTCTCTGCAGCTCCGATTACGGCGGTCTGCTTTCAAACCAACATCAGACCCTTTCCACCTGTTTGGATTGTATGTATTTTTGTACTGTGCACGTAGTTTCGGAATTTGCTCCGGACTTTAATAAATGATCCAGTGAATGTGATCTGATTGCACCACAATTTTATGTCATATTATATGCACTCTGGACATCTTCCAGGCAGAAATGAATCATTTCTGATGTTGACAAGATGCTTATTTAGATCCACACATACACACAGAATGCATCACCAAACAGTGTTTTTATTTAATATGGCGATAGAAGTAGTAATCTTTCCACATATTGTCTATGTTCACGCCCAAATACATACATGTGAAGGTAGAATGAACATGTTTATTATTTTCCCAATAAGAACTGCATGCATCAGAGTATGTTGTAACTACACATCTGTCAGCTTCCTCTCCACCCTGAACACCAGCCACCATCATCTCAGGTTCTGCTGCAGGATGTTAGTCAGAGGGTGAAACCACCTTCCCTTATCCCTGTTAGTAGTTTTAGGAGAACTATCTAAAACACATTGCATATATTTTTATACTAAATAGAAAACTCTCTGCCAGATTGTTGTGCACAATGCTTAAAAAAACTAGCATTAGCTACCATTAGCTTACCTTTATTTTATCTTAACTTCTCCAGAGTTTCTTCTTGCCGCCTCTAGCATTCTCTTGATTTTTTTATAGAGACTGAATCCCACAGAAAACTTTCAGACTGAGCAGCACTTACACAATCGCATCAATGTCCCTCATTGTCGTGTTTCTGTCGCATACAAATGACATAATAGGGCATTCCATCTGCCTTGCTTCTGCGACCCCTCCCATATTAGAGGGTCATGAATTGTATCAGATACCAATGATAGAATGAGACAATCAGATAGAGTTCATACTAGTGGAAAAGTGGGATAAATGGTACTGTGGTGAGTAAAAAGAATAATGAAGAGTACAAGAGTGTGCGGCTTGTCTTACTCTCTCCGGCTGATGTTCAGGAACCTCTGAGATGATTCTGCAGCTGTTGGATAGATTTGTCTGTTGGAGTCTGTGTGGAGGACAGCGCTCTGACTTTCTGTCACTTTTTATGACCATCATTACTGCCATCCACACCCGGGAGGAGAAAAGGGGAGAGGGTGGAAAAAGAGTGGAGCAACTTGATGGGAACCTCCTTCTGATGAAAGTTTCTTCGGCCCCTTGAAGCACAGCCAACATATTTCAAAGAATACGACAAAAAAGAAACAAAGAATAATCAAAATGAGATTATTATTTTAATAACCATTAAATTTGTTCATACACCACACTTTCAAGAAATGCATCATTTGCAGCCTCCACTCATTGGAAGTGCAGCGTGTAACCTCTGCAGAGCAACAAACCCTTACAAATATTTGTGTAGCTGTGACTTGTGATTAGCGAGTAAAATCATTCAGCACACTGTTAAATCCCAACCAGCCAGAGGTAAACATATGCATGTTTAACTGTTTTTCCAAGCCACTTAGAGTGTTTACAGATCTTAAATCCAATCCAAGGGATTTAGATGAAGACTTAGGAATGACTACAAAATCTTGGTGTCTTGTTCAGAGCCAAGATGGGGGAACAACTAACACACTGAGAGGATCTCCGAGTCTTAAGGTCATCAAAGAGCTGTGGTAAGTCAGTCTGAATTCATTTGTCCACACAGTTTTAAACAAGGATTATAAGTGGATTCTGAACCTGATAAAGACATCAGGACTGGACTCATATGAAGCCTTTGAATGGTTTTGTTAGGAGCTTGGTATCTTTAGTCTGGAACATTTCTATGCTGTTCAACTTAGTAAAAAAGGAAATAATTTAATTAATACTGGGATAAATATCTATACTGAAGATACAGAAAAACTGATTTCAGTACATTACCAGATAAAATAACCGTTCCTAAAAGCGTACCCTGTATCTGCTATAGTACCACCATATGAATCTAGGGGTTCATAATAACATAGAAATGGCTCTAAAGACACCTTAAACAAATAGATGCATTTTCATTTCATTAGCGTTATTAAGGATCATATGAGCTCAAGCTGACTTTTAAACTCTCAACTAAACCTTAAAATCAAGGTGGTGGTCTCATTCCAAGAGGAACATAATAGACACCTCTCAAAAAAACAAAAGACATGATCTTCCTTGCAGATTTTCTCAGCCGCTGGACTGGAAAGTCTTAAACCCTTTGGCATCCCCATCCTAAACCATGTCACAAAGACTTCATTTTATAATATTTTCTGTGGCTTAAAAAGCTACAAATAATAATAATAAGTGTTTTATATATAAGTGAGCCAATGTTAATCTCAAGAATCAGACCTTTAATTGATAGTAATTAATCATAGTAAAAATCAATTTTTTCAATCAAGTTTTTATTACAAAGTGTACCCAACTTACTATCCATTTTCTGATAAGCCACGGAGAACATTTTCATCTGCAAATAAAGAAAAGACTAATGTCTCCTGCTATTACTCTACCTTTATACCCAAGTTCGATATTCAATCATGTGTACTCAGATCCTCTATTATCCATGGTTTGCTGATTCTTGGCTTACCAGGTATTATCTTCAATGAGACGTTGGTCTGCTAAAACACTCCATCAACATAAACCATCTTATTTTATGCATTGTCACAGTTCTCTGTTAAGCAGTTGTGACCGATATTTCTCCACCAGAGCTTCTTTATACAAAATCATTATGCATATAATGGATTGTAGCAACACAATATGCTTTTGAAATACACAGAAAATTATATTTTATTACTGGATGTCTTTCACCTGGAGTGGTTGGGCCTATTGGCTGTATTCACTTTTAACATAATAGCAGGAGAAAGATTATTGTATAGTAAATCTTACTTATGAATCAGAAAGAAAAGAAATCTCAAACAAAAACAAAACAAAACAAAAAAGCCTCAATCCATGATAATCTATACATTGGCCCCCTAAATTTAATAAAGTCATCACATCAGCACAGGTCAGCATAAAACATTATCATCTTAAAATGTTTCTATCTCATCCTGATACATTTTTACATTATACAAAAATAATCATTGTGTATTGCAGATTAAGTTTGGGCTGTTAAACAACACATGCAGTTCCTCAGGAGTTCATTATCAGCCCTCCTCCCATTTACATGTTCCTTTCTGTTAAGATAGATCAGAATTATATCTCCAACCATAATTACGCAGATGATGCACAGCTATTTTGAGAAGTGCTTTGGCATCACTACATTTCCTGAAGTTCATTGAAAATGTACATGTGACAGTTATAAATAATAATGAGCACAAAACACAAACTCTATATACCACCTTAAAATAGAGCAAAAAGGGTTGAAGATTTCTCTAAAGACCAGCTGCAAATAGTTCAGAATAGATATGTCAATACTCTGTAGAAACATGAAGAGGCTCAACTATTCCACACAAGCCTCTGCCATTTGTTAGCACAAACAAGTTCAACATTTGCAATCATTAAGCAAAGGTTTAGTTTTATTGGTCAATAATACAAATTCTGTTGACAGAATCTTCTGTTTGTAAAAAAAAAAGCCATTTGTACATGCTTTCATGGTTTTATAATAAAATGTGCTGCTTCAAAGAAAAATAAAATTACACTAAGTAAACGTTCCATCTTTCCCAAATTTGTCAAAAAAAGGCCAACTAAGAAAACCTGTGTGTCATATCCAATCTTCACTGTGATTTCAATTCCCCAAACCTGAGCATGCAGGTGGCAACAGGAAAACAGGAAGCAGATATGTGTTATTAAACACACCACAGGCTCATTTAACTTATTCTGGAAGGACAACTATGGGCCAGGAATATAACTTTACAATAAAACAGAAGGTTAAATAAAAATGGATTTTATTTCTTTTTATTTAACACAAGATAAATAAGCTCTTTAAAAAAATGTGATGAAAAGCAACAGAATTTGAACAAGTAAGCTGATCTCACATCCAGTGATGAAGTCAGTAGATAAAATGAGTAAAACGTGCCGTTTCCTTCCGGTTATGGGCTGTATCTCTGACTAGCCGGGAAGGTTCTGGTCATTTACTGGTTAAATGGCCAATGTTAGTGAATGTCCTCCTCCTCCTACACTATTGAAAATTTCATCATCTCACCATAGACATCAGCTATTGTCATTATTAAAGGAATAGCTTACTATGCTACAGCAGAGTCCTAAGGAGGTACTTTAAGTTTCACTGAGTGGGGGGATCTTATTAGCTGTGCATGTCTTAAAATGCTAAACGTAATTTCTTCATACTCCTGAAAGCATCACACTAACTTTTCCACCTGGTCATTTCTTCATTATCAGCAATTAATTATCAGAACTGAGTGAATCCTGAATTTAAATGTGCACACAAATTCCCTCCAATCCATCACTACCATCTTATCTTTGTTTTTCTTTTTTGCTTATCAGTGTGTTTTGAAGTACTGGGGAATATAAGAAGGTCCTATCCTTTGGTCATATCTTAAATACAATTCAGAAGGAGGCATCACAATCGTAAAACGGTTACTGATGCATTCACCTGTAACCTGGTCTCTCATTTTTGCCATGACAAGTAACAAAGAAAACTCATTCAGCTATTGATTATTACAAGGCAGCTTATTGGATTAACCATATAAAACTTAGGGTTAGATAGTATGTTTTTCCACATCTGACCATGAGACATTACTGTAGTTTACTCACAATGCCCCATGTTGAGCCCACAATGCCTTTTGCATTGTAGTCCTGTTCACTTCAGTCTAAATAAGAACTAATCATTGAGGTGGATCAAAGCTTGCATCTTTCCTCTGAATCCAAACCTCCTAAAACGAAGTCAACCGTAGCAGTCAAAGTACTTATAAAAGCTAGTTTTTAATGCAGATGGTACCCGTTGAAATTAATTTAAAGTCAGGGGTGGGGAACCTTGGCCCTTGTTCTAAAAGTTTTCTGTCTGTCCCAACGCACCAAATGTTCATTTGGAGGGAGGATTTAGAGTGATCAATTAGCCTAACATGCACTAAATGTAAATGGACTGCACTTTTCCAATCATGTTGACCACTGAAAGCACTTTATTCTAACATCCACCGATTCACACACACTCCAACAGACACACTGGGAAGAACGCAGCGAATCCGGGTCTTGCCTTAGGACACAAAGGCTGGAATAGATCCATCAACCTTCTGGTTGAAAGTCGACTGCACTTCCTCGTGAGCAACAGCTGCCAAATTTAAACCACCCAGAGCAAGTAATATTTTAGCTTTTGACTTGTGCTAATTCAGCCTTTACTCTTTTTTGTTTGTTTTCATGACATCTGTTGTTATTTGCCTTCTTCTAGCATGAGTCAGCTTTAAACCAATAAGCATGATTTACCAGTGGTGTCAAGTTCCAGTAATCAAGGGCCACAATCCTGCACATTTTCCATCTACATCTACTCCAACACTACTGACTCAAATTAACCAGTCAATGTGATAAAAAAAAAATTGCATCAGCTATAAGATCCATTTAATGGAAGCCAGGTGGGTTGGAGCAGGGATACATCAAAAACATGCGGGACAGTGGCTTTCAAGAACTGACTTTGAACACCCCTAACACTTAGCATTATGTCCAAGAGGCATGTCCTGTTTGGAGGATAGCAAACAAGCTATGTGTTATCGGCCATGAATTTAACACGAGAAGGGTCTAGAACCCTCGGGATCCCATCATCAAGCAAGGAAATCTGAAAAAAACAACAATATCTAAATAAAAGAAACAGATGCAAGTGATTCAGTCCCTCCATGAAGCTGAAGAGGAATACCACTCCCCTGCATATCTTAGAGGCAACTCTGCTTTAACACTACTGAACAAAATAAATGGTCCTTTAGAGGCTGCAAAGAACTATTTGATTTGAATTAGGTGTGTTAAAGCAGGGTTGCCTCTAAGACATGCAGGGCAGTGAAGCTTGAGGACCAGGATTGAAAAACACTGTTAGAAATAACCCTAATAATCCCAGGGAAGAAACAACATCAGACCAAGTTAGTTACGGACCCTAACAGTTTAAACTGCTGAAATTAGTGAGACATGCTCTTGGATGAAGCATTAAACATCTTCAAGAATAAAAAAAAAGTCATTCTGGAGGCATTCACATCTCCAGAATTACAAAACAAACATTATGCAGCTATTTATTAAAATAAAAACAAAAAATAAATAAAAGAAAACACAAAAGAGGGTTAAATATGTATATAAACTTAAGGAGATTTGCTATATTCTACTGTTTGGGCTTTCTCTCTGAAAGAAAGTAAACAGGAATGACTAATAAAATGGGCTGCACATAACACCAATCAATACCTAATAAATTTTACTATGTGGATAGTTAATACAACAATATTACAAGCTTGTTTTTTTTTTTTTTTTTAAAGTTGCATTTAAAGAAAAAAACACTAAGTAGGCCCTTGCTTATAAACAATGTCACAAGAGAGACTCGTCCAACTCAAGCATCCATTCACAATTTAAATAACACTGGCTTTGGTAAATGCATTTTGATTTATTTGGGACATGCAAGCCGCATGGATGAGTAGTCTACAGCGGGGCTACATCTGAAATGACTGTAGGGAAATAAATAAATAAATGAATCAAACAAAAATGCAGTCACTGATTTTGCCAGCACCACTCACAGAGATGCTTCAAATCCATAGATGTGGTTTTTATAGGCTACAGGTAGAGCAAACAGCAGAGAGAAGGAGCTCATTCCATGAGAAATACAAGCTAGTTTCATACATATAGTGTCAGGAAGCTCATAGCAATGATTGTGCAGACTCCATCCCAGGTGAGAATTATTTCTCACCACTGAGCATTGAAGGTCATTCTAAAACGTGAAGCTACAGTGGAGACGCTGTTTAAAATGGTTCTTACAACACGACACTGCCCGAGTGGATGTAAATAACTGGAAATGACACCAGAAACACCAGGAATTGGCTGAAGATGAAATACTAACGCGAGGAATTGCGCTGAAGCAGAGCGCAATGTATTTTAAATAATATGTCAATCACATGCATCGGCAATGTGGAAATGCGGTTCATAGAATTTGGTGCATTTATCATTAAACCTACTGAAGCAAAGTAATTTTCAGCTGCTAATGAGCCGTTTTGCCATTAAATGGTGGTATTAAAAAGCGTAAAAATTAAAAAAAGAAAAAAAAAACATTTATGCATTTTACTCACCATCTCGGTAGGCGTGAGTGAAAACGAAGCTTTCTTTTCATTCCTCCCAGATGTCCTTATCCTTTTCAAAGACACCTTGCAATATAAAGGCTAGAAGATGTGGATGCGCTGTGAATGAAAAAAGGATGAGCGTCTCCGCTGTACGTGCGGCAGGGTGCCTACATCCACCGACTTGATCTCTTGAAGAAAAAAAAAGAAAGAAAAAAAGATACCAAGGCTACTCTGGTAATGTGCGCCGCATCTTCCCTTCTGTCGCACACCGACGCAGAGAACAATGGCTGCAAACGCACGGGAATGATGGCACTCGCGAAAATTGGGCGGCTATCTAGTTAGCCTGAACATTAAAATCGTGGCTGGGTGTGAAAGGACGCCATGTATGCTGAGGGATGTTCTGTGATGTGGAATAATTCCCTGCTGGCTGCCCATGCGCTACCTTGCTCTGTTTACTGTTAATGCAGCTGCAGGCTGTGGCGGAGCTTCGGTGCGCGAGCGAGATGCAGCGCGAGAGGGTATCATAGAGATGTGTTTAAGGTTCATGTTTGAGTAAACAGGTGAATCATTCCTACTGCAGGATGCAAAGGATCAAAACGTTTCATCTGCACTTAAACGTGGAAAACAGGTTTATGAGCGGTAATGTATCAGGATGTATATCCCCCCCCCCCAGTTAGTAATGATGATGCATATGTAATCTGCACCAAACAATCAATTTAGGTAAATTATAATGTAGCTATTTAATACTCTCTTGATTTATATTTTTATTCAGATCAGCTGAGGTTACTCCAATAAATAACAGCAATGAAGGATGAATGATCTGGGTGGTTAGATTGCTGGTGTGTTTCTATCTCTTCATGTTTTCTTTGTTTTCTCTTTCCTTCTCTTCTGTCTTTTCTTTCTTTTTCTGTCCCAGCAATACATGGAAATCCCGTTGAACTATGATGTAACTAAAATAAATAAAGAATTCAAATTATCAAGAGGAACTTTGTATATATATAGTTCCTCTTGACAAAGCAAAGTTGTTCAGTATGTCACAGCAGACAGATCACCATTCTGCCATGTACAAAAGGGTTATCCAGTGTGCTTTCATAGTTAAACTATAAACTATGTTATTAATTCAGTTATTTGCAAGAGCTTCCACGTTAAATATTGACAGAATTATTTGCAAATGAATGACCATCTTTTAAACATCAGAGGATTAAATAACTCAAGCTTTAAAACCTTTTTGTCCAAACATGACGCATCCTCTAATGGTCTGTGTTACAGCATTCAGGCCTGAAGCAACCTTGAGCTAATGGCTGTTTATTTTTGGTGGTGGTTGGGGGGGGGGGGGGGGGGGGTGTCCCTCCGGAATTCTTTTTTGTGTTTTGTTTGAGTCGTTCCTCTTTTAAAACAAATAATTCTTTAGGGTTTCAACTTAACCGG
>JBAMHX010000022.1:12827090-12848703 GCA_037177515.1 Pseudomugil tenellus
AGCATTTATTGACATTATTTACCGATTGTCACGGTTTTCCTATTCAGATTTGCCCGCCAAGCGCTTCCGGGAACTATAAGCGGCTACATGAATCATGTGATCGGCTAGATTTTTAGACTTCCGTTGACGCCACTCTCTCTCTCAAGGCACTCTAGTTAAAATGTACTTTAGGAAAACAGCAGTTCACTCAAAATGACCCACAATGCATCTTGAGAAGTAGTGAGCATAAATGGTCACTAGACGAGTCAATATAGCGGGTCAAAGTTTAAAATGGTGGAAATGACACTAACATACAAAAATATTTAACAAAAAAATTATAAAGCAAAATTTTTGTCCCTTTTCTACTGAATCAATATGATACAAAGCAAGAACAAAAAGCAATAATATAAGTAAATGAGACATTTTAACACAAAATTAGATTGGATTTTAAACCTCATGTTCAAGTTGTTGTGGTTGCCATAGTTACAGATAGTAGTCACGTGATATGCGAAAGGGAGAAAAAGTAGTGAGCTTTGTGTCCGAATTGCCATCAGCTTGAGGGCTAAGTGTATCCCTATGTAGTGAATGAGGGGTTAGTGCAAAGGGTGCACATTCGGACACAGCCTTGGAGTCCAATCTGACATCGAATCCTTAGTTTGTCAAGTAAAACCATACAAGCCCCCACTGCTTAATTTCTTCTACAAAGTGAATTTAAAACATCCTTGCTATTGTATATGAAAATAATGAACCATTGTCATCTAAATAAGTGGATTATGTCCAAATGAAGGTGAATTAGAAGTCTGCACACAGTGGTTGTTTGAGTACCTAACCTTGAGTTTATTCAGGTGATTTGTGCAAATACATTCACACCATGGCAACACATATTGTAAGAGAAGGCTTAAAAATGTGAAATATTACACAAGAGCTAAAGAAAAAAAAAAAACATTCACACTTTCATACACATATTTTCAAGAACAGAACTGTTGTCCTGTCTGTTTGCAGTACTATGATTCATGCTAGTGTTTCAGACGGGCGAGCCTCTGATATAGCTAAATGTCTTGTTTGTTTCTGTTCTGGAATTTTGGCCGAGGCAGAGTTGAGAACAGAGTGAAGCAACAGCTTTCTACCACCACTTTTTTTTTCCTTCTTTTTGCATGAGGCATTTTATTTCTAGGAGAGTTACACAGTTAAAGACACTTAATGCCTGCAGTTCAGCTGGTTTCAGTAGGGTTAAAGCTCATCTCTAAATGGGTAAGGCTGTGGAAAAAACAAGATTTATTAATTTAACATTAATTTACCCAAAAGCAAATAAAAAAAAACACATCACTTAAGTTCACATTAAGCCAATGAACTAGTCATTATTCATGCTGTTTGTTTACAGATCAATTTGTCATATAGCACATCTGCTAATAAACCTTCATTTACTTTTAATTACATTACACCATCATTAACACGCATCCTTTGTGATCACTCCTGCCATTTTCGTCGCTCTCCACCAAATATAGCTGCCCATTTGCGAGTTATCTCTAGATAGATTGTTGGTTTATTTGGTAGATAGTCCAGGTACACGGTTTGGCTTGTTTTAGGAACCGCCATTTCAATCTGCGTCCCCTCGTGCCACTCATTAAAAGACGTAATAGAGATAAAGTCGGGCCTGGCTTCCAGCGCTGCACTCAGTGAGGTTTCATAATATTTGCCGTTGATGCGGTTTCGAGTGTTTTGAAAGTTCCAGGGTCGAACGCTTGTATCGATATAGCCTGGCCCCACACTTGGAATAAATATCAGGTTGTTATCTTCACAGAAAGCTTTGATAGAGCCCCAGTTACGCTGAGTGGACCCATAGGAAAAACCATTAGTAGCAAAGTAGGTATAGATACCATCAAACCCTGCGGTCAGGATATCCCTCTTATGTTTCTCCTCAACCAGCAGGGCGATGAAGATGGCGTCAAACGGCGTGTCCCTGATGCTGTTGCTTTCTGTGTGCTTCAGCAGTTTAGCCCACTGTTCAGAGTTCATCAGATAAGAGTCATAAATGTAAAAAAGTGGAAGAACTTTGCCATTGTTTGTCCGGTACTTGAAAAATGCTGGGTGCTCTCCATATCTGAAGAGAACATATGATAAAGCAGGAAATGTTAAGTAATTCAAATAAAAGAAATATAACATGTCACATAAACAGAATGAGGAAGTATATCATTATACATACCTGTAAACTCTAAAGTGTGATAAAGGTAACTAACTAAACCTCTTTAGGGGGAATAAACTCTCTCAAACTGGGAAAAAAAAAACCTTCCAAACATTATTGGTTCCTTTTTAATGAGCATAAAAGTTTACCAAGGCTAACCATTACTGCTTAGATGACCCACCAGAGCATGGTACTGCAATCACTCATTAAAACCAGACAGTGGTGTGCGTGTTTGTTTTCCTCTTATTTAACAATAATAATAATAGTCATTTAAATCAGACATTAGCTAGTGATAATGCGATCTGCTGAGCTAACAAGCAGAGGTTTCCTATATGTTTAACATGTTGAAAATGGTGATGTTAGATTAAACATATCCTCACAGCAGATATAT
Source organism: Pseudomugil tenellus (assembly GCA_037177515.1). Taxonomy (NCBI): domain Eukaryota; kingdom Metazoa; phylum Chordata; class Actinopteri; order Atheriniformes; family Pseudomugilidae; genus Pseudomugil; species Pseudomugil tenellus. Next base: position 12,829,643 of record JBAMHX010000022.1, read on the forward strand.
ATGCCATTTCCCCTCCCCACACCTGACCGCTATTGAAGAAACTTTTATATACTCACTTCTCAATGATGTACTGGACATTAGTCAACATGTTGACTTCATCTCTTCCTTTGTATGGCTCAATGTGAAAAGCAACCTGTAAAAAGTGTTGTTTGATAAATAGACATGTATATTTATTGAGAACCAAATACAACTAACCAACTGATGAACATAGATTAAATAAAAACATTCAATAAATTAGTCGCCACTATTTTATGCACCTTAATGTGGTATTTATGTGCCACTTGTAGCAGCATAGGGACAAGGTCATCTATTGGTTCTCCATTGTCATCCTTTGTCTTGGGAGGATACCAGGAAATAGCTATAACACCTGGAAAAAAGATCAGTTGCATGTGAGTCATAAATTTATTGTTTTGTGAACAAACAGTGAGCACTGCAGCACATAGTGAGCTGCTCAGTGTAAATATCACACTTTAAGCTGGAATATCCAGAAATCTGAACAGAACTGACAAAACATGGCAAAGTGTCTGACATCTGGATGTACAACCTTGTCTGTTATTAGTACCTTTTAATTTTTAAACTGATCCCAAACTGAAATTGCATAACTCACTATTTTAACATAATGGGATCATTTTCATGTAGCTACTAATATATTACGGCTGACTGGTGTAGATTTCTGACATATTTCTGATGCCTATTGCGATATTGACTTGATATTAACTTTCCAACTTTAAAACTGAAAAACACATTCATTCATTTTCTACTTTGCTTAATCCAATTCAGGGTTGTGGGAAAGATGGAGCAATTAGCAGGCGGTGGCCCAGCACACCCTGGACAGGTCGCCAGTCCATCACAGGACCAACACAGAAAGACAAACAACCATTCACATTCTCTCCTAGGGACGATTTGGAGAGAGGGTGGGGAACAAGGGTCCTCAAAGGTCAAAATCCTGCAGGCTTTCCATGCCTCCCTGGTCCAACACACCTGACTCAAATCAAATGGGTCCAACAGCTTAACATCTGCACAGTGATTCATTCATTTGAATTTGGTATTTTAGAACAGGGAGACACAGAAAACTTTCAGGACGAGAGCCAAGGTTCCACACCCATGATTGGAGTGACCAATTACGCTCACACACAAACAAACGTATAAAAAAAAGGAAACGGTAGATACGTTTTTCTTACCAATGGCTGCTGTACGCAGCTGCTGCATATGTGCCTCCAAAACAGAAGGATCTTTTGAACTGTAGGCCCCTAAAGACGGGTAAAAATTGGACCCAATGTCATCTGGGGGTACGTGTCGTCCTTGTGGATATCCCTGAGCTACCTTTGAGTCCCAGTGTGGAAGCTGTGGATGGTCCCAATGAATGTATTTGCCATCAAACTTGGGGTTTCCATACCATGGGTAGTAGAAGGCATGGAGATAATAGTTTGGAGGTGGGAACTTCCTCAATGTGGCTTCCATCTCTGCATTTCCGTCTGACTGAGCAGAACCATTCATTTTGGTCTCATCGTTTTTATTGTTGTCCCGTCTGTTGACTTGTGGATCATCTTTTCTATCTGAATGCTGCTCAATGTCTCCTGGGGTGTTGAAAGGTGAATCCTCAGGTGCAAACCCCTTTAAGATCACTGTTACAATGAGTACGAGAAATGCCAAAGCGATTAATGTGATGCAAGATTTGCGTCTAAACCTTGCCATTCTTTACTTAGTGCTTGAAGCTTCCCATAGTTCATTGTTGAGGCAGTAATGGGGAACCGATGTTGGGCACAGTACCACTGAAGCTCCTCTGAAAGATCTCGTTCAGCCTGGGGTTTTGGGGATAAAATAGAGGTTTCCATAAAAAGGACTCACAAGCAATTCTTAAATAATATATGCAGGACATGAGCAATATATACAATGCTCAACTTTGTCCTTGCAAAAATATATTTTAATTCTTTTTTTCTAATCTAAAATGACACCAGAGACAATTATATGTGAGCTACATCTTATTCAAGAACCATTTAACTCACTTCTGTTTAGCTTAATATAAAGGAATCTAGCAAATTATCAGTTTAAGAAACACACCAAGTTATATTTCTGTTACTTGTGTATTAATTGCATTATAGCTAGAACATTCATTGTTACATTAAAATAGTTTAATGTGCTGTCGACTTATTCAATAGCTTAAAAAAAACAACCTACAATTATGTAACATTGGAGAAGCTGCTTATATAGCTAAAATGCTAGATCATATATTAGAATATACTGCCTCTTAAATGCGGTTAGAATTCTAGTAATATGAGTTTCACTTTTTATCCCAGTAATCATGATGAAAAATACTATAACAAAGCTAGCATAAATGGCAACAAATACTCCACCTCCAGTGAACTTCAGACTTGTCAACATTTAATCATGACAGGGCTGCTACATTTCCTGCATCTTCCTACAGTTGAGCAACGCCCGCAGTGTTAAATGGAACAATATGCACTTAAAATCAAAGTAGCCCAGTATACTAGCTCAAATTTGTTCTTCGTGAATTATTTATTATCGCAAACAGATGACAGGACATATCCTGTATTTCTGGTTCGTAACTTACCCAATGAAACTTCACAGATCTAAAAACACTCCACGCAGACTTTGACCCTTGCTGTGATCCATCCATCTTGTATAAGAAGCCGGTATCACGAGTTGAGTCCTGGCCAGTCAACGACTGCCACACAAGTGGTTTAAATGCGTCACTGCGCGATATCGCCCCCATCCGTTCGGAAGGCGTATTACACAAACACCCGCTTGAAAATAAACTTTCAGGTTGTTGTCCTTTAAAAAATACAAGCATCCACTTTTTCTGCCCAGTCTTTGTTTATGTTGCAAGTACACATAACAGGCAAGTAATGTAGAGTGCAAATGAATTGGGAATGGATATAGTTAATTTTTACATGAAAAAGAGTTCTAGGAGTACAATAATATATTTGGTTTTACCTACAAAGCTTATGATAAAACGGTTTTAAATATACAGTATTTCCCGAAAGGTTAGACACATTTTTTGGGATAGGGGGATGGTACTTCATGTATTAATAATATTCTTGTATTTCTAATTCTTTTATTTATTTCACCATCAATTAGATTCACTCATTATGGAAACACCAAGATCACAGTGGCCTTCAAGGGACAGAAAAGTGAAAAGGCAGCTTTGTTCTAATGATTCCTACTTTCAGCTTGTGGACAATGAAGACACAAGGATGTCAACTACCAAGGGTTTACAGGTTTGATTAAACAATTTACTGAATCATATGAGATTGCATGAGTTTTAAGAGGTGTTATCAACATTCATTATGTTGTATACTATTCAGCATAACGAGTTCCTTCCACATCGTCTAGGAAAGCTCAACATTCAGCTTTCAGAATGTCATCTACTATCTTCCCCTCTTTCTGAAAGTGGCACTGTGGATTTGCTGTGCCTGGATACTGTCATACCTCCACCTGGGCTTACCCTGTTTCCTCCTGCCATTAACACTTTGGTTTTACTCAGGCCCAATGCAAACTGCTCTGAACTGGGCCAAGAGGCATCTGAGGAGACAAGCTACTTGAGATGCTACTGGCCAAACTGTGTATATGTGCAAAATAAAAATAATGTATGCATGCCTTTTGCTTTTTATACCTTTCTACTGTACACCATATTGTATTTTAAAATTACAAATTACTAAGTTATGTCATGACCAGGGTCCCGTGTGCAGTTACTCCATGCTACACATGCTCACAGACAAGACAGTAGAAACGTTTGGCTCCATCCATTTTATTGAATGTATAGACTTTCAAACAAACTTGTACAAACATCTTTTGGTAACACTTTACGTTTTCTTATAATCATCAAGGAAATAAATTAAGTGACTTGAAAGTAAACAATCTGAACATTAAATATACAACTGAATAAGAAAACGCAATTAAAGCAGTTAAATTGAGTAACAATAACATAAAAAGAGGCAACTGTTTTTCAGAAATTTCCATCTGCATTTAACGTGCAGCAGACTGAATGTGAAACGCTAACCAGATACACCGCTGGTCAGTGTGACTGTGGTAACTCAGATTAGTAAAAGACAACACATTTAATACTGGCAAGGTGATGAAACCTCCATCCTAATTTATTGGGATTTTTCCACCATGGGATGTGCGTACGCTACTTTACACTGTAGTGCTGTTTTTATACACCAGGTGGCATCACGATCACACAGCAACTGCCTGAATCTTCCACCCACATACCCAACTCTACTTTTCACACCCTGTACCTTAACATATTAGGTGATATGTGTGTAAAAAACAAACAAACAAACAAAAAACAAAAACGGGTGCTCTAATGCAAATCTAAAGAAAACCCACTTTCTGCATCCTGAACTCCAGATGTTATCTGAAATGTTGTGAGGCTTTGTGTAACCTGAACAATAAGAGAAGTTGGACAGGTTGAATTATAACCACTGCGTTTGCATTTAGCTTCTTTTGTTTGACTAGAGATTGAAATTTACAAAGCAAAAGCCTGTATGGACTCTAATCCATAACGGTCTCATTGAAATTACTGTAATCAAAGCCAGCTTTCCCTAAAAAACAAGAGGATTAATACAGGTGAAGCGATTTCATGAGAATAAATCAACAGATCAGGAAAAAAAGGTCAATACCAGCTTTGTTTCAGAACCAGCATGCTTTTATGTGGGAGTAGAGTCGAGGCACAGGGAGGTATAATAGAGTGGAGATGTTGAAGCCCAGATGATATTGTGTTTGGGTAAATTGTGCCCACAAGCCAGCGCTGTCTGATTTAGCCTGCATACTTCATTCAAGCTTGTCTGTTCACATTCATGTAACAAATAAGGAGGTTGAATGTAGAAAAGGAGCGTGCACAGTCCTACAAAGATGAGCGCACAACCTGTGATGAGCTTAACATGTTAAACTGGAACATGAAAAATGTTATTAATGTCTGTGGGTTTTGCGCTGAAACCGAAATCTGAAATAAAACACAGATGAATGCTGTCCTTATTTTCAGAGCTCAAGGCAAAAATAAAGATTAACTGAATTTTGTCCTGTTACTTGGTCATATTGCCTCTCTACAAAGAGGTGTTTTCATACACAACACACAACTTCAAAAAAATCTAAATTGCATTGGAATTAAAACCACCAAAATGGTTATTTGTTAATAATATAAAAAATCCCAACAAACAAGCAAAAAGAAAGAAAAAAATACAGATTGGTCACAGCAAATGTATGTACACATACACATTAAGAAAAGAGCTGTCAGTTGAGTTGACGAGAGGGTGAGTGAGTAGGAGAAGAAAGACTTGGGCATCGAGATAAGCCCCTTTCTTTACTCTACAGGGGGTGTTACAGGGGTTGCCACAATGGCGTGGACAAGATGAGAAGGTGGGGGAGAGCTCCAGATGAGTGTTCACCTCATCTGTTCACCTCTTCTTGGGAGCTTGGGTGGTGCGAGGTGGGGTGACTGGTCGGCCAGAGTTAACACCACCATACTGGTACTTTGCCTTCTTCTCTGAGGGCTTTAGGATCTTTAAGACAGAACAGCAGAAACAGAAAGAAGACACATGTGCAACTGAAAAAACGTGCTGGCTCAGACAATACGACTTTTCTCTCTGACTTTGGGGTTACCTGGAAGGAGCACATGAGGGATTCGTCCACACTCATCATTCCGCCAGCATTATCAAACTCCCCGCAGTAGTTTGGGGCGGAGAAAAGTGTGACCAGTTGGCGTTTGGCAAAGAACTCGTATCCATCCTCCACAACCTGTTTGAATACACACAACGTTACACCAACGCCTGATCAATACCAAGAAACAGATCTCCAGCTTGTTTCAGAAAGCAACTTTGGGATGAAGGTCGACTGTATGAAAACACCTACATCTGAAACAATGTGAAGCACACAACTGAAATAGCTGTGGCTATTCCAAACAGCAACCTCTGCTGGAAAAAAAATTAAACCTATACGAAGTGCCAAAAAGTGCAGTTCACCCTTCATCTGCAAAGTCCAAAACAGAACAAGTCCTCATAGACTCATAAAAATACAAACTTTTTGGTTTAATAGGTCAAATTTACCTTCATAACAACTGTGATGGGAGGGAATTTTTTACAACTCAGCCATTTGCACATTATTTAATCTTGAAACTGGGAATAATTAGAGGCATATCCTTTTAATAAAGTGTAGCAGAAACATGGCTTTTAGCTAACAGCGCGTCTTAATTTTAGCCCACCTGGCTCCGTTAGACTGCTGTTAGCAGGTTAGCTCCCGTTAGATCCAAGTTAGCTCTTAGCTACAGGCAGCTCGGAGTTTAATAGATGTCAATCATGCAACTGTGACACACCCAGCGACGATAGGAACCATCCACCAAGCATCACTTTTGCTCTTTAGAAACCTACTGAGAGGCTTTCGCCCATCTTTTATATACCGTCTGTGTGCTAGTCCAACAACTCATGAGTATTAAGTTCTTTGTCATGCTGTATTACAATTTTAATCCAAAAAAATAAATAAATAAATACTGGGATGTATGGATGGACTGGCAACTTGTCCAGGGTGTATCCCTGCCTCTCATCCAATGATTGCTGGGATAGGCTTCAGCTACATGTGACCCTTCACTCGAATAAACGGTTCAGATAATGGATGGATGGTATGTACGGCACAAAAGGACAACGATTTCATGCATATTTCATGTGTAAGAACATTTCCCGCAAATTATAGCAGTTAAAATCTTGTACTTATACTTGTTCTTAAATATAAGAACAGTGCACATGCATGAATGTAGTGGTAAAACTGCAAAAACTACATAAACTACAACTGAAAAACAACTGCATGCTTTATTTTATTGAAATAATAATTACTAAATTCGTAAACCTTTGGGAAATAAATAAACAAACAAAAATAAGTGTAGCTTCATTGGTTTCGAAGCTTACAGGTGTGAACTAAGCATCATTTATCTGATATTTTAAACTTCTTTTCTATCATCAGACAATCAGGCGAACTGATCGCTGAAACAATTTATGATCAGATGTCGAAAAAGATCCAGCTAAAGTTCGATGACTTCTGCAAATATATATGAACTTGTATTCTGGTAAATATCCAGGTGGTTTGGTCCATAACATGAGGACAGGTTGGAACATCACTGAGCTGCATTACACCCAGTGTACTACAGGTGGTTTTTTACCCGATAAAAACTAGGGCCCGACCGATATGGATTTTTTGAGGCAGATGTCGATACCGATATTTGACAGAACCGATTAATCGGCCGATTATTTATTATATAGTTCTCAAATTAAACTAACTTGTGTTTTGGCTCCTTAATGCTCACACAAAGAAAAAATTCAATTACATACTGTCTTTTTTTCTCTTTCACAATAGTCTGTAAATAAATAATAAATATAATAAAAAATAAATAATATCCATCAGTAAAAATAAAACAGAAATAACTATGTTAAGTGTGGGGCATTTTAGTTTGAAATTTGTGTTGTGCAATAATTTTATCAATGGTGTATAGATGAATCCATTGTAATGCTTAACTTTTATCTTTACATTTAGTCCACATGGGTGCCTGCCTTAAACATTATTTATGCAGGCTTCAGGTGTCCTTTAAATGTTATTTAAATTACATTTTGTTTACTCTAATATTTTCTTTGCCATTAAACATATCATGAAATATATAATATATAAATCATAATAAAATCCAGATGTTTGTCCAAATGTTACAAAGATGTCATCTTTGACAGAGTTGTAATTTATATATAATAGTCACAAATGGCACTAATTGTAACATGTTTCAGCCTGTGCCATATTTTCAAACAGTCTGTGATATGAGCTGCAGTGAATAAACCTCCTCTCCTTCACATTCTCATCTGTCCTCCTAAAACACACCTAAACCTGCTGCTGGTGGAAGGATGAAGAGTCGTTTTGTACACTTACTGTATTTTCGCAACTGAACAAGCTACTTATAGGACGCAACGAATAAAAAAAACCCTCCCCGTTAGGAGCAAAGTAAGTTTAGTCTGTTCATTTTATATTCGTCTGATCGTGTATAAAGAGGCTGTTTAAAAGCCATTATTTTCATAACATGAATAAACTTACCTATGCAAACTTTACTTAGAGCAGTGCTGTAAGAGCTTATCTACAGACTGAAGGGACATTGTGATGAAAAAGACTGTTTGGTTGAATGGAGCAACAGCTCTGCACCAATATGGCGCTATGAAATATGAAGCAAAATCGGTGTATAATCGTCGAGATTCCCACCGATTATAGACATTTTTAAAAACGCCAATATCGGCCCATTTAATCGGCCCACCGATTAATCGGTTGGGGCCTAATAAAAACATATGGATTTCTCTTGAACCATTCAAAATCAGATTATAGGGTTGTGCTGCGATGATGCTGAATTTGTGTTAGCAACGCCAAAGAATGTGTTCTTAATTTCTAGGAAACATCTAAAATAACTCGAGGTTAACCAAAGAGCTTCACAGGATAAAAACACAACATCCAAAATGGGAAGATCTGTTGGTTTCTATCCTCTTCCAGACATAGCAGGGTTAATTTATTCTTTTTTAGTTTTACATTTTTGGCACGCAGTTAAAATAATTCTTTCTTCTGTCCATCACTCGAGAGAAACACAGAACATGTGTTCATGTGTCCAAACCCTCCAACTTAGTTCCAGTCCAAATTACCTGGTGGGCTCTACAGATGAGGTCCAGGTCATGGCGGTTTAGAAACTTGCTGACCACATCTGCCCCAAAGGTGAAGGAAACCCCCCGGTCGTTCTCTCCCCAACCTTGTACATCTTTATCTGGATCTGACCACAACAAGTCACACAGCAGGCCTGGCAGACAGACAGGAAGAGGACACAGATAAAAATCACATAAAGCAGGAAAGTATTGAAAAGATGGTATAAACAGAGACTGGTGTGCTAAAAACGCAGCTGACTTTGTGAAGTGACAGAAGATCCTCTCATAGGGACTGTTATTTTCCACTTCAACATAAACTTACATTCCTGGGAGACAACCAGAGGAAATGAACATTTACCAGAGCCCTTAAATAGTACCTGTATCAGGCACGTCTGTTGGGCGCATGATCCTGCGGATCTGCTCCATTGACTGCAAATCAGGTGAAAGCCCTGAAACAAAAAATAAAATAAACTATTTTTAACTGCAGAAGCAATAAATATATTCTGAAAAAGTCCATGTTTAGATTTTGGACAAGGAAAGTGCAAATTTAACCCACTCACCTCCGTGGCAACAGAAGATCTTCTCATCAATAATAGCAGCGATGGGGAGGCAGTTAAAGCAGTCCGTGAAGGTTTTCCATAACTTTATGTTGAATCTGCGCTTGCCTGGAAATGCACAGACACATTTTCAGACCCAAGCTGTTTGCTTGCATGCATCTGCAGCCTGAGGTAACTTATGCTTACACTCATCGTAGAACCCATAGATGCGGTTGATTGAAGCACATTCATGGTTGCCTCTGAGCAGGAAAAAGTTCTCTGGGTACTTGATCTTGTAGGCAAGTAGAAGACAGATGGTTTCCAGGGACTGTTTCCCCCTGTCCACATAATCACCCAGGAAAAGATAGTTTGCCTCTGGAGGGAAGCCACCATACTCAAACAACCTCAATAAATCTGTGTACTGCCCATGAATATCACCTAAAAGAAAGAGAGACACAAGGAGAAGTGAAGGAAGGCAAAATGTGCGTAAATGCAATAATTAGAAATAACTTGGGGGGGAAAAATAGGCAAAGAAAAACAAAAAAATAAAAATACATTCTCATGCAGACACCAGCTGTTGATGTTGTTGGTATTCTTTGATTATTTACAAGATAACGCTAATAAAGATGTATTATTATCTCACTCAATGAGATCGATGCCATGGCCTGTTGGAAATGAATTAACCAGGGAGAGAACAGTCACAGTTTAAGTTAATATCATATAAAAATATAAAACACTTACATAACCCACACAGACACAAACTAACTTTAATTTGAACTGCTCCCCCAGGATATAGGGGTCAACCTCGTCTATATTTGACAGATATGAGCTGACGCCGCTCTCACCAAAGCACACCATCTCTGCATTGGAGACCCGCTTTGTCACCCGGCCACGACCTGCTTCTTTTTATATCTTCCTGCACCAACTCAAAGAGTTACTCTAATTTAGGTTAAGTGCTCTATACACAAATGACTGGAAACAGTTCCACCAGAGTAGGACAATAACAGCAGGTTTTACTGTGACCAAAAAAAAAGAAAAGTACATTTATGTGCCACACTCTTTTTATGGTAATGCTTCATTACAAGCTGGCACAAATGAAAATGAAGTGAGTTGCCTTGTTAAGCTGTACTGCTGCCTATCCTTGTGACTAAAATGGCCAAAAATTGGGCTACTTTAGATTCAGACCGTGAAACTGGTTCATATTCCACGCTCCAAAACCACAAATGGCACCAAAACCAAATGGCTGCAGGCCTACTCTTGTTTCTGTCTGCATCATATGATTAAAAGCACATTTTTAGTGCAATTAAACAACTTAAGTGACAGTTGTAAAAGTCTAAGTCTAGATGTGTGTCACACTCAGTGCTTCTGATGTCCTTAGTCAGCTTGTTTGTGTTTCATCTATTTTGTTCTTTTCTTTGTTTCTTTAAAACCAATAAACAAACACACTCTGGTCACACACCCTCATGATCCCATCTAGCTGCTTTGCAAGTACTCGTAATGATACTAACTTTGCCAATCTTCACTATAATAATCCATTAACTAACCGGAGTGCTAATCCACAGCTCACGCATCTTAATCCAGAGCTGTCAGCATTAAACCAGGAAAGCTTTTAAAATGTCTAAATTGTTGCTCTATTAAAAATCTCCAAACCGATTTTGAGTTTTGATTTCATAAGATGGGGATGAAGTTACCAGTTATTATTTTGTCGTAATAACACAAGTTGTTTATAAACAGGTTATTAGTTAAATTAGGTTTCTCTTATGCTTAATTTACTAAAAATGGAAAAGAAAAGACAGAAAACAGGGTGGAAAAAAAAAACAATGCTGGTCTTCGGTCAGTGTTATAAATGGGGACGATCAATCAGGCCAATGAAATATAACAAGATCTTCACACAGCTCTGCAATTATAGTAATTATGTGTGAATCATAAAATGAATAATTATAATGTGAGCCTTGCATTAGAGCACAAACAAGCTAGGAACCCATCAGCTGTAGTTAAACACAACCGATGTGGCTCCCATTCACACATTTAAGACTTCATGTTCAGAGGAATCACAAAACCTTGTTCCATTTCAACAAGTAAGAAATTAAAATATATTTCTATGAATGAAATCAGATACATCTGCAGACAGCAGTTTACAGATAACTAAAGCAGTGGTTGTTTTTAAGCTGTAATGTTTAACAAAGGAAAAAACAATGAGGCAACCAGGCATATTTGTTGTAATTACCATCCTGCGCAAATATATCCACAAACCATTTTGAGCCATTTTATTCACACCAGCAATTAGGAGATGTCTTTTGCTTGCGACAGGCTTAAGCGGAATGAGCTGATCAAACCAAGCGGACATTTTGCAGCTGCATTACTTTTAGTCCCTGAACTGTGTTAAACACTGAGTTGTAATTGAGATAATAATAATTATTTAGTTATGTACACAACACAGAGTTTGGGTTATTGTGTGATCTTTTTGTCTACAGACAGTGGTTAACAGAAGAACTCTGGCAGTAATGATGGTGCCAGCCTCGGTAAAACTGTGCCACTGGCACAAAGTGGAACATGAGCCGGAGAGTTTTCACAGAACCTAACGTAAATAATTAAAAAACATCCACAACTTTATATGCAGCCCTGGTGCTTAGACGTTCAACAACAAAGGTTAAAGAAAGACCAAAAATATTCTTGCAATTTAGATTTGACAACATCAAACTCATCCATATATTAAATTTTTTGTATCCATGAATTGATTTGTCAACGTTAGAACGATACAAGTGACAATGACACATAGTTTGTTTATACATAAATCTGTCTTTACTAATACTAAGCAACTGAGTTCAGAGCATATTAGATACCTAATATATGACACATATTATGGCAGCGTTACATAAAAAAAAACATTTGCATTAAAGAAATTGATAGCTGCTCAGAGCTGTGCAGACCAGGCAGTGGTGTGTGCTGCAGAATGGGAGCTGGGTGAACAGAAACCCTTCAGAGTGCAGCTTTCTTCATGAACTGTACTTACTTAAAAGGCCGGTCTTTCTCTTTGTTTCTTTGTTTATTTGCAGTTTTTTTATCTCTACTTCATATGATAAATTATTCACCTGCAATGCAGTGTGTCAAACTCAACCAGGGAAAAGTGTTAAAGTAAAAAGCGCTTTAAATGGAAATGTTGCAGCCAAGTGTACCAGAAGACATAAAGGGACGCACTACAAAGAAGGGAGAGCAACACAAGCTGACTTGTAAACATCACCAAAAAAAAGATGATGAGAAAAATGATCAAACGGACAAATAGAAAACACAAACCACAAATCTTCAAAGGGGCCTCCAGCTCCAGCAGGATGGGCTGGCTGAGGAAGATCTCCCTGGATTTGATGCAAAGGCCCCGGACCTCTGCTTCGGTCATCTGAACTATCTTCCCTGGACGACATCCTCGCACTGAAGAGTAGAAAGAAACACACGCATTAAGTGCTACTAACAACTATTATCATCTTTCAGTTCCTATGAAAATAAAAAAACAGCTCAGCATTACAAAGTTAATCAGAATGAGGCCATGATGGAGTTTTTTGTCTCCTAAACGAAAAACAAATGTGTCTCACATGCTGATGAACCATAGGCGTGATGATTCTGTAACTTATAGCTGCTCAGCTTCAGCCATGCTTCAGAAACCCACAGCTTGGTGTATGTACAAAGTTTGCAGCAGTCAGCAGTAGCGTGGGTTTGCTGGCTGTGTGGTTTCTATGTGAGCCGAAGCCTTTGTGGCATTATGCCACATCTCATATTTATCTTATACCAACAAAAAAAAAGGAAAAATGAGAAACCAGAACACTGGCTAAAGTTAGAAGTTAAAAAACCTAGACATTAAATAGTAATATAAAACAAGAGAATAACAGCCTGCAACTATGCCACATTTTTAGAACTTTAAATTAAGTGATATTTTTATTTTGCAATGAAAAAACAAAAAAATATAAAGTGCACAACTTAAGAATGATGAACTAATCAACTATGTTTGTACTACACTTCAACTAAATGCTTGCAAAAAGCCAAATAAAGGGTTGCAGAGCCCAGTAAAGCAAATACATCTTGATCTTGAATTTTTATCTAAATCTCTTTTCAACTTCATTTTTTGCTTCTTGGTATGAAGAACGCTAAATTAGGAAATAGCAAAAATATGAGCAGTTAAAGTGGATTATTTATGTATTGGTTAGAAATTTCCGAAGCTTAGACAACACAACTGTGTGCATTTATTACACACATCCACATGGGTATGGCTGCTTACACGGTATGCTCAAACTCCCTCTTAGAGTCTAATTAGTCTTGTAATCCAGATAAATCGGATACAAGTTAAGTAAAACAGTGAAATGAGTGTGCTCACAGATGATGAATCTGACAGTAAAAATTTTTGAGAGCTCCATCATTCTTGGTGCTTTTCACCTTAAATGTTCCTTATCCTTCATCTAGTTCATACCCCAATGACGTGCACTACACGAAGCATGAAATTGCAGAAGTAGGGCCTCATCAGAGGAGGGTAGGTTAAGCTTGGATGCTAGCCTGCTCAGCTTTAACGCTGAACCTTTCACTATTTGCACTGGCACTCCACTGCCTGCCACTTTTAAAGAGATTATGTTCTAAAAACACTGACGGACAAAGGCTGAAATGAAGCAACGACAAGGATTTGTGATTATCATGAACCACAGCAGTGTTTGCGTGTGTGTTTATGTTACTGAGCGTGTCTCTTTTTTTAGTGACACAGTGTGCCTTAGGAAGTGTCACTGACACTTGATTTTGACCTACAAACAGAGATATGCAGCAAAATTGGAAAAAATATGTAGAGTAATTCTGTGTGACGTGGAGAAAAAAATACAATAAAAAGGTAAAAGGCCTCTAAAAGTATTTTGTGTAATAATTTTGCTGAGCAACAGGAAATTACAAAACATCCACATCATTTCACACATCAGAAAAGTCATGCACAGTTAATGCATTTTTTTAAAACCCAAAAATAAACTGTGAAATAAGACTAAAATAACCAGTCGACCAGTTGGACCAGTCGATCTGCAGCATGAATCTAAAGTAGATGTATTTTCTAAGCTCTTTATGAACGTGTCTATGCACCATTTAATAATAATTACACGTGTTTATTAATTCACATTTATGCAAGGGGGGTCATTTGAGTAGGAGAGCGAAGAGGGACGCTTGACTTTATTCCGCTCCTGTCTTCCTGCAGCTCTGACCCTTTTCCATCATGCAAAACATGATAAGTAATGGAGCATGTCGCTGCGGTAAAACAGAGGATACAGCGCAGAGTCTAAGAGCTCAGACCATGCAGCAAATTTTACTTTCAAATGTGAACATTTCCTTTATCTTCACATCAACCGAGGACACCTGGCAGACCACTGACCCCTCTTTAGACACAGTCTCATGGTTAAAACACACCACAGGATGCACCAGCTGCTGGTTGGTCATAACACCACTGAAAAACTCTTTATCTGACTATTTTGTATGAAGCTAACCCGTAAACACACCCTAAAACAGAAAACATGTAATCTCCATCTAACAGAATTACAAACACTGGAGGAAAGTATGCCAAGGACAGCTGAATTTGCCTTAGTGGTCAGATCTGACTCACAGGGGAACAGAAAACTCCTCTTTTTCTCAGAAGAGGGCTGGTGGACAGCCAACACACACAAAAAATGTCTGTTTGTCTTAAACTTGGACTTTGTGTACCAACAAAGATTCACTGTAATTGTTCAAAAGTAGCTATTTAATTATGGTGTCGTTGTCTTCACAAGGGTTAAGAGCCATTCAAGGTGTCAACATCTCTGCAAAGAAGTAAAATAATAAAAAAAATAATAACTCATAAGCTCGTCCTCTTTAATAATTTCCATTTTGCTTTTAATTGCATTACATTTGTTATTTATTATCATCCTTATAATTATTTCTTTCAGATTTTTTGCAGCTAATTCACCTGCTAAAACATTTCATCCCAGCATTTTTCAGGTCACCATAAAAATAAATATGTATTTCCTTATGTAGTAATGACTACATAAGGACATACAGGGCGAAATTTAACCGCATTGAAAGCCAGCGGGGTTGCTGATAGTTTTCTTTCTCTTTTCTAAAAGAATTGAACTAATTACTTCGCACTCAGAAATAATGTATTGTGCAATGCATTGAAGAAACGTCCCTGCCCCTCCTTCTGATTACCAGTCATTTGACGAATAAAAGAGCGATAATACCACAACATAACAGGCATAAAGTTCAAATAAATCCCAATCCAAATGGCACCATGTACACTAGTAATAATCGTTAATGCAGCTAAGGGTGCAGCGACGTGTAGACGTTCACGTAACACTGTTTATAAACACCGCCAGGCAGCTAACGGTAATGTTAGCTAAAGCTAGCCGCGCATACACTGTTACCAATAACTGACTTTAGCTTCACTAGCTAGCACTTCCTTATGTTTTCTACGTTAGCCGGGGTAATCACTGAATACATGTCTGATCCAGCTTAACGAGACAAAAAAACAACAACACTTAGCTTGTTTAACCCCAAAGACTTAGTCAAAGTGAATACCTTCCAGGAGCCGAGAGATGAGGCTATCTACGTTCAATTCACCCTCCGCCATCTTCACACTGATGTTGTAGTCAATCGGGTCGATTCGCATTGCGGACACAGGGAGGCGCTGCTGTGCAGAAGTCAATAATCTAAGGTGCTGTGATAAATTAAAAAAAAAAGGGAAGGTAGCGTGGAAACAGATTATTTTAGTTCAGTTGACATGTATAATATTACAAGAAAAATATAATTAGTTGAATTAAATTCTCAAAACTTTCTAAATCATATGTTCTTAGTTTTTCAATAAATACATTCCTATATGTTTATATCATTGCCTTCTAACAAAACAAGAGGCAATGATCTGCTGTAAATAAACCAGAACACAGATGGTGGTGTGTGCAGTTTCAGTTAGACTTTTTTATATTATTTTAACATGATGAGCTACAAAACATGCTTCCATTTGCACTAAATGCCTCATGCAAATAAAAACATTCATAAGTATTTGAGGAAATTACAATTTTGTGGCTAAATGTATTTTTAGTATAAGCATGACATTTATAGCTTATTAGTATAATTTAGTAACAGATTATGTTCATTGTAATTGTTCTTTATTATCTTATATTTGCTTATCAAAAAAATTAAATAATTGAAAATGACACAAAACAAAGTTAATTTTAGACACAAATTCATTAAATGTGCAGATATACACGCACCGCCACATGTATACATGAATGCATATTTATAATTTATTATATATATATAAAGATAAGCAAGAAGGTCAAAAGACAGCAAATAACAATATATTTTATTTATTTTGTTACATCAGAAACGGAAGCTGTTGTAATGCTTTTATCACTGTGGTGGTAGTAATAAAATATCTGTTTCTGAGTTTTATCTCAGAAACTTAGTCACTCAGGCTCAGTCACTGTTGGTGATGACAAACTCACAGTAATGTAATGAAAAAGTGATGTATTTCTAAAAATATTATTAGAACAATCAACAAACAACCTCAGCAAACTGACAACAGTTACACATTTACCAAATACATTACAGAAAACTATTTATTTCCTCATGGTCCCAAAAAGTCAAATGCACAATAATTTTATTTATCAGAGATTAAGAATGATTGCGGAAAATAACCAAATGCTTCCTTTTAATATGCAAATAAGTTATAAGTTAAAGTGCAGTCAGCAAATGATTGCACACAAAATCTAACAAAATGCAGTGATTTGTGGTCATATCGGATAGTTTTGTTAGTTGTTAGACCAGCTACAACATTTAAATATATGTGTGTGTGTGTGTGTGTGTGTGTAAGAAAAGCACAATTTCCAACATTTGTCAGTATTAAGGATTAAATTAGGGACTTAGATTTATTTGCATCAATTACTGCTGAGAAGACTGGCATAACTTTGTCCCCACTGCATCCAGTTAATTACTTGTGGTTTAAGAACAGTATGTTATGCCTCCAGTCACAGCAGACAGAGCTAATAAAGTGCCTTATTATGTCCACAAACCATATGCTGTCAAGGCCACTTTTAAATGTTATGATTAATTTTTGTAGCTGCATTTTATTTAATTTATAGTCCATTGCACATCAATCAGCTCTTTAAAACGACGTGTCCTTCATCTCCACTGCAGCTGTCATCTTTTTCTTGTTCCTCTTGTCTCTGTAGAGGAAGCAGAGTGAAGTGACGCCCCAGCCAATCAGCAGGCCGACAAAAGCCAGCACACCAGCAACCCACGCTGGCACACTCCCTGAGCAATCCTGGGTGAAAGGTATGGCTGTGGTCTGCACTGTGGGTTCTGGGGTTGGGATTAAATCAGGGTAACTGTTCACCTTTGTGAAGATGTAGGGGTGCTCCTGGAACACAAAGAAGTCTCAAATGAAGCCAAATGTGCTGAACGTAACCAACTTAATTCTGCCCAACTAGGTCAATACTAGCATAGGTGACAACTTTCTTACCTCAGTGGGGCACTGGATGATTTTTCTGGAAGTTGTGAAATTGTTATAAGTCTGTTTTTTACCCACTGGCTCCAACTAGAATTAAAGCAGAAATACATCTTTGATTTTGACAATATTGCACTGAGATATGATCGCTTTACCCTAAGCCCTGTAGTTAGTCTCTTATTGTTTGCCATTGCCAGACTCACCATGTTATTCCACAGTGCAACAGCCATGTTAGCATGTCCCCGTTCAGTAAAGTGGAAGCAGTCCTCAGAGAAGTATTCGTCATCAGGAATGCCATCCTGGAAGAAAGCAAATAAATAATCTCTGTTTATGTTATTTATATGCTTTAATGGGGTGAGAATGGAAAGACCATGCAGACAAATGCTTCTACATATGATGTGCAGTAGTGTGATGCACAGCCAGCTTACAGCATTTAAAGGAACAATGGAGTTTTGGAAAAAAGGCTGAAGAACCACAGCGAAGTCTTCTCTACCATTATAACGATCTCCATACACCAGATTTTCTGTCTGGACCTGACAGAAAAAGAGGTTGATGTTATTCCATCAAATGCAATGAAAGCACACATTGTCCTCTCGCTCTTCCTGTCTGCCAACCTGTAATTCCCGATTGATCCGTTTCACTTCAGCCAGCTCTGGCGAATGCTCTCCAGGTAACAAGAAGCAGGGGCAGACAAGCCTGCGGATAAAGATGGAAATGAATAAGATCTTAGATAATCTGATGCCTCAGTTGTCCTTGGTCAAACACAATATTACAAAAAATGACAGTAATTGTGGATCCACTATTGTTTAGACAGTTCATTATTATATAAAACCGGAAGGATAGATGAATCATGGGCAAAGAAAGAGCCTACTAAATTTTTAGGTACTTATTCTTATCTCTTTCATTTACACTGCAAATTAGAGAACCTGCCCTGGTGAAAGATGCAGCCCTCATGCTCGTTGCTCAACTGACTCAGTGTAAAAACTAAAACAATAGAAGTGCATGGGAACTGTACTCTTGTAACAAGTTGCATCCAAGGCTGTCCCTTTTGACCTGGCGAAGTCCTTCTATTTCCAGAATCTCCAAAACATTGACAAGTGCTCTTGGAACCTATGGCCAGAAAGGAATAATACATACATATTTCAGTGAGTAACAATGTGAATTATTGAAGGAAACCTTTTTTAGGGGAAGGGAAATCAATGTGAGCTGGAATATTTGTAATATCACTTGTAAGTTGTTGTAATTTAGAAAACCATCATCTCACCTCTTTGTACAGGATATCCAAGCTTGTCATTAGATGATGGCTGTAGTTCTGAGGCGAAAGAGAGGCCTGTGGTTTTTGATAAAAAAGAAATATATGTATATATA
>JBAMHX010000022.1:12863037-12879121 GCA_037177515.1 Pseudomugil tenellus
TCTCTATCTATCTATCTATCTATCTATCTATCTATCTATATATATATATATATATATATATATATATATATATATATGAGCAATGAGGACTGGTCTATAGTTGTCTAGATAGAAACAAAAGCATCAGAAACATTTTTTCACCTGATTACATAACATATGAGGTTGGTATAGGACATTTCGGTCCCCTTTTGACCAGTTTAAGTAATGTTGTGAAAAACAAAGCGTTGTCCAAGCTGATCAAGATGCCAAAAGAGCCACAAAATATTGGTTTAACTAACAATCACATTAATATTTTAATTTATATACTTATATACTAATATACTTTTTTAACCAGTTTGATTATGGGAAGTCAAACTATTACTGTCTTTAAACTGTATCAAATTTATAACGTATTAGGTGATGCTTGTATTACCATTTAGCAAACACGTTTTTATTGTGATCCAAAGGTAGGATCAAACTCTGTATAGATAATATCTACCAATCATTTTATGAACACTTAAAAAAATCTTTTAGTATCTACAAATATAGATTATTATTTTGGCCAGCTTAAGGGCTTTACATAAGGTTTTATTACCCTTTATAGTCTTAATAGTCAAGAGCTGGTTTTATTTAATATAACAGTAATAAATCGGTTGCCTTTTTTCTTTCAGTAGGTGGTGACACTTTCGTAACTCAGATTAGACAATGGGGCGTATCTTCCTGGATCACATTGGCGGAACTCGCCTCTTCTCATGTGCCAACTGCGACACCATCTTGACTAATCGTTCTGAGCTCATCTCCACACGGTTCACTGGAGCCACAGGCAGAGCTTTCCTCTTCAATAAGGTACAGGGGAATCCCTTTCAAAGATGCCAGCTTTGACAAGCATCCTTCAATCTGACAGCATGCGCACATACTGCATCTAGTTTTATTTGTCACAACTGTCTATCAACCCCACAGGTGGTGAACCTCCAGTACAGCGAGGTCCAAGACAGAGTGATGCTTACCGGCAGGCACATGGTGAGGGATGTCAGCTGCAAGAACTGCAACAGCAAGTTGGGTTGGATCTATGAGTTTGCTACCGAGGATAGTCAACGGTACAAAGAGGGGCGTGTCATCTTGGAGAGGGCACTGGTTAGGGAGAGCGAGGGCTTTGAAGAGCATGTCCCATCAGACAACTCATGAGTTCTGAATGTCGCTATTCCCACCTGTCCCTTTCCTCCAGCCCCATGCCTCAGTGCTGTAAATCACCCACCTGCAGACTTGGTGGCCAGTGAAGTCTTGACTTCACCCCCCACACTCCTTCCCTGTCTCTGGCACATGACCATAGACCTGATTAGAAGAACGGTGTGCTGGATCTGTTCTCACTGAAAAATCCTCCTTAATTTATGTCGCTGAGCAGTCCCACCAACACAGCTGGCAGCATTGTTAGGGAGTTGTACCTTCACTAAAGTGTGAGCACGATCATAAAGAACTTTGGTCCTTTCACAGCCACGAATCACACGTTCATAGTGATTAGAAACAACAACAACATGCATGTTTTAACAGGTCACTCACATTTAAAATGTTCACCTTGTTGTTTTATTTACCTACATGAGTAGACAGCTGAGTCTGATTATTATTCTGGGATAAATCAGACAGCCATCTACAGATCACTGATAAATGAGATAATTGTCATTTTTCATATTGCCTTGTGGTATTTGTGCTTCTGTGTTGTGAAATTTGTCTGTGTCACCGTTTAGCCCTGAATGCAATTAAGACACCAAGACAGTTTATCTTGTATTTGTTATATTTTCTCAGCTTGCAGTTTAATGGATATATTGCTGTTTAAATTCTCTGTTCTTATCAAAACGATACTATGAGGATTGCACAGATTGATGTCATTATTTTTTTGTATTTATAGTTATGCTTTACAATGATTCCTTTTGCCTATGTTGCTAAAAAAAAAGTGCATATATTTTACATGCAATTATTGAGATGTATGCAGAGTGACTTTGTTGTCTCATTGTTGGTGTTTCTTGGTGTGGAAAGTGATATCTCACACAGTTGTAGCAATCTACATCTGTTGCCACAGATTCTGTAACCGAGTGTGCAGTGAAGAGCATGTCCCTTCAGTGACTTATCAAAAGCGTGCATCTTTCAGCCACACATCGTCTTTGTGAGGCCAAATGTATATGAAACACGATGGAGGATATTTGTGGTTGTATTTGTCAAATTATGAGAAAGCAGATACGTTTCTATCAGTAAATAGTGTTTAAGTTAGAAAATATGTTCAAATTCTGCTGGTGTTTGACTTTTCTCTGCAAAGTGACTCACTCTCTTTATATTTGGTGTCTTCTTTTGGAGAACACAAAGCCAGGTGAGCTTTAAGATTATTTTTTCTTTAAAGAAAAATCCTTGTCCTAAAAAGAACAGAGAGTCCATTTTATAAGCAAATCATAAGGAAGAAAAATTATTTTTATGGTACTGATTCATGTTTTTAAGCCTGTGGCATTGATGTAACATCGGGTTAAGGTTAGTAAGAATGCCTTTAGGCTTTACCAGAATGATCCAGCCATTACTATCTTTACAAGGTCATTCAAGTCAGTGTAATATGTCATTTCTACAGAGGAGGAAATAATTCACACAGCGTACCCACATCATCCAAAGTCAGTGCAGTGTATGGTTGCCATCTTTTTCTTGTTCACTTTTTTATAGCTATTTGTTTTATTCACTATACATGCTATGAGTGTTATTTTGGCATATTTTATTTTGAATATTTCTTGACTTGAAAGTAGAAAAGTAATTGTTTTTTTTCTGATGTGCTTTCTAAATAAATATATCTTGCTGAATTTAGTTGTGAGGGTATGTGAGTGTTCAATCAGTGGACCTGAAGGAAATTACCTCCTCATTTGAAACGTATGGATTCATAAATATGGTATTTTTACTTGCATATGTGATGAGGAGGAAAATTCATCATGATGAAAACCAAAGCCAGGACCTCTAGGTGGCAGCACAACATTGTGAATCAGGTGGGAGATTTTTTCTGCTTGAAAATGCTGCTGATGCAGAATCGCTGGTCTGCTTCTGACATTAACCTGCTGGTGGTATCTGAAGGGTGTTACTGCATTCTGGAAATGCATGTTAATGCAATTCCCCGGAGCAGATTCTCTCGTCTCATGACTCATCAACATGTAGACAGATACCCAATGCAGAGCAAAGTGCAACTTCCATTTAACAAAGCAAAAGTGACCTAAAATAGAATTAAGCCTCATTTTAATTTCAACTATGCAGCAGTAAGTGTGAATCATCCACGATGAAGTGGTTCGAATCCACTTATAAAAAGGATGTGACGACTCAATCCTAATCCACCCACTAATATTGCGTTGCTGCTGTGGAGTTATTTATAGCTCGGATGCTGCTGGAAGGCGTCTTTTGTTGGTGTGTCTGAGAGGGTCTGTGTCACTAAGGAAGAATCAACTGGTCTGCTCTTCTCCAGTCACTCCTGGAGGTGCTTTACCTCTGAGCACCCTGCTTCTAAACATATCTCATGCAGATATTGAAGATACTGAACCCAAACCACTATTGTTGAAGATATATTTTGTAAACTGCAGTTGTCTTTCATCGAAAGAGTTTAAAAACTGAGATTGATAAGATCATGGCCCTGCCTCAAAACATTTAAATGCTGCACATGACCAGAGGCAAAAAGGGAGGCTCTGTTTCCATAGAACTACTTTATAATTCATTGTCCTCTTTGCTCTTGTCCCCATGTAACCTCAGGATACTCTGCTGTCTATTGAAAAAATGCCATCTGGCCAGATAAGGGTAATTACCCCGCCTTGTTGATCCTATTAGTCTGCATTCATCTGGATAGCAATTGCTCAAACCTCGACTTGATCATCTAGGAGGGTGAATGCTCACAAAACTAAATTTCCACAAAGCATCACACTTCGCATCCTTGGATCATAAATTGGACTGAAATTCTCTTGAGAATTTGAACTCAGGGACAGTAAACAAATCTACCAATGGACTCGTGGATTGATGCTCTCTTATGTCCCATACAGAATGATGAAGTCCATGTGCATCATCACTCTTTCTTCCACCCACTGTCAAACCTATCAGAGCAAATTGAAAGTTATATTAAGATGCAGTGGTGGAACTGTGAACGGAAGGGTTTGAGGGGAAAGCATGAACATAATTGCAGCCTTAATTGGCTGATGATTCACCATCCCCAGACAGCTATTTTAGATAACCCTCTTTTTTTTATGACGGGATGTCAGCAACACCACCTCCCCTCACACAGAAACAGAATATAGAAGTAAACTTCTCTTTCCACCTCTCTATTCACATACACAAAAGAGTGACATCATTCTGTCACCAGGAGAAAATAGCATGCTTTCCATTGACATCATTCTACATCTCGTTGCCAGGAGACAGGGGAGTCAACATGAGTTACTATGGCGACTGCACTTCACCTTCAAAGCTTGTGACCTTTTTGGCTGTCTATGGTTGATGTGTGTGCGTGCACACACGCAAAACAAACTCTGGCTTTAGTGTTGTGTAACATCAGCATCCAAGGTCTTGTTGACTCTTTTAGTGAAATGTATCGACTACAGTATATTGCTCAAAGGGGTGACTGAAACGATACATAAGGTACTCTGCAGGTGGGAAAACTGTTAGTTATGTTGGAAATGATGACAAGAAATAAAAATTACTACAAAATCCAATTAAGTTATGTTAGGTATGTCACAAAAAAATTGGAGGCTTGTATGAGGTGGTATAGATTTATTAACATATACATCTTCCTTTAAGAGACTTGCAAGTGTTCACTGCGTTTACCTGAGGACAATGACTTTAAAGAGGTCCAGCATCAGCGAGTCAATTAAAAAAGAAATGACACAACTCAAAACATACAAGAAAAGTGACAAACATGAAGATTCTGGCTGGTACAGGAGTTTCAAAATGTTTCACGAAAGAGTACCATTTTTGGTAAACTACTACATGCTGATGATAAAATTAACACAGTTGCATCACAGTGACTGGAATCGGCTCCTTTACACTTAAAACTAGAGGAGCTCCAGACTTGGATAAACATATAAAAAGACACTTTTGTTGTACAGGTCTTTGACATATTTGTCTCGCTAAATCAGGCTGAAGTGGTCAGCTACATCACACACTGCACAGTGTTACAGAAGCTGCTCATTTTAACTAGGACAACTGATCCTTTACTACAAGATAAATGTGGCTTGTAATGGTACAGAGAGCAACGATGAGTGGTTAAAAGTCAGTGGTTAAAATTCTTGTTGAAGCTCGGCTTCAAACTTCTGTAAATTTCTGTTCTTTTTTGGCACATTTATAAGTAGCTGTCTCAGCTGTCCCTTCTTAATTGAGTTTAGCAAGTGCATCAGTGCCAGTTCTTTAGAGAGAGACACGGACAGAGGTGGGCATTATGGAACATTTTTGGATTAGGTTGACTTCAGGGCCAGTTTTCCACTCCAAGTCTGGTTCTCTGTGACCTCCTGCACATTGGGGGTAATGTTGTACCAACAGGACATTCTTTCACCCAGCACCACCCACATCCTGCCTCTACAAGGCATCCCTCCATTCCCAGAAAGGGCACAAAGCGCTTCTGCTTTCAGAGCTATTCGCATCTACAATCTAACTTAGATTTTTTTAGATTTTTTTTTTTATATTACTGTAAGATTTCCTACCCTGTGTGCCTTACCCGTAGTGTAAGAAACAATCACTTCCTGAATATAACTAATTTGTTTGGTTTTGACTCATTTTTCAAACAGCTTAGCTTGTCTTGACTTTGGCTTTTAAGTGCAAAGTTTACTTGAACACATTAATGTACACTACAGTCTATTTCTAAGGATCAAATCGAAAAAAAAAAACTACTTTTCCAATTAGTATAAAAAGGTTAACAATCTGGCACACATTACCATTTATACCTGTATGCGCCGCAGCAGTTCTCTTGGATTTACATCTACCCTTTCCTCTCCTTGATAGACCGCTAACAGATTCAACTGTGATTCAAACAGATTTAAGTGTAATTCAGCAAACTGCCTATTTTAATATTGGCTCGAGTCAAGTCATCATATGTACAGAGGCTCTGTACTATGGCTCTGCTCCGTTTATAAACATAAAACAAAGGGAAACAACGCATACAATAAAAAGGGTACTTAAGACATGGAAACCGTATAACAAACACAGCATTGCCCGCCGAGGTTCTGAACAATCAACCATAAACACAAACAGCATACAATTAATAAAACGTACTGACAGCAAGCTAAATGACTGCAATTGTGCAAAGATAGTCATATAGAGGGTAAATGGAACATCATATGAGATGAATTCCTTGAACCCAGCAAGGATAAATATACTATACATTCCTTATTTTCTTATTTGACCAAAAGGTAAGCTCTCCAATGAAAGCCATGCATATGCTGTGCACACATTTCTGTCTTTCTAAGGCATTGAACCTCGGTTTCCTCAAAACAGATACCCTTAGCCCTCTGAAATGAATCAAGACCACAGATCTACTTCTGTCCTTGCTGGCCGTAGTAGGTGGAAAAAGTTCCCTCTTAAAACAGTTTTTCATGCTTACTGTATCTTTTCCTCTAGCACTTTTTTCTTCTCACCCACATCAGCAAACCTGGACTTCCAGTATTGATGGCAAGCCAACTCTAACAGCTCCAGACCTCCAAACAACTTTTGCTGGCCCATAAAGACCCCAACCATAACCAGGACATAGATCCTGAAGGAAGCCGAGAGCCACAGACCAATGAAACACAGAACAATGAAGCTGCTCCAGTACAGCAGCGAGGCAGCTTTGATCAGAGACACTCGCAGCTCTGACTTACAAGGTGGCACACGTGCAACACCATCCCCATCAAAGCCATGGTGCTGGCCTGAGTAGAAGTCTCGCAGACGGACCTCTTTGTCAGCCCAACGATCTCGACACCAAGATTCGAGCTCAGATGAAGAGGTGGGAAGTGAGGACACCGGATAGCGGCGGACGTGGAAGTGGATCTCACGTGGGAATTGGCCCATTATGAGGTGACGTTCTGTCTGAGGGATATTCTTGGGGTATGCCACTGTCACATCATGGATGGCATCCAGGTTGTCTCCTAAGAAAAGAAACAGAATTTCACCTAATCAATGAAAGCACACTGGTTGATACAATTTAGAAAATTATTGCAGACAGAAGGTTTGTTTTTGCAATGTACGGCCATAAAGTTTAAATAATCACACTGGCAAAACTTGGTCTAAATATCGCCATTATAAACATCCACTCATTATTTCAAATATGTTAAGAACTAATCCGTGTTCATTAGACCCATTATAGACAGTCCTAATTACCCAGGGACTTGATGCTTCAAAATAACCCTGAGCTCTAAACCACTATAACTAACCTGCAGTGTTTCTACAACACTGAGCTAAATGAAATATTAAAAGTACAGAATGACATCTGCATGCGCCTGCTCTGCCAAGGTAAAAATAGAGTTGGCAGGGGCAAAGTGGACAAAGAGAACATGGACATTATGTCAGTCAATGGTGCAGCGTAAGGGTATGAGAATTAGCCCGATGATATCACACTGATTCACAACACCTGCTTGGAGAGTACATTGCCATGCTCAGCATCCATGGTGAAGGAGGTGAGACAGCAGGGCCAGAGGTGGTATTTAAGACCTCTGGCGGACTGCCAGAATTAGATCAGTCAGAAACATGAGTCTCAGGGGAGCTGTGATAGCTGGCAGTAGGATGAAGCACAGGTCTGAGACTTAAATAACAGGTATGATCCCTCTTTTAAAAACGTCAGTGGAATTACTGTAGTAACCATAGTAACATGTCATTTTCCTTTGGTTTTGCTGATGCAGTGTTTCCACTGTGGCGACAGGCTTTATGTCCTGTTTATATTCATTTTCACAAACACAATGAATCATCAAAAAATGTATGTCTGTGATCTTGACTACAGACTGACTCTCAGTGGTCTCTTTTATTAAATAAAGACAATGCATATTTTCAGAAGTTGGACATGTGGAGTGAACTCACCTTTTCGAAGTTTGTCCACTATAAAGATGAACCCGGTGGTGCGAGGATGGAGGACATATTCCCACTTTGGCAGATTGTTCTGTTCTGCAAATGCATCACTTTTTACTCTTGTATTTTCTGCAGGGGATGCAAATAGGAAACCTCAGGCAATTGCACTTCTGCTTATGCTTGCAATCTCAAGTGACATGCTGTTAATCTACATACTGTGTGTTAATAATGGTTTTATGCTTTAGCTAAAAGATAACCTTGATTTCCTTTCATTACAATATTTTTGATGGGTTAAAATAATTTTCATTTCTATACCACTTAATCAAATTCAGGGTGCAGGCGAGATGCAGGGTACACCCTGGAAAGGACGCCAGTCTATCATAGACCAACAGAGAGACAAACAACCATTCACTCCTAGGGGCAATTTAGAGTGACCAATTAAGCTAACATGCATGTCTTTGGAAGGTGGAAGGTTAGGGTCGAAGTACCCGGAGAGTACCCACGCATACACAGCGAGAACATGGAAACTTCACACTGTTTGAACCTCCTCCCAAGCGATGCTTAATCCAGCGACCTTCGTGCTGTGAGGCCACAGTGCTAACCACTATACCACCATGCAGCAGACTAAAATCATATTTGTGAATAACACAAAAATCAAAGGCTGTCAACACAGCAAGGACTCTTGCTAGTGAGTCCAAAACTTGGCAAACAACAGTTAAACAATAAAATTGTATTCCACATTTATAAATAAGGCAGTTATAACAATGATATTTCTTCATGGATATGACTGCACAGGAAAGATGACTGTTTAATAACCAAGCATTCCTCAGGAACTTGCTGAAGGAACATGTAAACTTCATCTAGACTCGTTAGTTATATTACGTAACAAACAGCTAATTTGGACAGACTTCTAAAACAAAAACATCATGGGCAGAGTGGAAGGGACAGCCTGTGCTCTCATACAAAGCTGTGACTTGCTACAGTTATGCAATATTTTATTTGATTTAGAAGGCTCTACATTGGGTCACAGAATTTTTTTAAGCTTAAGTGTACCCTTAACCTGATCTGCTAGACGGAGGATAATGTCAGCCTGTGGTATAAAGTATCAAAGTAATAAACACAGCAACTTGTGTATAAGACATTAGACCATAAAGTATACATGCATCTGTTTCATATGTTAAAATAAACCTTTAACATACAAATGTTTGAACGAAAATATGCAGTTCAAACACATACACTAGGGTGGGAACACAACAGAAAATAATATTCAAATCCCCAAATGAAGAGGCCACTTGGGATAAAACTTAACTGGCCTTTATGATGTTCTGATGTGTTTAAAGAAGTTAAGCTTCCCTAATGAGAGCTATCCTGGACTTAGATTAGCTTAGCTGTGATCAAACAGCTCCAGCCACTGGTGTCACTGCTGCTTGAATTAATCAGAGCATTCTTACAGAAATTATTATGCAGCGTGCTTGTCAAGGGATTTATGTATACCTCTGTGCTTCAAAATTATGTTTGCATGACAGTGTCACTGCAAAGGTGTAAGACAGGTGTAGGGACACAATGAGCTCCGGGAAACTGGCTTATACATTCTAATAATCGAATAAATGGAAACTGCCCCATGAGTGAAAGGGGGTGGCTGCATTCCTTACTCCTCACCAGTGAGGTCTGTGCCCTCAGGGAACAGTAGAAGCTGTAGGGGCTCCCTGATGTCACAGAAGTAGTCCAGCATATTTTCCAGATGCTTCTTGTCCGATTCCCAGCGACGCTGAATAAAGACGAAACAGGCCACCTGCATTGCCCAACCTGTGGTGTGCATAGGAAGTCATGACAAGTATGTCTGATTACTTGGAATCTTTAACTGGCTCTGTGAATCTTCTAACCAGACAGGTCCTGTGTGTTCTTCTTAGAACAATGCACTTCCATACCAGTGAACCACAAAAAATTAGCATTGTCTTTTAGATCCATCTGTTTTAGTTTTATTCTCCAGTCATTTGGCAGATGCTTTTTCATCTGAGAAGTGATCAATTAAGCTAACATGAATGTCTTTGGATGTTTTAAGTAAGGGATAATGCTCGACGAGGTGTCCATTACATTATCAATAATGGACAATGCGGAGGCGTGAACCGTCTGCTTCCGCGAAGTCCATTAATTTATGATAATGAAAACCTCGAAGGGCATTATCCTGCTTATACCACGGTCACTTACGAAAGAAAGAAATATCAAATCAATTATTAATACGCTAATGTTGATTTTTTAAACCATAAAAATCATCAAATTCACAAGAAGTGGATGAGTGGACTATTTAACATCTTTCATTGTGTCGCATTGCCAAAGTAACCGGCTCTGGCTAAAGAACCTGCGGCTGAAATAACGTATGTTAACGTATGTTCAGAGTTCCTGCCACAGTTATCAACAAGCGCTTGAATAAGTGCAATAATTTAGAGCAACGAAGCCATCTGACCAGAATCTTTTTATAAAGATCCTATAAGTTATTAAAACAGACACCCTGCAGCCAATCAGGATCGAGTATTCACCCAGCCCATGGTGATCTGGGTGAATATTTAGGGCACGCTCCCGCGTCGTCCATTAATTTCTGATAACAGACACCTTGTCAGGCATTATCCCTTATTTATGTCATTAGTCTGTTCAATCGTACTTTGTATGCAATTCTATTTACAAGGGAATGCCATGTAATATGTACATTATTAATATAAATACATTTGCAAGGGTGTGTTTGTGAATGCACGTGTGTGAAAGAAAGCACAGGCCACCCATTGGATACACACCGAAACCAGGCACAGCCTTGAGTGCAGCCTTGAGGCAGATCTTCTCCAGACGAAGGTAGCTGTACCTGAGTAGACAACACCAAAGGAACATCCAATCCAGACGAGTGCGGTGGTTCATGATGATCACGCTTCGCTCCCCTGGAATAAAGCCATCGCCTGTAATGACCACCTTAACCCCAAAAACAAGCTCCAGCAATGACTGCCGTGATGAGCGGGACAATAGAAGGAAACAAGAGAGGGACGATTATGAACGATTGCTTCATTTATTTTTGTCTCGCGTGCACAATCACTTACTTCAGTCGCAAATAAGATATGTAATTGAATAGTTCAAGTATAATCTGAATTAACTACATTTCATTAGTGGAAAACAAATAATGAAGCATAAATAAAATAAAATGGTAATTATATATTTTGAACACAGCTTATTTAAAACCCTCTGCAGCATACAATAGCCGGGAAAGTTAAAGCTAAAGCTGATGTACGCACCACAGGGAGGGTGAGCCAGGTAGCGACAATTCGATCGGTGATCCAGCGATACCAAGCAGGAGACAAAAACATGAGGGGCAAAACTGGACCCAGCATGAAGATACTTCCAAAGAAACTACCCAAAAAAAGGGTCACAATAAAATAAAGTCCTCGCACTGAGACAGCCATCTATGAGAGAAACACAAGACGTGGTTAGCATAAGCACAAATCAAAGCTAAATAATCATTCTTTTAAAAATCCAGCAGCAAAGGAAATAAAACATTAAAGAATGATCACACAGTACATATGAAAAGTTTTGACACGCTGGGCCGGTATAACCAGACTGGTTTGTATATTCGTCATTTGTTCCTGACTTGATGAATCTGCACTAAATGAAAAGGGTGTGAAGAAGCTTGGAGCACAAAGCAAATGTAATTGCTGGCATTTTTATGGGTAACGAAGCCTGTTCTACTGCTCCGCTGAGATAGTTTCCCACAAACAGTGGAAAATCTAGAGCAGGTATTCCAAGCATGTACTGTAAATAGGGGAACCTTTTTGACAATGAGTGATAAACTGCGGATGTATGGTCACTGAGTTAAGTGTGGATGTGATTTTGGAATTATGCTGAATGTAGAGCATAACATGCGTGTTACCCTTAACGATATTCTGAATACAAATGCAGAGAAAGTTCAACATTGTATAAAATGACACAAACAATCACATTCCTACTAGTAAAACATAATATTGTTTCTGCACATGCTGTTGAGTCAGCCTTATATATTGTACCTAAGCCGCTCTCTCGAACTGGTGTCAAACATTTTCCATAAATCATGTATCTGTCTTGCAGTCAGAACAGCACAAATCTTATTCTTTGCTGTTAAAACAAGTTAATCTAAAGCAAGTCCTCACAGAAGATAACTTAAGGTAAACAAAGAAATAATATTTGGCCTCAAAGAGACTGAATATATTCTTTCCTACAACAGGTTTTGTCCTCTCTTATATGCATTTAATAAACGTTTCTCCCTCTGATACTCCTCTGTTTTAAGCCTTTTGTTCAGATATCATTATCATGCCCTTGTTGAAACTCAATGGGACAATTATACAACCTCACGACTCCAGGTGCAAGCAAGTGTTAACGTGGATGATTATGCTGGTAGTAAGGGTTTATGGGTTACTGGTCTGAGCAACAGAAAATGTGACATGTGAGGATAACAGACATGCTTAGACTTTTTTCCATAATTAGGGCTGTGTCTCTGCACTTCCAAAAGACAAAACAGCTCAAGTAGCTTCTAAAACAATTTAAATAGCCTTTTATTATAAATGCATTATCCATAATACACGTGGAGCATGTGAAGTAATAGATGGATGTAAACATAAAAATGTTTCTTTTCTGCTTGGAATGAACACTAAGGAATAGAGCGGTAGAATATTTGGGGGAAAAAAAGATACTGTGATGTTTTTCTAACCCTGCGAGATTATATATGTGTGTGTGTGAAAAAGCACAGGAATTTGGCAGCGTTGGAGCAGTCGCATAAGAAAATGGATGGGCTCTCCGTCCACTTCTGCAATTTGTAGATGGAGAGATAGACAAATGAACATATTGAGTTCATTTTCCTCCTACTTTGCCGGACCTGCAATGTGACTATTGGACACATGTACATTGCGATGATGATGCTCAAACTATATAATTATATAGTATACTTTAGCTCTGCTAAATACTGAAAAGTAATTATATAAGGTATCCCCCCCCAAAACAACTTTGCTTTTAAACTCCAGAGCTGAAATCATTTGTGAGTTTTTATTTAGTTCCTTCATGTTGTTGGTTTAAAATTTATCTATTCACCATAGAAATAATCTTGGAAGCACTCCCCTGTATATAGCACCACACAATTCACAGCTTACCCCTCGTCCAAGTCTGAATGTCCTGGCAGTCATCTTACATTCCTAACTTTCAACTAAGACCAGACATCCCAGCCGACCAAAGTAGACTGAAGAGGTCAAGCATGTCCAGGCTAAACAATGAGCTAATGTGATGTGTGTGTGTTTCTAATTTTAAAAAAAGAAAATGTTGGGAAAGCAGAGAACAGTACTGTAGTTACTAGAAGTAATAAATGAACAATTTTCAGACTTATTCCAATAAGCAATCCTGTCTCTACATTTAATCTCTGTAACTGATCCCGATTTATGAGCCTGAATATATACTAGAGTCCTCTGAATATTAGCAAAGTCCTTAAAGCAAACTGCAAGGTTTACACCTTGCTGTGATGCAGCTGCGACCTCCACATCACCATGTGGCCAGGTATTCAAATGGTACGCTACTTAACAGGCAGCCTGACTTTTACACTCCACAGGCTGAGAAAGAGCCACTAGTGAGGATTTACAAGCAAGGCTCTAAATTCACATTAGTCTTGCTTGTATATTTTACATTTGAGGCTTGGCAATGGGAACTACCGTCTGCTATTTAACCATATTAAATGTCAAGAATATATCAGTGAGATGTAGGTTTTGTCATGAAGAGGCTATTTAGCTCTATAAAGTTTAATTATAATGTTTCAAAAAGTATGAATAATACTTCTCAAAACCATGCGAAGGTGACAGTCCTCACAAATTCAGCTACCATCAGGAAATATTAAAATCATCCCAGTATAAACAATGCACTGTATCATGAGAATTTCCTCCACATAACTTACTTAAATAAGTAACACGTGTTTAGAGACAGTTATGTGGAGGAAATTCTCATGATACAGTCCCTGTGTTTTCCAATATTAGGAAAAAGGAGAATGTATGAGACTGCATATTAATTGTGTTTCTTGCTTTGAAAAATCAAAAGGTTGCCTGTGGGGAAAAAAGGTCTGTTGATAAGAAATAAGCAGGTGAATATGTGGAAATGCTTAAAGAAGGTTCCTATTTACTATAATGATACAAATTTGTTCAATTAGCCAGTATGAGGACACTGACTAAATCCTTAATTATGTGGAATAATCAATTAAAAAGGTTGCTATTGATCATACCATTTCCCACAATCCATAGGTGAGGCAGAACACAGGACATCAGTAACCATAACGATGACACTATTTAAGATAAATGCACCTTAAACCAAAGCCCATGTACTAATAAAGGAGTATCTTATCTTAAGCATGCCTTCACAGTATACCGCTTCAGAAAGACTGATTAATAATATGAAACTGTAATTCAAAGCTGAAATACTCCCCACACAAATAACTGGCTAATATGAGAGTTACCTTATGACAGATTAGAAAAGACTATAACATCAAAATATATAGTATTTTGTCGAAATATCACTAATATAAACCATACATTTTATTATTGCAAGGGATCGCTGAGCTAAGCTAACAACAACAGTAATCTGAAAGCTAACTGCTAACTTAGTAAACTAAATGCAACAAGAGCGACAGACCAACACAAGTTAGCCGACGTTAATACAACAACTATTGCTATACTATTATAACACAAAGTCAAATAAAAATACGGACCTTTCGGCTATTTTCCCCTCATGAGTCAGTGTTCTGCGTGTATGTTAGCGTCGTTAGCTCCAGCAATCCTTGGCTGCCACATATTAGCAACCTAACGGTGTGCTAACGTCGGCTGTCAGGCTAAGCAGCATAAACAGCTTTCAGGGAGTCCACTTCGCTTCTGATTTATTTATTTATCATCAGTTATCAGCCAATTCAGTTGTTCCAGTGCTGTCAATGCTGCAAACCCGCCGTAAATTGATGACCTCTCAACTTGTTACCTTTCACCTGTTCTGTTAGCACCTTCTTAGTAAGAAAAGTAGCTATTGGCTGTGCTGAGAGTCGCATGGCGTCATTAATGTACACATCAACCTGATGCCACAGAAAGGAAAAATGGAAAAGGCAGAAATTGGTAGTATGATACCTTAAACATGTTTAGAGCATAAAAACTTTATTTAAAAGTTTTCTTTGCTTTTTTCGTTTAGCTTTATTTAGTGTACTTTTGTTTTTATTAGGAGCCTCCAACGTGGACTTCGAGATTTTTTTATGTTTATATTCACACTTTTCATTACTGGTAGCCATAAATGTTTGACTGTAAGCCATGGTGGGGTCAGTCATTTTCAGTTTAGTCATGGATCATAGGTTATTATCTCTCAGTGGAAATGTGAGGTGGGTCTGCTGGTGCATGAGGACCGAGCCTTCTGGGGTCTTTTGGCATGCTCATTGCAATTAAATAAAATACATGTGCTTTCACGTTGGTCTTCAAAAGTATCCAAATAATATCAGAAAAAGTTGCTAGATATGTCGCTTTTTGGAGTAAAAGTCGAAAGAGACCTCCGCAAACTTGCTAAATATAGCGACAGTGTCCGACTACGCTGCCTGCTTTTTCACTCACACGTCAACAGGGGGTGCTGTTTAGGCAGACTACTTACATTAGCTGAAACATTGTGGCACGCAGAGTAAAAATTGTGTCCCCACACTAAAACTTTCTTTTACCTCACGTGTAGCTAGTGGGAGTGTTTTGTCGTGTTTTACAAATTAGTCTGATTAGCAGTACAAGCCAAGTGTTAGTTTACCCTTGGGGGTTGTGTAGACAATGGAAAATATGTGCGTAAAGGAAGTTATTGTACTGCTGATGGAAGAACTTATTCAAAGAGTAGTGGTGGCCATATTTCATTTGTAAACTCTTAAAATTGATGTAAAATACCACAGTACGATTTTGGAAATGGTAATATTGCAGAATAGGCATCATGCATGGTAGTTAATTATACTATTTGGAAAGTATTTAGGAGGTAAGCTATTTGCTAGTGACGATGGTGGAGATTAAATGACTCTTTTTAATGATATATATACATA
>JBAMHX010000022.1:12884713-12894899 GCA_037177515.1 Pseudomugil tenellus
CACTAAAATGAGAAATCCTGAAGAAAGCTACACCTCAGTCATGCTTCTACAATAGGAACATCAAATTGCCCCCCCCCCCCAAAAAAAAACAAACAAATTCAGAAAGCTGCTTCACAAAAATTGCTACAAGGGAGAAAAAAAAAAAATAGACAAGACATTACAAAAATGCATAAAATCATTTCCCATCAGTTTTTGGAAAATATGTGACTGAGTACTGCTTCAGATATTGCCTATGTTCTCATGTGTGCACCCTCCCACTGGTTGAACTCTCAACCAGAGCGTTATGGTTTCAGAAGGTATGGCTGTTTTTCAACAGGAAGACTAGAAAAGGGTTTCAACTCTCAGTTCAGCACATTGAAAAGGCCTCAGGGATCGATTAGCTGGGAACATATTTACCCATCTTTCATTGGGTCTGTCCAACACTTATCAAATTACAATTCTCTGTCAGTTAACTTTTCAATGTAACATCTCATCCTCAAAAAGTTTGCTTTGTCTTTTAAGGACCATTTCAAAAGAAGACAGAGAGAATTACAGCACAACTCTGGTTTCAGTGCGTCAGCCTTTGAAGTGAATCACCACAGAATATACCATCCCATCACCTCATTTTCTGCTACAGGATCTAATAGCTATAAACAAACTCAAGAAAATATCAATTTAGACAAATCCCATGTTGAGAAAACTCCCCTGCAATAGTTTTACAGACACAAAAAACCCCAAAACAAATAATACCCAACATCCACTTCTACAAGACATACGAAATTCAGTTCTGAGACATCTATAGACAGCAGTGGCAATAATTATAGCAATCAAGAAAACAGACAGAAGGTGAACTGTACAATAATTCCCACAGGTACCACAAGAAATCTGCATGAAATAAAGCCTCTGGGGTCATGATGCCAGCCATTGGAGATTAGCAAAGAGCAACTGTGGTCCCCTGCAGAGTACGAGCTGTCCATGGAGCACCAAGTCGCTGCTTTCCAACACCTGCTTGGAGTTGAGACATGTGGAAGAGACAGCAAAAGTGTGGGCCAGAGGTGTGCATGGTCTGGGAATTCAGCATGAAATAACTTAATATAAATTATGTGCATGTATACTTCACTTGTAAAGAGCATTTTCTTCCCAATTTTTTTTTCGATGACATGGACAAAGAGTTGGCATCAAGGGACACTGAATGTGTCAGTCAAGTTTGAAGTGCTCTGGTGAAGTGTGACCAGTGTGTGTAACGTAGAGTCCATCAGAACGTGAGAGCAGGTGCTGAAACAGCCTCTAGTGCTGAGAATTCTGTGTTGGTTGTCCGTTTTGGATGCTGCCATTGCTCTGCTCCTCCTCATCCTCCTCTTCTTCACTGACCAGAAATTCCTCTGGAGGCCAGCGAAGCTCCCCGCTCTCAACTTCTCCTTCCGTCGGTTCAACAACAATCGATGGTAGTCTGTCTTTAAGCTTACAGCAACGGTCGAAGTCTGACGGGTCTGGGAATATCTGGAAAGACATGGATAAAAACACAAACTTAAATCTTTAAAATGGGAATTCATATCAAATCAACTTGCAAGTAAGTAGAAAGGTCAGCTGTCCTGACTTACAGACGAAAAACAAAACAATATTTTTCAGTATTTAACAGCACAGATTGCTTTGGAAATTTTAACATGTACGAGTGTTTTAGGGAAAAACATCTTGGGGGGGTGGGTAACAGTTTGTGTGAATCCTTTATTGCTTCTCATACACTGGTGTTTGCCTTATTCCTGTTGCATCATAACCCTACCTACATGTGGGGTGGATAAAAAAATTCCTAGCAATTCTTGTCGTAAAAGCTGCATAATTTTTACCTCTAGTTTTTACTCAGGCTATATGGAAAGCATAAACATCTGTATGAGAAAAAAAAAAAAAAAAAAAAAGCCATATCTGCCACAGCTCGTCCAGAAAACAGCATTTTCTGCCATTTGGATAAAGTGGATGAATATTTTTAGACCTGCATATTTCACTTCAAGACATCGGGGGGGGGGGATAGTGCATTTGTGCGCATGGGAGGGCTGATGTCTGGGCAAAGAGCCGAACAAAAAAAAAAAATAAAAAAAAAAAATAAAGAGATTGCATTCACCGAGGCAGGAGAGACAAGAGGAGATGCAATCAAAGTCCCCAGGAATTTCATAAGAGATGGGAGGTTTTAAGAAGGACCTTCTCAGGTGATTCAGACATGTGTCAGCTTTTTCCTCTCTCCAAACCCTGCTGCTTATCACAAGAGACACCAAGTAGGGTAATTGTACAAGCACACATCTGTGTTTATGTGTAATGCCTGGGTGTAGCAGCATATTTTGGCTTGCATCACCAATTCTAACAGTGTGTCAGCACCATGGAGAGTCGGGCAGCAAGTGACTTTGCCTTTAGACAAACAAGCATATACATAATAGGCTGCTTCACTTCCAGTGGAGGAAGGGTGGGCAGCTGAATCATGACATTGCCTTTTGAAAGGATAACTTTGAGAATAAACATCCATCTACACAATTTCCTCTTGTAGTACTGTGGCTCATATTTTAATATCTTTTGTAAGACCATCTGGAGTTTCATGGTCATCCAATTTAACTCAAGTTCCTGATGGAGGAAGTGACTGGTGAAGCATAAACGTTTCATACAATATTTCTGTAAGGAAAGCCCGAAACCTTGGGCAAAAGGCCGACTTGAGGAAATGCACAGTGGGAAATGGGGGGGAAAAAGTGGAGGGGTGGCACACTGGAACCCATTTCTCTTGGCTGCATCTCCTTCCGTTTCTCTCAGACAGATTCACAGCTGGGGTGTGAAATGGACAGGAAGCAAATCTTTTCCTCTGGGTCAGTCTACATCCTCGCGATCCTTTTTCTGCATTCAGCAGACACAAGCTGGTGCATGTGACTCTTTTTTTTAAATTTAGCCAATTATGAAAAAATGTATGCAATGATTTACTAATCTATTATCCCCTTGTAAAAAAAGACCACATCAGGAGGAAAAGAGAATCAATATTGATTTATTTTTGGCCCTAAGTTCAAACGTGAAATTAAAACAAGGCAAGCCACTATGTATCTAAACAGTTTATAATGGCACTGGGGAGGCTGATGTAGCAGCTTTTTAACACTTGATGGCTGCCTCTCATTTCTATGAATGTTCAGGGTTTCTGCACCTGGATGTTTAAAGCTCTGACAAGTTTAATCCCCATTTCCTTTTATTCCTGCTCACATAGAGATGGAAAAACAATGTTTATTTTTTTCCTGTCATGTCAAATACATCGGAAAATCATCTTCAAACTACTCAATAACTTCTTGCTTTTGAATGCAATCGCTATCACATGGTTATAAAATTACCTTTGTGCAAAACCTGATTGCATGTGGTGGCTTCTACATCTGACATCAAGTCCAACTCATGAGAATAGATTACATTTTCTTTTTTTGTTTCGAGATAAAAGAAACATCACATTGGATTGTCAATGCTGTTTTAAAGTGTTGGAGCAGGGTAAATCTGGGTTTCCACTGCCTCAGTATCTTACCTGGAAGGAGAGTCTGTCCTTGCTGGGACTGAGCCCAATATCCTCCATGGGGGTGCTGTTCATCATCACCTCAGTCATATCTCGGCTGGGCACGAACACTGAGCTGCACAGATGAAAGACAAGAGCCTGTGATTAGATACAGTGATGACCGCACACTTTTGATGAGGACAAATGCATTTAGAAGCAAAATCTGTCGACTTGCTAGCCTGCAATACAAGAGAAAGCATTTAGAATTAAATTTGACTCCACTTTTAGTATTTTATACGATACAATTTGTATGTAACCAAGATTAAAAGCATTAAAATGGCCATTTAAAAAAAACTGTCCTAAGTAACCTACATGCAGTAAAGAATTTACTTTGATCACTTCCCTGCACACATTGGGTTTCGCTTATATACACACATCGTGC
This sequence comes from Pseudomugil tenellus, assembly GCA_037177515.1. NCBI lineage: Eukaryota > Metazoa > Chordata > Actinopteri > Atheriniformes > Pseudomugilidae > Pseudomugil > Pseudomugil tenellus. The sequence goes on from JBAMHX010000022.1 coordinate 12,888,634, forward strand.
ACATTTTTACCACAACGTGCCTGCAAGCTGCACAGCTCATGATGCGGCCCGCATAAGGCGGCCAATTCTAAAACACAGAAACGATGTGCTCTTGAACCCTGGAGAAGTCATTGTGAAAATGTGATGGAGGCACGCTGTGGTATTTCAATGAGCAGGGAGAAAATGAAGCTTGGACAAACTTTTCATTTTAGATAAATAAATAAAGTTTATCCATGCTCTGTGAGTTTGTTCTTCAGAATCATTTAAGTTAGAATAGATTTCTTTTTTTTAAAGACTCAAAACACGGCCCACCGTCTTGAGACACGACATAGATCGCCATTCTCACGCTCCCCATTTAAAGTCTGGTGCCTGGTGGTCCGGCTTGTGGTTTATATGGTCATCGGCTATTTGGAGCAAAGACAATAGAAGTGGACACGTTCACTCACATCCTCATATTATCTGATTCAGTGGACTTGTTTGTTTTCCTGGGACATGATGTCTAGGCTTCACTTGGCCTACTTTGAGTTTTGGATGCAGAATAATTGATTTTTTTTTTTTTTTAAATAGTGATTAAAGCATGACCTTAGAATAAGAGATTACTGCAAAGAATGCCTCCAAAAGAATATTTTTAACCATTCACCCCACAAACTCAGTGGAATTTCTGTCACAGTTCTGCTATGCTGGTGCCATGACTCAAATTTCCTGGGTCTTAAAGCTACACATCACCATGTTCATTAGGTATGTTTGTTGAGAAATGTTTGTTCAACAACATCAAAAACGCTGAATCAAGAATTTCCATATGATCACAATTAACATTTTAATTACACACACTTTCCATCTTTGAAGTCACAATACTGAGAACATTGACACAACAGCATGAAGGAGGACTTTAAATATTTAAACATTTGGCAAAAACACCCCGAGCATAACCTTCTCTTCACTAGAAACTTGACCGAAACAAAAGCCGGATATTCAAAAATAAAGAAGGGAGGCATGAAGGATGTGCAAGCCTTAAGATGGAAAAAATGTGAACATATTTCATTCTTGAGTGGACAGAAGAGGAGGTGTACAGGCACAGAGCAGGAGGAGGACAGAGGGATGAACAGTGACAGCACAGACCTGAGCAGAGGAGGGGAAGAGAAGGAGGGAGCAAAAGGAAAGAAAGATAAACACTTAGACCTTGCCAGTCATATTTCTGCTCGGGGATTGTATAAACATCCTGCTCGGCTAAGAATAACAGAACATCGTCTAATAAAACATAAAGGGGCACAATGAGGAGGAAGTGGGAGCGCATAAGTGACGAGTCAACTTTGAAGAAACAAACATGCAGCAACTGCAATCACAGCAATTACTGCCACAGTGTCAAACACAGATTAACACCATGTCCACCTTGGTGGGATAGTAGAATACTTGGGACACAAAGGTTCAAGTAATCAGTCTTAAAAAAAAAAAAAAAAAAAAAAAAAAAAACACACATTTACATGAACTAAATACCTTTAACCTGTAACACGCATGCTTCTCAAGATAACGCATTTAAAACCAATGAAACTGCCCAAAACAACCTCCTTTCTTAAAACGTAAAGCTGACGGAACAGATGGCATTAAGTCTCTTCGCCTCTTGATCCCAACAATGTAATGCATACCTGGATCTGCTAAATGCCACAACCAACCAGGACACAGATGGAACACGGGTGACCTTATGAAAACCATATACAGCACAAAGTCTCCAACAACCAGGATTATTCCAGCGCAGAACTAAACTCATTCTGTAAGTGACTGCATGATGGAAGCTGTGCAGCTGCAAAGATGGTTCATTGAACAACACCACAAGTTCTCCCAAGTCATCTAAAAAACAAAAAAACCCTTCGAAACAAACCTAGATATAAATCCATGGCTAGACACCAGCTTTCTCATTTCAGGACTAAAAAGCCCATGACTGTATGACTACACCAGGTCTAGTATGTTGTTGACAGTCGGATCAAGTGGTCTCTGCAGTAATCGCTCTACAAGAAGGGTATTTGCATCTTGCATTATCAACATTGCCGCCCCCTCCTCCCATTTCATACTACTACTACTATCATACATCTCAGCCTGTATGGCACCATGTCAAAGCGGCTTAGATTCCAGACTGCTTTCCTCCATCCCAGTCTGTAGCTCTCTTGGTATGCGAGTGACATAAGGGAGGGTCAAGTAAGACCTCCAGGGTTGAGCAGTCATTAATTGGTTTCGTCCAGATTGTTAATAAATTTGTTTGGTGAAAACAGTGGATCACATTCATTTAAAATCATCCACTTGATACAGAGGGTTTAATGTTTTCCCAAACAGAAAAATGTTCATTAGAATGTTAAAACTAAGCATGCTTTTCTCATCTGAATCATGCAGACATGACAGAAATAAAGCAGAGACGAAAAGACGCTTTTATGAAGGAAAAAAAAAAGACATTCTTACAGAACATTATGAAACGCATTAAACAATCATCCAGCTGTAAGTAAGCAGAGGCAAGAAAAACCCAAGTGTGGTTATAATAAAGAGGTTGCTTCTGAGCTTCCTGGTACAGATAAGCAGAAGCCTACTGAGGTTTTAATAGCGCTTGCAAAACAATTTCAAAGCAACTTGCATATCCTCCCCCCAGAGAGCAAAAACATTGAGAGCAGACATGCTCAAACACAGATCCACTCCCCATTTCAGCACCAAATGAGTCAAATCAGACAACCTAATTTACCAGAGAAAACTGGGGTGCACCTGCTTGCAAACTAGTAAGAGTCATCAGAAAAACCTAATTCCTCTATATGAAAATAAACAAACAAACAAAAAAAAACCCCACAAAATGGAAGCAATGTGACTTTTTCCAAAACGGCACATGCAGCAGAGTTCATCATCAAGGTGGATTCTGGCAAATATGAGCTGAACATCTGGGAGATTTTTTTTTTTTTTTTTTTGAGAGTGGGGAATACCATAACCTTTTATTTCCAAGTGGTGTGCCCTAAATTTTTCCAATTTCGGTGACAACACCCCACAGAAAATCTCAAAGGAAACAAGAGTGGGTGCAGCATCAAAAAGGTGGCTGATTCAGAGGGAAATCACCAAGCAAACTAAACCACAACAGTATCTGTCACTGTTCTTTCCTGTAAAGTACGCCAACCATCACCACTGAGCGCCTGAAGAAAAGGAAAGCAAACAAACAAAACAAGAAAATACCTCCCCACCAAACAAAAAATTAAAAAAAAACTCCACACAAGCACCGTGAACAAGACGAACCCAAACTCACCAGTATATCTGCGGGGAAAATACAGACATGAATTCACGTCTCTTGTATGTTCTGTCGGGAGATCAGCCTGTTAGGAAATTTGCTCTTCTTTTATTTGTCTTCAAAGCGCAAAACAGGACGCTGGAGCAAACCGAAAGTCTTCACTCAGTGGGTTTTACGCACCAAACCAACAATGAACGCGTCTCCAAATTAGCGCTTCTGATGAGTCGCGCAGCTGTGCGGAGCTTTTATTCAAGAGGTGTAACTCGTGCACCCGGAGACACACCTCCCGTCTGCACAAGCCAAAAATCCTCAATGGCAGCTCAATAACAGCAGGAACCAATCAGAGCGCAAGTGACTCAGCCCACCTACAAAACCATGCCCACCCCCCCTCTCCTCATACCCAGACCCCCCAACCCTGATGACGACAGCAGCGACAGAAGCTCCTCATTGGAATGGGCAAAGAGATACTGCAAGATGCAATTGATTTGTAGTCTCCAAGGCAACAAAAATGACAATCTTCCCCCCTCCTTGAGTGACAAAAACATACTGATATACCCGTTAGGTAATCGGTCACATTCTTCCAAATGAGAAAGACACCCAGGAAGTCTTCCTCTGCATGGGTTCATTCACAAATATATTCCAAGGACAAGTCAAAGTATTTATTGCAGTGACAATATATTTTAATTAAACGTGTTTGGCCTGGAGAGGAAATAAAAACGCAAATGGGATCCATTACATGGAGCCTTTCAAGTATTATTCATGAATGTCATTGTGAAATTTTACATGTAACTTCCCAGGATTCAGGCAGGTTCATGCCATGGCCGGGAATTCTTGTGTATATTTGACCTTCACGTCGTATAAAATTCCCAGTTGCCTTTAGTTTCTCCCCCTGCACACAATGTGCTGCACAGTTTGGAAAGCAGGTGCACAGGACAGCCTGCAGTTGCAGATGGCATAAAGCATGAAGGTCTTCACTGCCACCTTGTGACTGAGAATAATAACTATGTGTCGGAGTAGACTAGCCTGCCACTTCATTAGATCCACCTGTGCAAATGATTGCTGAGTCAATTAGCTAATCAAAATCTGGCACTCCTTCAGGTGTTATGTGTTTCCCTGCTGCAACACACCTGACACATCAGACTTAGTTAGCTGACTTGTGCAGAGATCGAACTCTACACAAGTCTTCTACTTACCCATTCATTCCAGTCTGATGTGCTGCTCCCAACATTTACAGGACTGCAGCTCACAAGAAAAGGAGTTGAACTGTTGAACTAATCACTTAATTGCATGGCAGCAGCTCAGTGCATTCAGACATGGTCATTATGAGCTATACTGAAAATGAAACTGAGCATCAGAATTGGGAAGATGCCGAAGTGAAATGACTTAAAATGTGTCATGGTCGTTGCTGTCAGACAGGCTTATCTGAGTATTGCAGTAACTGCTGATCTGTTGGGATTTTGCTTGTAATCATCCCCAGGATTTAGACAGAACAGCATGGAAAAAAGAAAATATTTAATACGTGGTGGTTGTTGGAGTGATAAAGGAGGAGAATGGGCTGCTGACTGGTTTGAGGTTGTTATCAAGGTGGAACAAGAACCAAACCCTAATTTAATATATGCAGAATGACATCTCTGAACGAGCGTGAACATGTTAAGCCTGGAAACAGGTGAGTGCAGCAGAACACCACACAGTATTCTACTCCTGTAAGGTGAGAACACACAGGTTCACTGAAGTGGGAAATGCGTAATCTGCATGTGATGTGTGATTCTGGTACATACATGCACAAGTTAAAACATCTAAATGTCTGTAGAGAGGACACTCACAGATATCAATAAAAATGACTGAAGAAATTCAAAGCAATAATCTGGGAATTTATTAAGTAAAAGTAATAAAAGTAAAAAAAAAATTGTGCAAAGCTCTTCTGTCAACTGCTATATAAGAAAGCTGGAATTTCATTTTAATAAGTTAATCTCTCACAGAAATCAAGCGGTCATAAATGCAAAAAAGCAATTATATTGATTTTTATTGTTATTGGTTTTATTGATTTGTATTTGCTTACAGTTGATGTTGTCACATTTCTTTTATATTTAGTGTCATTGCAGCTTGTTAACAGGAATCTTGGATGTGATCCAGAAAGCTGACATCATTGCATCCTGTTCCAGCAGCTGGTAGGCCTGTCAAACCTGTCCGGTAAGGTGGAACTGCTGCTGGGGTTTGACACCCCCTAACAGGAGAAGAAACAACCAAAATAGGGTTTAAAAACTGCATTAACACAAAGTGAACACTAGATGTCACCAATATACAACAAGTGCTAAATAAGTTTAGTTATAAACAAAACCCGCAACCAAAACTAAAATGCATTCAGCATATTTTACATTTAAGAACAACTTTATAGAGTTTTATCACATCTGAAAATATAAATTAGACGTTTTACCAGTTTAAATTTTTGTTTTGAAGATTTTTAGATGTAGTTTGATGACTCCCTTCATGCATAATTTATGTATTTCCCACCAGTGATGAAAGATAAACATTTCTACTTGAAAAAGCAAAAACAGTGGAAGGTACATTGTACAGTGCTGTAGAAGAATGTAGTGCAATGTGTAATTTTTAAGTCTCTTTGGATAAATGCAACTGCTAAATGACTGTAATGTAATGTGTTTTTTTATTTACTGTGATTGTATTTATTGTAGTGTTATGTTAATCAGGATGTTTGCAATTTATTTATTTATGTATTTATTTATTGGATGACTATTAAATCTTAGCAAATCTTTAAACTGATTCCAAAATATAAATTCTTTTTCATGTAACGCAACTTACTAAAAACATGATGTTTATTGAGAGTTTATTCAGCTATCGCTTAACAAGTTATTATCTGTTCATTAATTTTTACATATGTTTCTTTTAGAAAAACAAGCAAGTAAAATAAACAACAAAAATCCTCACAAGACTGTAATTTCCAACTGGGATTAAAAAAAATTGTCTTTTTAAAATAATCATTATTAGTATTTGATTTCATGATTTCAATCATATATATATA
>JBAMHX010000022.1:12894999-12916672 GCA_037177515.1 Pseudomugil tenellus
AATAACTTTTAATAACAGGAACAAAGTTCTCGCTTCTCGTGGAATAGGTAACAAGCTTAAAATGTCATGGCAGACTTGGACAAGTCACTGTGCACAACAAACACACACAAGTAGGAGATGCAGGCAGCAACAGTGAGTCCAGAGAAAACACAGGAAGCACTTTAAGTCTGTTACATATTCACTGTTGTTGCCTCATGAACAAATATGTCATGTAAAACCAGCATTTCCAACGTGAAACATGAGGTTTCTTCAGCTGAACGCTGGCTTGCACAAATCATCTCTTTTATGTGTCTAAGTTACATTTAACGCCACAATAGGACACGTCTCTTCTTTCTTATGCTCTGCATTTGTTTCCAATAGATTTGGCCATTTCTCTATAAAGTTCTTGTGTTTCATACAGACGACTAAAGGACCAGATTAGGTATCACAACGTCTCTTTCATCCTCAGGTTCAGAGGCTGATCCGCATACTTAAATAGGATGGAGAACTGTGGAACAGTGCCACTAGAAGTTTAGTTCCCTCTGTGGACTGTGTTTAACACCTTCGATTAAACAGGCTTTTTAACAAAAAATGTAACAGCTTTTTACATTAATTTTATCGTGTCCTAATGTCTTCTTTTTGTTGCTAAAATAGCATTTTATTTTCTCATTTCTCTGTACAGTGCTTTGTGGCTGTTTGTGGGCAAAAAGCAATTCATAAAGAAAAGTTTATTTATCCTGATAAGGATAAGTAAAAATAAGGTTTTGTGATTATGTCAGACTCCAAATTTTTGACTAGAAAAGCAAGTAAAGTGATCGTTGCACATTTTTTAATGATGCTTTCATTTTGCCTCATGTTATACACAAAATACTCCTGCATCCTGTACAGCAGAGCCTCTTTGCTCCTACACCCCCACATCACTCCTCAAATATAAAGATTGACCCTGTAAGCAGCTACATTCTTACAGGATTTATAAGATCGTAAAACTCCAAAGTTCAGTGGAAGTAGTTTTCGGGTTTAATGAGTGATGACAGGCAGCGATGATGGCTCCTACGCACTGGTTTTATACGCATTTCTTTGTCAGTGTTTGACGTTTGGAGTTGACGGTGACGGACAGATGCTTCATTCAATAACTTGCATGAGAATTTTTCCACCAGTTTGCACAGATTTTTCTCAGCTGTGGGTGTTCGGCTTACTTCACCTGAAACCAGAAGAATAATAAATCACTTCGGGTTGGAACAGTTGAGTTTTAAGACTGAAGAGGAGGAACAAATAAAAGTTTAAGAAATCCATGATTGTTTCTGTCATAACTCACTAAATCCATGGCACCCTTTATTTTTCATGTTGGCAGTAACACATAATGTCCCAGTCATTTATATTTATTTTAGTCATTTATTTTTTGTAATTTCGGCAAATTGATTTTTCTTACTGCAGCAAAGCGTTTTCCCTTTGGGAAATCTTTCTGCCTATCCTATACATCACTTGTTCCAAACCCTTAGCACACATGTAAATAAACATTAGTCAGACTTATAAGCAGAGATTTATGGTAACTGGCTGCATCCTAATAAAGTGTCGTCCCATCACCAAGTTTCCACTGTTTTACAATATGAGGCGCAGAAGACGGATCTATAGATACATTATGAATAGCAAAAGCTTCTGAAAAGGTTTGTTCACTGCAGCAACAAAAGATTATGCGGGGTGCTGAGTGAAGTTCTCATAGCCAAAAACCTTCTGTGCATTTGATGTCTGTTAATCATTTTATTCAATTGATGACACTTATGTCTTCATTTAATCCAAGATGTGGTTTTTAACAGTATTTACTATCTTTCCTTCTTTACCTAAAAGCACAAACCTTGTTCCAGAGTTTGTCCAGTCTGGGATCATCAAAAATGTCTCCTTCTTTGGGTTCGTGGTCTTTCAGCGAGTTGCTCTCCAGCGAGCGTGCGTCCCGTTTCCCATCCATCCCATACTTGGCCAGAATCACTGCACAACATAATCGCAAGACTTTAAACAAATGCTGTGGTGAATAATCATGACATGAGTCTTTAAGAAACAACATAGGATGTCATGAGAGAAAGCAGGAAGCAAGTTTATACAAAGTGACATATTCAGTATTCAAAGTGAACTTTAACCCCTTTGACAGTAACTCATTAAATCTAAACAAAAGCAAAGTGAGGAGCGTCTCTAATGATGAGCAAAAGCTATCAGAGAAGATTAACATCAACCTCCTTCAATGACAAACTGTTTGAAGGTGAGGAAGAAGTGTATCCTGTCATATTGCTCTTTAAGTAATATACATTTGTGGTGGAAAATGTTTATTTAATCTATAAATCTATAAATCACCAAAAATATTTCCTAATAAAAGAAAATAATATTTAATGCATCCAAATGCAACCAAGACTGTGTTATACAGCCCATGAAACAATTAAAAGAGACACATATTTAATATTGCTGGAGCTTGGCTCATTATTCTGCTCCAGTAAACTGATATTATAGCCGATTCAGCACCTTCTCCGTACTGTTAAAAGTGTCACATATTAACCTCTAACACTTCAGTTTAAGGCATCTGTATATAGTGATGTTAGAAAAAGAAAAGCAAACCTTGATTAAACTGAAATGTTTGAAATGTCATGACATGATTGTAAAAAATGTTATGCTTCTTACAAAGTTTTTAAAATCAATTCTAACAACTTCAAAGGAAAAACATGACAAATGATCATGTTATTTATCAACTTAAAATAAAAATGTTGAAGCAGTATGCAGAAAACTAAGTGAACTCTTAACGCCTCCATAGAAATGATTGATTCAATTAATTATAACAGCAAAAGCCAAAAGAGACGATGCAGTATAAGGTCCCCGTAACAAGCAGGCGGTGTTCACAGTGTTGCAGATTTTACATCAGTGTGTTGTCGTGAATAAGGAGTTGAATGGAGCGTAGGATGTGACCAGCACTTTCCTCTATGCAGCCCTCTACGCCTCTAAAGCAGAGCATTAAGAGTAAATAAAAGCAAAACATACGCATGAATGCGGCTCTGGCCAAAGGAAATGTCTTGCGGTGAAAGATCTTAGTAAAAGTTCTTGTAGAAATATGTGTGGAACCGCTAGAATCTGATGCAGCTCCGTTTTTTACGCTGATGTAACAAAATAACAATAAATAAGTACGATTTCTCTGTTGTGTGCCTCGCCCTCGTATTCTCTAATAATTCTTGATGCATTGTAGCCTCTGGAAAATAGGGAGGTACAGTATTTAAGAGTACCGCTGTATGAAAGCAGACACTGGGCAAAAGAACGCTGCATCCCAAAGACGACGCAAATCCTCAATCGTGCAGAGTTTAGCAGATTGTCCTGGTGTGAATGTGCGTTATAAACCGCCTCATGGTCGCAGACAGGTCAGGATTAAAAAAAAAATAATCCGAAAGTTTATGAGAAAAGATTCAGAATAAGTCTCATCGCTAATGTAGATTCAATTTGCTTAAGTGAAACACTGTGACTACTTCATTAGTGTATTATTTTCCTTTATTATTAAATATTTTTGGTGTTCTGTGAAGTGATTTATAGATTAAAACTCAGTCCCAGAGACAAGAAAATCCTCCAGGTGTCTTAACTTTGGAGTTACTTGATTTTTTTTTCTGTCTCTATCTGCTGATAGCAACATTTTCATAGTTTATCTTGACCCACAATAAAAACTGCTCAGGTCAGGGTGACTGAAGACTAAACTGTTCTTAACTGCATAAGGACAACTTTGCTCTATTGCTTTCCTCTCTTCCTGGCCTTATCTCTAACAACAATAATGGGAAGTTTTTTTTCCAAGGAAAATCTCCTGTAACCATGTTTTGCTAAACAGCACATAAGGATGGAACTTACACGGTTTAGCACGTAGCAGCCAAGGTGTTAAATGCTTCACTCACCGTTGAAGTTACGTCTAAGTTGAGCCTCCTTCTCCCCATTTTCATCCAGGCCTTCCACCTTAATCTTTTTCCATAGTAGCTCATCTTTCTCCTGGATCTTCAGGTCGCTGTGCAGCTCGGCCTGTCTGACTGGGGACAGCTCCATCTGCCACACCAAATAGAGAAAACACAAGGTTAGCTGGTCACTCACAAGCTGTAACCAGCAAGTTTACACCTTACAAATTGACAAAGATAAATCTGATTTAACTCATGTCTGATCATATTTCATTTCTGAGTCTGACATGATCTGAACTTGATGTTTTGAATTATGATCTGAATCAGCTCTTTGACTGCTAAATGTCTCTATTTGTATGTATTGTGTATACAGGATGTGCACAATCACAGTTTTTTACCCTATAAATTAAAATGTCTCCAATTTTCCCAGATAATCTTGACTTGTACAGTTTAGTAACACACAGCGATTATAAGCAGTTTAACTGGTATCATTTGACCATGTCACTGTTCATCATGCCTACCAGATGACAACTTCTTACTTGGCTGCTGCATTTTTTGTACCACACAGCGACCCAACTAAAAACACCACGTCGTGCTGCTACTGTTTTCCTTCATCCATAAAACTTTTAGTTAATATTTCTGTCAGGTACATACCCGTTTAGCTTTCTCCCACACCTGGTTCAGCTTAGCAATCCTGAACTCCACTGTTTGTCCATCACTATCACTCGTTTTGGGTTCATTCACTTCGCGAGAGTATTTCCCTCCCATTACTCCCACTCCGAAACACAGAACCGCCACTAAACATGACAGCCTCATTTTTAAAAAATAAAACAAAGCGACACACTGACACAAAAAGCACCGAAAACCAGACAAGCTAGCTAAAGTAGTGCGCTACACAAAACAACAAACTCCGTTTTAGCCCAAGCGAGTCATGTGGCCGAGTGTGGGTGTGCTTCTCTACGAGAGATGCATTGTGGGTTATGTAATTTCATGCCTCAGGATTTAATAAGATGTCAACCCAGTTTGACAAAATGTTTTACTACATTTCCCACAATGCATAGCTTTTAGGTTACCTGGCAACGAAGCTACTGAAGCTGTGAGCCAATAGAAATACTCCACGAGTTTTCAGCATACATCCTCACTTTGCCAACGGTAAAGTGGCAATAAGACTTTAAAAGAAAAACAACCGTTAGTTTTAGTAAGCTAATGCTACATATATAAGTGAAGACATTGAAAGTCCCCCCTGATGGGTATTTTAGCTGGATTTGATGGGTGTGTCAGTAGCTTGAAGCTCACAAAAATGATAAAAAGTGAAAGATTTGTATGATTGTTCTGTATGATCTCATTTATTCGTGTTTTGTTGATGCAACTCAGCATGCTTTGATGAATGTACAATACCATCTGAGTACTGACTTTGATAATTTTGCTTTAATTAGGATATTATTTTCTTTTTAAATCAAACTCAAGTATTAATTATTCTTGAAGTAATAAATGAAAAATACCAAACCTGTATACTTAAGCAGACTTCATAAGTTTCAATATAAATTAACACCAGTTTAATTTAAAGTTCACATATAATTTTTAAAGTAAATGTCACTTTCAAATTTAAGACAAATCAAGAATATTAAAAATTAATACCTTTAAAATAAAACCAAGTAAAACAGGTGGGGAAAATAAATAGGTACAACACAATTAAAGTACGCAAACTAAAAATGCTCACCACAAACGGAAAAAAATAAACACATTTTGGAACAATCCCTGAAATGCATTTTTTTTTGTGTGTGTTCGATCTTACAATTGCTATAAAAGAGATTTTTAAAAACTTGTTCAGCATTAAAGCAGGCAGAATAATGTTGCATCTGTTTGCTGTGTTGTGCTGATAAATTTACTTTGTAAAGAGAAGCTTTATGCATAAATGTATATACAAAGATCCCCTTGATAGTCTAAATTCTTTATTCATTTTAATGAGATAATTATTCAGCAGAATGTATTTGTATTGCTGGACTCGGCGGACATGACAAAAAAAGTACGGAAATACAACAGAAAGAAAAGGAGAAACACACAGTATCTCCCCAAAGTATTAAACACCAGGATATTTTACACATTATAGCAGAACTTTTCTTATCCACATTCACTGTCGTTTTTTATTGTCATTTCTATTTTATCTCTACATGTACCTGTACAGCACTTTGGTCCTTCTAATGGGTGTTAAAGCGCTTTATAAATAAAGGTTGATTGAATGATTGGTTGATTCCCACTACACCACAATAACTGGTGTGTATTCAGTTCAACTTTATTAAATGAATGAAAGAATGAGACTAGTAAGTAAACTGACAGACAGATAGAAAGATGCTATAATGTCCCTCTGCTCCTCAATTGAATTGTTTGTTAACTTTAATATCAATAAATTTGATATGGCTGAAACTAGATTAACTGAAGTGTGTGTGAGGGAGAAAAAGAGAATGAATAATGGGCTCGTGGCTGAATATCATGCAGCAGTTCAATCCAATCATTCACCAAAAGACCAAAACAAATCACATAATCTTTCTGAGTGGTTTTAAATGAGCAATCCACCATTTATCACAGAAGTCTTCCAATGCATTTGAGCAGAAATGTGATTAGAACTGAAATAATGAAGAATAAGACCTCAGTGCACAGAGTTTAAAGACAAGAATCACCATCAGTCAGTGATCAATAACAACATGTGGAAAAAGTTTAAGTTTAGACTTTAAGATTTCACAACAGTATAATGAAATGAAGCGACCTCTCCAGGATGTACCCTGCCTCTCGCTGGGATAGGCTCCAGCTACCCGCCGCGAGCCTGAACTGGATCAAGCATTATGAGAAATGGATGGAAAAGAAGAAAACAGCACATATTTATGACTTTGTATACAGCAGAAGTTCATCCTTATCTGTATTTTTTTAATGAAAACCAAGCATGCAGATCATTAAATATTGACATATCATCCTTGTTCTTTGCTTACAGCCAACTGTAATAGATATAACCTAATAACCTATTAACAGACTGCCTACCTTAGTCGATGTGCATTTCAATCCAATTTACTGTCTGGATTTTATTATATAAAACTGCTCTTTAATCTTTTATCACCCGAGCTCCAATCACTCTCCACTTCCTCTTTCAACCTTTGTTTTTGTCTGTTTATTGGTCCTTTGTGAAACAGGTTTCAGTTTTAATGAGCACCAGTCCGCGTGAGATCAGCCATCGATGGAGCCGTGCTTAATGAACGTGTATGTCTGAGTACGAGAGCAGTCGTCGAGCATTAAAGGTCAACATGACCTTGTGCACGGCTCGGAGGTTTTATTTTAATGTCCACCACAGCTGTTGCTGTCTCTGGCACACATGCAGCTAACCTGTTTTGTTTTGGATGCTGTGCCACTTAAAGGACATCTGCAGGCACTTTTTAACATCTGTTATGATAAATAACCATCAAACTAGAGATCAGTTTACATACTGCAGCAGCTGACAGGGCTTTTTGAAGCCCAGCTAATGTCTGGAATAAGAATGAGCTGAGGAGCAGATGCCGCAGATTGAAGTTGGGAACAAACAGAGAGCACGGATAAAAGGTTTTAAAGAAATATTTTTCTGAAATTGTGACAAAGAATGTGGGAAATGTGTGAAGGAAAACATTAATGGAGTGAAACACGTGTGGTTTGCAGGCTGTACATACAGAAACTGTTGCCATCATAATGCTTGTTTATGGTAAAGCAGTTATATTGAACTTTATCGGACTTTCAGTGATGACTAACTTGGCATCTCACCTCTTCTCTGAGCTCTATACAGTAAGTAAAAGTCAGTCCAATGTTGACTCCTGTCTTATCGCTTGCTCTTTATTTGTTTTTTTAATTAAATGTTTGTGTGACAGAGATTGCATTGCATTGTTGGACTTGACCTGAGAGTACAGAAAAAGAGAAAGACAAAAAGATAGAAAAAGAACACGAAATAAATATAAACAGAGAACGTGGGGGAGAAGGAAGTACACCATGTGGAAAACAAGATAACCCAACAATAGGTTCTGGATCATATGATTCATCTATACCAAAAACCAAACATAAAGCATCTCCTGAATCCCAAGCTGAAAAGAAACCTTGTATTACAACTAGAAACACACACATTTAACATTAACTGAACATTATTATAAGTAAACCTACAGCATAACTATGTGACTGTGTCATCATGCAGAAATTATGGAGTGCAAACTGTTTGCCACAAAGGTCAGAGGCAGGCCAAAAGTGCTCGGATACCCGGGGGATCAGACCCGAGCACGGACCCCAGCCACCACTCACTGGAGCCAACTCTGCATCCATCCAGAAGGTCGCAGTAGGAGGCTCCAGCCAGACCTCCACCCCTTTCCTCCTTATCAGGGGGAGTAGGACTAGATTGACAAATGTCACCATGACAAAGTGCAAGGCTCAGAGCTGTAAGGGCTCAAACGCAACAACCCCCCTCTTATGGAAGGTCAAGGCCCCCAGAGCGTCACCCAGTGGGGGGAGTACACACCCTGGTGGACCAGCTGCTTGTGTTCCTTTGATAAATCTGCTTTAATGAAAACAACCAGTGTGTGTTCGCTCTAGATTCTGCCAAAGAGGACACAGTGTTAGATTTTATCCCAGTAAAAAGTTACACTGGTCTAGAAAGTTGCTATAACTAACAATGTTACTTGAGTCTTTAGAACGGGGGTGTCCAGCTCCAGTTCACGAGGGCCACAATCCTGCAGGTTTTCCATGCATCCCTGCTCCAACACACCTGAGTCAAATCAGTCAGTCATTGTGCCGAATTTAAATGGCTGCTGGATCCATGTCAGGTGCATTAAAACATGGATATATAATTGAAAACCTGCAGGACAGCGGCCCTTGAGGGCCGATTTTGGACACCCCTGCTTTAGGATGTAGAATCCAGTTGACAGCTAAATATGTGAGCAACGATAGATGAAGGCAGGTTGAGACTGGATAGATCTGGTTGGACTTTTGAGGCAACACACAGCAAAACTTTAGAAAGGAAGCAGCAGCTCTACGGGAGCAGTGTTCTAATAGGTCAGCAGAGATGAAGACCTGGGAACCGCTGCAACCTTTAGCCAGATAAACCTCCTTTCTGATTACCAGATATAAAGATGTGAAGTGGAGGACTGGATCAGATGAGACAGCAACTACAGAACCAAGCAGGACCGATCATCCAGAACTCAACCTGCAGCAAAATGCAAGCAAAGAAAAAAGATTTACAAACCAGACTGTCGTCTCTCCAGGTTCCAGGCACACACACACACACACACACACACACACACACACACACACACACACACACACACACATGAACACATATACACTACCAAATAGACAAGGGTTTCCCTAACACTAATGAACTAAGACTTTGTTTGGATGCTCCATTAATGCAATTATCCTTTTAATGTCTTATTCCAACCATGGCTGGTTATCCTAACTCCAACTATCTTAGGGTGAACTAGCTAACTCCCAAATAGAGTGTGTAGTCATCAAACCAATACAGCTGAAACGAGAACCAGAGCCTCTTCCATTGTCCTCAGTCTTTTCACTTTTAACTTTTTCTCTTAATGTTTTCATTCATCTTCCTTGAAAACCTAAATCATCCCGATTTCTCGAACAACTACAGCCGGACCACATCCTGTAGTCCTACTGAACAATTGCAAGAACTTGAACTAACTGTTCTTCATTTGCTTCCCCATGCCTTGCTTTCGTCTCTCAGTTTCAAATTTTGATTTTTTTTTATTTTGATTATTTGACTGATTCAAGAACAATCAATAAATTTTCAACCCCTAATCTTTGCCCTTATCATCATCAAAAACCTCTGATTTTAATTCCTAATCCGAAAAATATCTCTAATCCCCTTAAGACTCATCCTGCTTTAAACCATAATGTGGTTCCTCACATTGACGGGATGTCCTAATAAACTGATATCGTACCACATTTTGGTCCTGTGATGATATAAAAACAAACACAAACCCACATAAATTGCGACACCAGTGCTACGAATTTGCATTATATTATATTTTGTTCTCGAAAGAAACACTTCTTCCAACAAGTGTAGTAATCTCAACAAAACGCTGGAACAAAAACTAAACTAAACTAAAAGATTTATCACTATGATTGCAGGTAAAATGCACCTCAGACGATTTGACCGAGACTGATAAAATCAAGAAAGGTTTTGAAGCACCCAAACCAAAAAAGGAAACTCTCAGTAACTTCCTGCTGGTGAGTCATACGATCTTCATTATGAAAACTCTGCTCAATTGTCCCTGCTTCTGTCTAACTATTTTTTTTTTACAGCAATGTGGACAAACAAAATGTGTCTCAATTAGCTGCTCGATCCCCGAAGCTAAGACGAGTTATGTCAATGTAACGTTCAGAGTGTGGAGACCTACGTTCATCAAGGTCGGTTCAAGAAGCACAATGATGCGTAGCTATGGTTCTGCAGTTTAATATGTTTTTATGGATGGAAATGAATTGTAGAATAACACAATATGAAGTAGATTGATGTGTGACTGGTGGGTAGAGAGGAAAACTATTGTTTAAATATATTTTTTTCTTACAGGGGGAGTTTTCCAGCCTGTCCATGACAGTGAATGGCACCTTGAACATAAATAATCCGCTATTTAAACTGGAGACCAGTGACATGATTAGAAGTGTAAGTAATAATGTTTTATCCCATTTTTATATATTTTTATTTTTTATTTATTTGTGTGTTTGTATTGATTTTTTTTTTCTATTTTATTAGTGCACATGGATGGCATGATGCATGTTTACATTTACAATATTTTGTGTGCTGTACAGGTGAAGATCCAGGTCTCAAAAGAGACAGTCAGTGGGATCCCCTTCTGGATCATCATCATCAGTATCCTGATAGGATTGCTCATCTTAGCGCTTGTCATCTTTATTCTCTGGAGGGTAATAATTACTTATTCATACTCCCAAGTATCTTTAATCTTCTAGTCTCTTCTGAACCAACCTGAAGTATTTTGTCACAGCAACATAAGCAAGATATTAGAAACGTTCATAATTTTGTGAGAAGTTCTTATAAGATGTTAAAAATAAAAGCAGGATAAGAATGAGAAAAGAAAACAGGCTGCATCAGGGATTAATTTGAACTTTTAAAGTGTCCCAAAAGCGACCGAAGGGTGAAAAGGGTTGCAGGAGCAAAATTTGACCCCTGAAATGGACCCTTATGCATATTTATTCCCACCTCTCTGGGTCTGTCATCTCAGCTGTTATCTTCAAAACAATTAAAGAAGATTACTATCTTCAATTTGTGCTGTGGTATGTGTCATTAATGTTTGTTAACAGACTCTTAATCAGCTGAGAAGAAACAGCACACAGGCTGCAGTGGTTGAGCAAACTGGAGAGTGAAAACAGAAATAGAAAGCATTGAAATCACAGTAATAAAATGTTTATCTCTGAGAGTTTCACAGCAGTTCTGCTCTAAGGCACTAATAAAAACAAAACAAAGCATCAACAGATTAAAGTAAATGGAGCTGAAGCAGACCCGCTTTATTTACTGCATCGAAGAGGACAGAACTGTGAGAATGGGCAAGAAAACATTCATGTCTGATTCTTTCACTGGGATTTTGCTCACAGCTACTAATAACACTCACAACTCATACAAGTGTGTCACGTTAGCTCTTTTTCTGTCAAACCTGAAGGGCACCTCCTGTGTGCGAGCCCCAACACTCCAGGGAGCATATAGGAGGAGTGACACACTTCAGTGGGCTTTATTTGCCTGATCCACTCTGTTCCTTATACTGCTGGGAAAATGCAAAGTGACTAAAAAGATATTTCACATCTTTAAAGTCCTTGCCAAAAGACAGCAACCCCCCTCCAGAAAAAGATCTGCTCCACAATAATAATATTTATATGGACGATCTTGCTATTTGGGGATTCTTTTTTCTCTAAATTATGAAAACAGTTTTGACTAAGTTTTTTTGTACTTTCAGTGTGGCTTCTTCAAGAGGAAAACTCGGGACTATGCAAAGGAAGACATGATGGACTGAAGCTTTCAGGAAACCACCGCTGAGTCGCTCAGAGTGACAGACAACCAAAAAGATGGAGGAGATGCTATAAACCCCATAGACACCTCAGTGCTTTGACATGACTACCTGGAAAACACAGTTTTTATTACTGTTTCCTGACCTGACGTGTGTCAGAGAATCTTTGCAAATACTTCCAAATAATTTTTCCATGTTGCTTCAGGCAATCGGGTTACAAAACTGAGCCCCGCTTTGGTTCCATAAGCCAATGGCACTCAGTGTAAACCTTTTTTATTTTTCCTTCCATCCCCTGCTGACCGGGGAGCATTTATCTGCAACACACACAGGTGATCGATATCAGCTTCAGAGCTATAGTAGCTTTACTCCAACTTAAAAGGAAAAATGGTCTCAGGTTTTTTTTACCATGCAAATCCGAAGTTTTCGAAAGCATCTTGCATAAAATGTTAAAACAGCCAAATATATGAAAAGATAATATGTGAATTGTAAATGCGCTAGAGGGGTCTGTCTCATAGCTTTAACTCTGTTTGCTTGATAAAGTTTATGAAACACTGTATCTTTGAGCATTTTATAGCATTTTTGTTGCTGTTTTTAACTATATAACATGGCACGTTTTATTTCAGTGTTGACCAAAGATGGAAAACTGAATGCTAGATTTTCTTTGAGCAAAGGTGCTGTCAGTATGATTCCTCTGATTTCCTGTCAGGTCTGATGTTAAATGAATATAGTTAGAGTCATCTTTGTTACTGAAAGATACAGAAAGCAGCACCTTTGATTGTACTGTAAATAGAAATGCTCACAGATGTAAAGCTTTAATATGTACATAATGTTGTTTGCATTTAATTTAATGTTTGTTTTACTCTTTTTTTTGTGACCGTTCTTTTTTATTTTTTGCAGATTTTGCTCAGGTGTTAAAAGTATAATGAATAACGACACAAGAAAATGATTTGTCTATTGGCATTAAGTCAAAGCTTATGCAAATATGTAAATAGTGTTATATTTGATGAAAAATTAAAGTATAATTTTCTGTACGGAAATATATACAATGAATATAGTTTTATCAACTATTTTGGTTGGTTGTTGAGTACTTCATTTAATGTGAATGAGATTAGATTCCAATCTTTTCATTTGCAAGATGGGGATATTGCTCCAATTTAGAAAAACGTGCCTGCCCATTTTCCAGTTTTCTCCATCTAGTAAAGGAAGTCCCTGTTAGCTTCAACATTTACACAAATCATTAGCTCTCTGTAGACTCCCTGTAAGCGGCACATAGTACCTTATTCATTCAGGTTCTCTGCAACGTTTTTGTTTCCAGCTGTGGCACAGCTGCACAGTTTGCTCACAGAGATGCTGATTAAATATTTTCCAGCCTCTTCTTTGACTTTTTCCCCTCACTGGTGTTAAACATTTCCGTTCTCCTGAGCTCTCACCCTTCACTGTTGGCATGAAGCACATGTAACAAATTGTTTGTACAGAACATGTAACCGTTGTGTTAGGATTGTATGGCCACATCTGATTCATGCACAAGGGGGAGATGGAGGCACAAAGTGGGAGTTATGAGCTCCAGACTGGCTTTCTACACTGCTGTGAAGTTTTCATCGTAATGCACTGGTATGTTAGAATTTCTGTCTTCATCAGTACAGAAGTCACACATCGCTTGTATGTACAAAATTAAAAACTTTTTACAAAAAAAGTCTTGAACATTTTTTATTTTTAAAAAATGGGAAAGGGGGTGACCAGATTTTGTCTGAAAAGACAATTCTCTTCTATAAATTATTAGAGTCAGAAAAGAGGCAAAAGTAAACTAACCTTTTCCACAATTTTGTAGTTAGAAGTTAAACATTTCGTTCCTGCTCAGTCTGTTGAAAATGGTGACCCCATCTGTTCATTTTACAAACATACAAATCAACCCCCCCTCTCCTTTTCTTTTTAAATCCCTGCTTCACACACGCTGCTGCACATCTGGAAAGGGTGGGATGTCTAAGTGAAGCAAAGGGGAGGCTGAGGACCAACAGCAGAATGTGTAAATGAACGAGGCCCTGACGGGGACAGCAGTTGACAAGCACCCGTTGTCCTCCGGGCTGCTTTTCAAAGCAGGTTTTTGGTCGTTCTTGGACTGCGATCTTACAATGCATCCATCATGATGTTTGTTTTCATGGCTTTAATCAGAGATCCATGTTAGAGAGGTATTATTGTACTATAAAAAGAGCTCTGAAATAACCCCAATTTGCAGCAGCCCCGATTAAAAACCTGTAGCTTTATTATTTCCTCAATACATCAGTTTGATTCTTTCCATGTTCACATTGTTTTTTTTTTTTGTTGTTGTTGTAAGTGTTTCTGTCCATTAGTGCACATATTAGCAAGCTGACAGCTTCAGCCTGCAGTGAGTTTTATAGCGAGTAGAAATGTGTTCTGCATACATGTGCATTGCAGAGGGATATCTGATCACTGTGCTCATTGCACGCCATGCTTGCTTGCAGGTGGTCTGTCTGTGCTTTGGGGCAGAGCAGATTTAATATTTCATAGGAGCACAGAACACCCCTGGATACCATCATTGAGTCCACATGGCTGGCCAGAAAGCTGTTCTGTGAACACTGAAATATGTGGCCTGCCAGCCCCTTCTTCACCATTCTGCTTGCTCACATGCTGGGCCTCACAGTTAAAAAGCTTACCACAGCTACAGATGTTGGCAGCTGTCTTTAACCCCTGAGATGCTACTCTGCCTGCTCCATTTTCACCTTTTTTCTGATAAAAAGTTAGAACGTTTCCAGAATTTTGCATAGCTGTGCAGGAAGCATGGAGTCACTGAAAGATGCTGGACATGAAGAGAGGAAAGGAAATTGCTAACTTTCCCAAAGCATTTTATTTTGAGAGACTGAGAATGCAAGCTTAACCCACAGCTCAAACGGTTTTATTGCCCCTTTTGCCTCTATATGACATGTAAACAGGAAACCAAAAGTGTTTATGACCACCTTGCGAAATCCAGTGTGAGGAATTTAAGTTTACGTCGGAATTACCTTCACCACTCATCAGATTCCAATGAGGCCAAACCATGTTCCATATTTTCTGTCATGTATAGTGTGCAGTTGGCCTTCAGCCAAAGCGAACAGAAGGGACTTAACCAGCACCATTATTCAGCAAGGTCAAATCTGATTTAGATTTGAAACCAAAGCCAAAACAGGGCATCTTGAAACTGTTAGGAAACTATTCCAGATCTTAAACAGACCAGGGGGACTGTGTACATCTCCCTAATTGCACATGTCAATTTATGTACAAGCACTAGGTTTATAGTCAAGCTCCATTACCCCCCACCCCTGCCGAGACCCCCACCTCCTCCCTTCCCTTCCACACAGACCCAACTTTCTTAGACATGAAAATGAAATGATTAGAACTGCACAGTGTTAAATGTTGCACACACTGAGGCGCAGGAAAACACACGCAGAGAACGTAAAACAACAACAACTTGCTGAGACAAACCTTGTCAGCTTGCAGCTTGACAGCTTATTGATGTTGTCTGACTTCTCTTGGAACAAAGAACGCATTGCAAAAAACCGAAATTGCATGAAAATTAATCCAATCCCAGCAATAAGTCAAATATTTACTGTGTTGAACTATCAGTGCTGAGACCTCACACATCCATGGGAGTCTGCTGCTTCCAAAAGACTGCACTGAGCAGAGCAGGTGAAAAGAACTGTTGCTCAATCCTCCAAAGTCAAGGACTGCATAATGTTTTAACACCCTGCCCATAACCCTTTGGGAACAGTAGTGCCATAATGCTGTCATCGGGTGATTGGAGAGTTGCGGCCGGATGGTGTGACACAACTGTAGAATCCATGGGAGAGTGACCAAAGCGAACATAAATATGAAGACTTCCCACCATGGCCTTCATTTTTACATGTATGTAGACTGCATGCATTTATTTTGCACACTTCTAAAATAAAAATTTTAAAACTGTTTTATGTGTAATTCCAAAGAAGAGAGAGTCACTTTATTTGGCTAGCACGCCTGATCACTGCATAAAACCGCCCGCTGCCGTGAGAGCATTATAAAACAGTGTTATCATTTACAATGGTTTGATTTTAGGCAAAGCCTTAATGACATTAACTTAAAAACAGGGTAAAAATGATGCACCATAAACCTTAAAACATTTAGTTCCCTGTATCTGCCATAAACTAAGAGAAATGATGGTGAAAGTTAGGCTCAACAGTTTGTAATTTCCTTCCGGCAGCAGGAGGTTTTAATGTTGTGACAGTGTTTTCCAAGATGCAGCTGTGTTGTAGTGTATGCTTTGCGGAGCTAAATGAGCAGCCATTAATCCTCAGAAATGTATGAGAGCATTCAAACCACCAAAATAAGTCATAATGACTTCAAACACTAGAGGGTACCCTATTCAAACAGGATTATCTGTTTTCACCTACACTGATGAAATGACGATACTCCCCGTCAAATGTTTCAATGTATGGAGAAAGTCATTAAAGTACTTCTGAAATGTCACAAAAAAGGGAAAAGACTTGTTCTGAGTTACTCTGAGATATATTGTTTTGAGAAGGGAGGAGGGGGTTGTCCAGCTACTCTAAAGGTTTGTAGGAGAGATGGTCTGACATGTTTGCTCATGCCACGGGACATGGTATTTTGAGTAGAACAGCAGGGGCAGAGGAGGGTGGGGAGGTGGAGACTGGAAGGTGGAGGGAAGGAGTCTGGTGGCCACATGTGGCCATTTCTGCTCAGTACTTGGATATTGTAAGCTTTTGTGTTAAACATCGATGCAGAGGCTGAAAATAAACCTTGTCCAAATACAGGGTGGTGGGCTGTTAAAGACGGGCCCCAGATGGGATTTCCAATAACATCCCCTTCATGATCCATCCCGCTCCAGTCCACCATGAGGTCAAACATAAACCCTGACATTCAGCGCTGGACCTACAGCCTCCAAACTGAAACACGTCGAGCTTTCTGTGTTGAACAGTCACAGCCCTCTGCTGCCACATTAGGAGCAGACAAGACTATATTAGTGTCAGAGAAACCCAAAGGTATGTCACATTACCACGCAGTAAAACAGGGGAGAGAGGAGCTTAATTGCTCTGTTGCTGTTCTTTGAAAAGCTCAAAGAAAATTCTGCCAAAGAGGACAAGCTGAGATTTAGGCAGGAAGAATGCAACATCAAATGAGGAAAGTGCATGAATCTGTCAGCAATAAAGGGTTATTACTACAGTAGCAGCACCTTGCCTTTAGGAGAATACTGTCAACTTCCTCATTAACTAACTGACCTGAGCAGGAGCCTCCGGTTAGCACAAATTAGCAGGGCTATTTTGATGCTGGCTTACTGTTATTTACCATAACTAAAATCTGTATTTTACTGGGAGAAAAGTTTGATTTATATGAGATTTATTAAAATGTGTGTGTGTGAATGCGGTAGATGAAGAGCAGCCAGCAGTGAGATAAACAGCATATGTGTGTTTGCATTCTCTCTGTGAAATTAGAAACACAAACACATCAGTTCTTAAACAAGCTTACCACATCCAACTTCTGTGAGCAATTAGGGGAGAATCAGTGCCATTACACACTAACGCTGACACGCTATGCCTAATCCCCTCACTTCTCCCTATGAGTAAACACACACACACACATGTAATAAAGCTAACAGGGGTCCTGCAAGACAAGTGAGACTGATCCATCTCTGGGTAACTATCACCAGGTTCCAGCTCTGCACAGTGGAACTACCACAAAGCTCAGGCAGTAGTTAGTGAACCTGTCTGTCTGCTGTCAGACTGCTGTCACACACACATTGAGACCAGCATCAACACACACACACACTCTTTTCTAGGTCCATATGCACTGAACGCACATGTTTTGATTGCTGACGGCCATGTCAGGAGTCAAGTAGAGCCTCTTAAAATGTGGCCTAAGGGCAAGGGTCATCCGCTAATGAGTAAAAGCTTTTTTTCTCCTTTGTTGGCAGGGAGGCAGTAAGGAAATGCGCTCACTAGGTGGTAGGGAGGTGAGGAGGGGGAGGGAGGGGAGGAGGGAACGTGTGAAGAGACGGGCAGTGGCAGGGGAGAGAAAGGGTGAAGGGGCGAACGGGCGTCCAAGGGGTGTCAGGAAGTAGAGCGAGAAGGGAGACAAGAGGTGAGGTCTCAGGTGAGAGGGGGTGTTAATGATAAACTGTGTTTCCGTTGCACCTCTGACAGAGATGGAGAAAACAGGAAAAGGGAATAAGGATGTTGAAAGCAAATATCATGCTATTTTTCAAGCAATTTCTTCTAAAACATCCCTGATCACAGTAGAGGATGGTTATAAAATCTGATTTAGTAATTAAATAATTAGTTGCCATGAGATGAACAGTTCAATCAAGTTTTTCATACTTCTACCTTTAAGTCACTGTGAAGCCTTCTGATTAATAGCGACCAGTCTTGTTGAATGAATGGAAACTTTTGATAAAACATAGCAGATAATACACTTAAAGATATTTAATCTGGCAATTTGCCTTTAATTAGTATTTACTGCACTCTGGAAGTTTTAGAGTCTTGTCAGAGTCCAGAAAGCCAGCCCTTGTGTTTGGAAAGTTAACCTTAAATGCTGCAATACTGTAGAGCGCAAAGAGATGCTTTTTTTTCTCTTGGCTGATCTGATCTGGCCCTTTACCTCAGCAGTCAAGAGCTGTGTGTCTGTGTGTGTCTGTGTTTGCGTTAGCCATCCGCAGGCTGTTTGAAGTCTCTCTGATGGTTCTTTTGGTGCTCTCCAGGAAACGTTTCTCTGTGCATTGGATGAGCTCCTCCAGATGTTCACTTAATTCCATTGAACTTGTGCGTGCTGGAAAAAGGGTATGTCTGAATTTGTGTGTAAATGTATGTGTTTAGCTAGGACAAGTGGGGGGGGGGGGGGGGTTCCAATTAGAGATAGGTAAACTGTTGATGTAAAAGAAACTAAAGCTAACATTTACAGGCTGTGACTTTGTGATGTCTCCCATTGTGACTTCAGTGGCATCTAGCCGAAAGTACTGTTGAGATGAAAGATGGGCCTGAAGGACTGGTTTCAAATTCCACGTTATAGTCTCCAAAGTGCACTCCTATGATGTAAACACATTTTAATGTACAGTTACTGCAGATACTCAGACACTTCTTTTCTTTTTTGTGTGTGTGATCTGAACTTTAGATGCCCTGTTTGAA
The DNA here is from genome assembly GCA_037177515.1 of Pseudomugil tenellus. Lineage (NCBI taxonomy): Eukaryota > Metazoa > Chordata > Actinopteri > Atheriniformes > Pseudomugilidae > Pseudomugil > Pseudomugil tenellus. The sequence continues at coordinate 12,914,074 of JBAMHX010000022.1, forward strand.
ATGTCATTGAGCAAGATGCAGAGTCCTAGCCAGTTACAGGCATGCTAATCTGCGGCTGATCTGGGACTTTGACCTCCCCCTGTGAACGGTGGAGCAAGTTAATATATGATTTTGTGCTGTAATGAAAAGAACTTTGCAAAAAAGCAGTAAAACCTGTCTGAGCTTAATGGTCAATATGAGACAAGGATGAATATCCCTCCACTGCTCAGTGGAAAAAAACAAATGCATATTTTGAATAGTCTAGTATTATGTTAGTACTTGTGAGAGTGAGATTCAAAGAAACCTTAGATAAATATAAAAAGAAATAAAGAAATGAAGGTACATCGGAAGAACATCATCAACCTTTATTGACAGAATTCAGGAAATTTCTAGTTTAAGTTTTTTATTTCTCTAACTTTGGAATTAAATAATTAGCATCCATCTACCTATTTTTTATTTTCTTTGATCTTCATATACTTGCTCATTCAACTGGAGGCTGGAGCTTACCTCAGCAGCTAAGTGAAAGGTTTGGAGGGTAAATTCAGAAATGCCAAATTAACCTAACATGCATGTATTTGGACTGTATCTAAATAGAAAACCTGCACAGACGGGGGAAAACATGCAAACTGCACTTACAAAACGACTGGCTCAAACCTTCCAAAACTTGTCACATTAAACTACAGATTACAGTTAGTGGTTTAGAAGAGTGTTTAAGTAGTTGGTCTACTTAAGTATTGCAAAAGTAACACCAATCATCACATCCAAATGGAAAGAAAACTTTCTTGGATAATGACAGCATTGGTCTTATGTCCTGTTCCTACTAAGAGCTATCACCAGTGAAAGCCAATTCAAGGTTGACTCTTATCAAATCTCTTATTCTCTCATGTTGTCTCCATTTTCTCTCGCTTCCTCTGCTCTGATATTGTCCTACTGGGATTCTTTGTTGAACCAGCCATGTGCATGTCCATAACAGTTAATGTGTTGATATCTAGTTGCTGGCTATAAATTACACACAGCTATCGCATGGTTCTCTGAACTGAAAAAAAAAATCCTGTGAAGTAAGGTTTCTGAGCCCCAGGACACTGCAAGCTAACGGGAGTCCCAGGAATGTACACAATGAATGTGCAATCACAAACTGGATTGGAACAACTCAGAAACATGGACTAACATGGTATTATGTACAAGGCAAGGCAAGGCAAGTTTATTTGTATAGCACCTTTCATGTACACAACTGTTCAAAGTGCTTTACACAAAAACATTAAACGCATTACAGATGTTGAAACAGAAATAATAAAAGTACTACTGCTTTAAAATGACTGCACTTAGTCTTATCAATTACAAAAGTTAGACAATGTTGCAGTGTGGTCCGTGAAAAGTTTGTTTTTGCTTTCTTTTGTAAATTTGATTGCTGTAATTTAATTGCTTTCTTCCTTTTTTATATACACCCGTATTCCTCATATTTAACTGGCGTTTACAGTGTGATGTTCAAGTTATTACTGATTGATTATTTGATGTCAGAGCTGGATGTGTTTAAATAAGCAGTTAATTATTAGTTTTCTGCCCTGAGCATGAATTTGAGTAATAGTGTCAACACAAGTTATTTTGCCTTGTTATATGCTAAAATAAAATGTGAGACACATTATGAGATGATTGTGAGTTGTAGCTACTGCAACTGCAGATGTTGAGGTCTTTGAGGCTGCAGCAATCACAGAAAATGAGGAGATTCACAGCAACAGCCGTGGCATCTCACCACTCACACTCAATAAAAAGAAGCACATCTGGAACATCAAGCTCAGCTCACCTTCAACCCAATCAAACACAACCAGTTGGTCAGACAGACCAATCTTCCTGCAGAAATAAACAAGCGATGTTTATTTATAAAACACTTTTCACATCACTGATATAAATCAGAAAGTGTTTTACAATAAAAAACAGACAGAAACATTAAAAAAAACATGATTGTTGAAGTAAAATAATATTAATAAAAAAGACATTTATCCCACTATAACCAGTCTAGCCAAAGGCAATCTCAAACGAGAAGGTCTTGAACTTAAAAACACTGTCAGTAGATCTTATACCATGTGAGAAAAGCTTTTAAAGTTAAAGGGCAATGAAGGCAGAAGTTCTGTCTCCACACGGGACGAAGAGCAAGTTTAAGTTATGTTTTGCGGTATGAATGCACATGAGATAAGTGAGATAACTGGGTGTCTATCCAGGGTGCCTCATCCAGGGAGTGGAGCGGGGTGACATGAGCATCTGTTGTGTAACCTAGCAATGCCAGTCTAACTGGACTAATGTTAAGTGGTGAAAATGAAGCATTGCACCTAAATAAATGATAGCATGGATGAGCATTTACATATCAGCTGAGGAAACCGTTCCCCTTAATTTGCTGAAGGAATTTTAAAAAAGCAGAATTTTCCACTGTGCAAGATGTTTTCTTCTTTTTCAGCACACCACATGGCATTAAGTCAATATAATGTCACCCTGCTGTTCTAAAAGGACTTCCTTTCTTTGGTTTTAGTAAACTTGTACATTTTAAAGCTTGGAAACACAAAGTTTGTGTTATAGTTTCCTATGTTGTGTTGTCTGTTCATTTGAATAGGGCCCGGTTTTGGTCTGA
>JBAMHX010000022.1:12945221-12962177 GCA_037177515.1 Pseudomugil tenellus
CCTAAAAAAATTAAGTTATACCTAATCTTGTAGCCCTGACAACAGCATCCAGACTGAAGCTCAGCATATCAACCTGCCATTTGGAACCATTGAAAACCTGCATCTACCCCAAAAATTGACATTAAACTAAAGGAAAATCAAATAATTAGATGGTATATCTATATACCAATAACTTTCAACCATAGTGACACTTCAATATTTATCTACAGCAGTCTCTTTTATCCTCTGACATCAAGGAAAACTTAAACATTAGGCTAAATTTTTTAGGATTTGTTTATTATGTTATTTGTAAGGGACATTGCATTAGTACATAGTCAGAAAAATTTGTAGCTGATGCCGTGCAAATTGTGTTCAGCAAAAACTAGTTCTCATCCCTTTATACAGTACATTAAAATAAAATAATACATTACAAAACATTTATCAGACTCACATTTCCATAATACAAAATCTGTATATCATTACAAAACAAAGATTAAACTCATCCATGCACACAATATGTTAAAAAAAATGATTGATTACAAAAAATGATTTATTTTCTACATTACCCAACAATTATAGTCCTCCACTTTTGTTCATTCATTTACAGCTGGACTCAAAAAGAAACAGTTGTTTGTGATAAGGGTAGAGAAAATTAAATGAATATTGTTAAAACAAAAGTGCTGAAACCTTTTGTATTATTAGACACAGTTATCAGTGGGGGATCTGGCCTCCGTATATATGGCTTGTTGTGACACATTCCAAGGATGCTCAATTGGATTGGGATCTGTGGAGTGTAGAGGCTGAATCAGTGCCTTAGGCTCTTTGTTTTGTGCTCAAGGCCATTTCTTAGCAGTTTCAGCACTGTTTTACTTTAATTCTATGTAGCATTTTGGTCAACTTTATTGTTTTTAAAAGGCATTATAAATAAAGTTGAAGTTGTAGTTGCACTATGTTGGAGAAATATTGTCTTACTGAACTTCTTAGAGGAATGTTGTTGCCATGAGTGACTGAGATTGTTATTTAACAGTTGTTTTGGTGGATGAGATGCATGAAAGTCACATCTACACAAATGCTAAACCCAATGTTTTTCAGCATAACCTCACAATAATCTTTGTTCTATTGACTGCATGATTAGTCTGTATCGAGGGACTGGTATTAACTTAAACTAAGGGTGACAAATACCTATATATTCTAGGATCATTTGAAATGAGTCCACATTACTTTAAGAGAGGACTTTCATTGCCGTAGCAATGGTTACATCACACAGTATCATGTCTGAAGTCAGCTTTATTTCTGTGTCTGACTGGGAACAATCAAATTCAGTTGTGTCAGATTTTTGACTACAGTAAATATTAACATACCAGCAGCTCAGTCATGCTGTATGTTTCATATTGGTTCTTTGAGTTTAATATGTTTGAATCACTCAGTTTTCCAGAAAATTGATGCAATTTATATTCTAACCACCCAGAGAACTTCTTAGGTAAACTTTTTGCTGTAAATTATTATTTGCTTATTGTTTTATAACCCCCTACCACCATTTTGATGATGGGACAGAAGCTTTGCAGGTGTTCAGTCAGCAACAAATTTCACAAATGTGCTAAGATGACACCATGAAACGTTTGTATCAACGCAGCAGTTTTATCTTTATTCTCTGTGCCCTGTAAATGCCTGCACCAAATTTCATAGCAATCAGTTGTTAAGATATTTTAGTCTGGACCAGAGAGGCAGGCAGGCCAACCAACAGAGCAATCCTACGGCTAAAAATGACCAAAATGATTGGGTAGAGATGTACCACTCATGCTCATTTTAGATCCAAGATGTAAATAATCTATGTTAGAAACTACCCCAGACTTAACTGCTTAAGCATATTCCCAGTGGATTTTTTTACAATCAGCTCTATGCTTATGTTATGCTATTTTTTTAATTTGTTGTACACTTTTACAGGGGGGTTTTGAACATTTGTTTAACATTTGACTGCCTGTCCCATGCAAACATCTGGTTGTGGCCTTAGAGAAAGTTTCTGAGGTTGATGTGTCATCAGCATACAGTTTTACCCTGTAGAGTCACACAAAAGCAAAAACAAAAAGGAAAATACTACTACACAGTACTTCTCCTGCAATCCAGCAAATACATATGTTAGGAAAATACATTAATGGCATGTAAGAACAAATATTCTTAATTTTTGCATAGAACTTTGCAAAGCCACATTAGACTTCAACCCCAAATACCAACCTCTTCCAGCTGCCTCCTTCACCACACAATCTTGATAACCTCTGGGGGGTGCTTTTGTTAGCTCAGAACAGAACCAGACTGCTACTTCAAAACACACACACACACATACATGCAGAAATAACAAGTATCCCACCCCCAGCGTTCCTAACTGTGGCAGACACATCAAAGACCAGTGTCCGAGGAGGGAAGTTAGGGAAGGTCTGTGGAATCATGGGAGACAAAGGAAGCGATTAAGAGATAAGGATCAGTCTGAGATATGACATTTCATCCTGGGCAGATCCGGTAGACACACTCAATTCAAGGAGGGATACATAGCAGCTGAAAGGAGGAGGTGAGGGGTCTTCTGCTTCCGGCCCTCCCAGCACCTTTCCACAGTCTGTTTCTGAACACTGAAAAGGGTCTGCAAAATGTTATCAATTAGCTTTACATCTTACAATCCTTTCAACTTCACCCATATCCTCTCCACAGTTTTAAAAAAAATACACTTCAAAGGAAATACTTTCTTCAGAGCAACTCGACTAACTTATACCACGAGAAGCAGTTGCCAACAAAAGCTATGGCTGCCGCTGTTTTGATACCTGCTCATGTATTTTCCTTAATCTCACTGCCAGGGCATGAAAGTTTCCACGTTTTATTTGCTCTTAAATAGTATTTAGCAACACAAAAGGAGCGAATGTGGAAAAAAAAGTCCTCATTGTGGCCCTAATTGCCTCAGGGTCATGTTACATCTCCAGTTACACGTTGTTGCTTTCAAACTGTAGCCCGCAAGCCAGAGGCACAATCCACCTGCCTCTCAGTGAATCACACAAAGGGTCAGCATATGAACACAGAGGGAGTCTGTTAGCAAATAAACACTGAGATCTAACTCCAGCTTTACTCCAGCCAAATACCAGTTCTTTTTTCAGATATTCATGCAGCTGTAAGGGAGACACTACAAGTAGCCCAAGGAGGCATCTGTAAGTAAACAATGAACTGTCACCAAATGACACCACACTGTATATCAACTGTTATTGTGCTGAAAGGACAATTAGTGTTTCATAAGGAAGGGAATGATAGAGTGAAAAGGAACATATATAAACAGCCTTCTTTAATTACAGAAGGCTTTTTGCACTTCATCAGTTTGCCAGAAGTTTTAAGGTTGTGAAATGAATTAAACAATGCTAACTGTTAACGGTTATTTGAGTTAATCTCACTAAGATGATATGCTAAGGATCCACCAAGTAAATATAACATCTCAGATTTATTGGCCATTCTAATAACTTCAATAAAGCATTAAAGTACTTTCAACTAAATACACATCAATGCATCAGATGAGGATGACTAGTGTTTTGAGTCAGTTAGCGTAGTGACTGAGGGCCAGCCAGCACACCTGTTCAGTGGGAGATGCAAGGCGGGAGCGCTAAATACAGGCCAGAGGAGCATCAGGGGGGCAGGCTGTGGGGCCAGCCATCTTTTCATTAGCCGTATCTAATGAAACTGCACAGGGCCTGAGGAAGAAAGGCCTACTGCAGGGACACCCTGCCCTGCTCAAAATTACACCAGAGACTCGCCCACAAAAGAAGCATTCCGTCCACACAGCGACACTGGCACTTGACACCAAATTTTAGACCTGCAGGTTGTTTCTTTGACAAGTGGAAATTTCCACTCTGCTCCCTTCCCAGGCGAGCAGGCAGGGTGAGAGAAAAACCATTTTGGAAGGGTTTTAATCACATACGATCACACTCTTCATGCCCTCTGATTCCTGCGTTCTTGTGCGCTTTGTTTGAGAACGGTTGTCAAGATGGAAAGATATGATACTCTTTCTAATCGTACAGGCACCAATTACAGTTCTAAAGCTTTCTTTGAGCGGGCATCGTTTTCTTCTAAATCAAGGTGCGAAGTGTAAATTTGTGAGGGTGGGCAGGTACACAAACAGGCTTGTACATACGATTTAGTTGTTTTTTTTTTTTTTTATTTAAGCAGAACTATGGTGTGGTTCCTTATGAATTCAACACTTTTTATCAGAGCTCGGACTTTTTCAGGTTTGAGCGAGATAGAGCGAGAGCGAGGTTTCAGCCAGGTTTCAGCCAGATGTTAGCTAAAGAATATAAAGCCCAATGAATGTTTTAATATCTTAAAAATATGTATTTATTTTCAGTCACCGGCACCTGAACCCTTTAGATGTTTCCTCTATTGTTAGCTGCTGCTGCTTACTCTATACGCAGCCTGCGTCAATGCCAATGACCCTGAGGTCAAAGTATTCCATCGATGACAGCCTTATCCCCATAAATGCACCATTGAGCATCCTAGCTGCCATGTGCCATTGCAGAGGTGTGTGTGATGAGTGGAGATGAGTCACAGACAGGGGTGAGAGGAGGTGTCACACAGATAACCCCTACAGATGGACAGCGAGAAGGGTCTAAGGTTTCAAACTAGAACGTGTGTGTGTGTGTGTGTGTCTTTATGTAAAAATGATATACCCTGAAAAAAAGAATAAAAAAAAATGTGTGTGTGTGCATCTGTGTGGAAGTATGAGTGGAAGAGTGAAACAAGAGGCCCTGACCTCGAGCATCACTGACATGAGCTATCATCATGATAGCCCCCTCCTGATTACAGAGAAAAGGAGAGCGTAGATTAATTCTTTCCAGTTTGGGACTGAAGAACATCAGAGAATGACACATTAACATGTAGACCACTTGTTTTTTCTGTGCTAGAGCATCGCTGATAGATTTCCAACTCTTTTCTGCATCCTAATACAAATGGAGGTGATTCTTCTTTGTGGTCTTCGAGACATTTAAAAATGATATTTTAAAATTCCAGAGTAACATGTGTTTTCAGAAACAATGGTCCATTTACTGAGGGGGATCCAGAGACCTAGCTGAATGGTTTTCTTTGGAACTCTTCTGCAGTAACTCAAACCTTTTGGCAGCCAACAAGCTTGTGCATTTCCACCATTATCTGGATCTGTGAAGAATGGTTACAATAACACATTTTTCAGGATACTCTGCAAAACTTCTGTCCAGGCCTCTCTGGTCATTTATTTTGATTTTAATTTAGCTGCATATGCAGCAAATATTGCACTTTTAAATATGTACGGCTGCACAATTCAACCAAAGTGATTTTAGGTGATGAGATTTTTAAAATGTCTTTAAATTGAACATATTTTTTAAAAAATGTTTTGCATAGTTTTGTGAAGTTTTCCAACAGGAAAAAGACCTCATCATGGCAGCAGACTTAATGAATAACATCCCTGAGAAAGAATAAAAGCCTATTTAAAGGGAAAAGTAGCAAAAAAAAACAAAAATGGTCAATTTTGTGAATCAAACCTTTCAAATATGATTTCTTAATATTTGGACATATATCTAATCTTAATGTCTGCATTTTGAATGTAAATAGAAGAGTGAGGACTAGATCATGCAGTCATTTGGCACAACTATATTTTGAAATAAAAATTAAAATCAAGGCGTTGTTGGTATTTTCTGACATGATGTGTTATTCACTAAAGATTTCCCAGCCAGCCGGCGACGTAGCATGCAATAATGAGTCAGAGCTCATAAAGCTTTAATTTGTAAACTATTTCAAGCTATGTTATTAAACTGAAAGCTGTATTTCTTTATTGTCATTAATTCATCAGATCTCACAGGATGTTAAATCGGTTTTATTACAGGCTGGTGTATTACTCCACCAGGCCCTGCAGAGTCTTTCAGTACATAACACCACTAATGAACTCTTGAGGGGGAATGATTGGCTGTATTACACAACTTTTAACACTTCTCCTGATCATTTTTTTTTCCCAGGCACCATCTCCAGAGGTTTCCAGAAACATCTACAGCTACATTACTTCATGTATATAAAATGTTTTCTTGATAAAACCAACAGCAAAGGAGCCATGACTTACCAGAAAGCCAGATTGACAGACGCAAACACTTCTAAACATCTCATAAACTTCAAAAAGTAAAACTAACATTTCCACGATGGAGGTATGGAGTGCTTCCACTAAACCAAGGTAATTCGGGTAAAGCTCATCCTCTTTTGTTCCTGTAAGGAGGTTTACTGTCTGTAAACACTTGGCTCTTCTTTACGATGGAATGTCCAAACAAAAAGCTTTTTTGAAGACTTCTCCCTGTCACTTAGGCAAGCAGTGTCAATAGACCCGCTGCATAATGACTCACCTGTAATTGCGTGCGAACGAGTCCCTACAGGAGACCGAGTGGCACGTCTCATAGGAATGACAAGTTCTCAGTCTGTTTATAAGACCCATTCTGTAATGTACCTCCATCTCAATTTGCATCCCATCTCACTCAAATTAATAGATTTCCTGAAGTTTGTGAGAACTTAAGATTGATGTGACATTTCTGAGAAAGGAGGCAAGATACAGCAGAAGGCAGATTTTCTTCCACTAAACATAAATGTTCTGGTCTACACTAGAAACAGTCTGGTGGTAAACTAAATGGCAAACTTACTGGGTGTCTTAAACTTGCATAAATGTTCCTCTCTGGGCCTTTTAATAAACACGCATCCTCTCTTTGTGTAGAGTAGTGGGATAATGAGGAGGCAAGACAATTACCATAACTAGCTGATGCTATCTCAACTTTAGGGGGAGTTGAAATGTTGTAATTGCACAGTCAGACTGCTGGAAAAACAACACAACCCCCTTTCTACCCTAAACACACGCATGCATGTACTTTGCAGCATCCTGCAGCCTTTTTCTCTGCCTTCAGCCACTTCAAAATGAAATTCTTCTGTCTTCCCTTCGTTTCAGAGCCACCCCTTTCTGATGCTGATATGCAGACATCAAAGAGAAGCCCAGGGGCAATTAGAGAGCCTGGAGGCCTGTGCATGCTCCAGTAGTAAAAACTAACAAACATGTCTGATGTTTCATTATGTAAAATGTAATAATGTTTTATTTTTTAAGCTTTTTTTAAAAAGCTCTGATTTTACACAAATGCTTTAAAATATAGTTCATGAAAATGCTGTATACTGTCTTAATACTCAAATAATGACCAAGACACGATGATGTACCTAGCACCCTCTGAAAGACAATGAACAACCAACGTCCCCCAGCAGTTCAAAGGAGTCGCTTTCCCTAAACATTATCATATAATTTGGGCCAGCCGTCAGCTTGTAAATAAGTGATGTAGAAGCCTATTGTGTGATGGGGCACAGGTTGGAGACAGAGCGTCTTTGCTCTACCGGCATGAGCCGCTGAAGACAAAGGCAGGAGACAGAGCGTCTAACCTTTGATTCTTCTGAGGACTCAGCTGCCTTGTATGAGGGCAGGACGCATCAGCCACAATCATGCCCCCAATGTAGGGATGTCACGAACAATAGAATCACTCTCACACAGTCAGGCTGAACAAGAAACCCAACTTGCAATTGGATTAGTGAGTATCCAACCACCACATGTTAGCCTAATTGACATAAAAGTTAAATTTGAGAACAATAAGACCCTCAAACTCAAAGGCCAGCTAGCTTTGAAATGGCACACCACTTATACAGGAGCATTTGCGATGAGAAATGATTCTACGCTGCTGAGAAAAATTCAGAATGGCAGGGCAATAATTGCACGAATCCTTATACGATTCATTTAAAGTTGGTGAAAGCAGATAATAAAGCAAACACGCTTTCATTTTTGGAAAGACATAACACATCAATATCTTTCTTTCTTATCTATTTCCTTTTGCAGAAAGTGGTCTGAACACAATTATAATAAAATTAAAATACAATTCAATCTATTTTATTATCTAAATTCAAGGTGAAAAAGTAAAATAATTTTTAAAGCTTCCTAATTATAAATCATCATTACAGATATTTTGCACTGAGGCAAAAATGATTTTGTTTTAAGGGACTTAAGACAGTCAGACTGACTTTAAAAAAACCCCCTGTGTACATGTTTATTCTTGAAGAAACTGTGTTACCCTTCAATTTCTGCAAATACACAACGGATGAATACTGTGAAATAGTTTATGTATATAATATGAAAGCAATAAATATTACCAGTAAATAAACATTACTTTTTAAAGTGTTTTTACTATTTTCTCAATAAAAAACTTATACAATCTAATGTACATTATGAAAAGTTGTACAGCTTTATGTTTAAAATAAGGACTCAATTTATTTTTAATATGTAGATATAAATATATATATTTTGTCAAAATATATGATCATACTGTCAAAGAAACGAAACAAAAAAAGTGAGACAAACATACACCTCATAAAAGTTATAAATAAGGGTCCAAGTGAACATTTTTGGGAGTAAAGATTTTTTTTTAAAACTTTTTCTATGTTTTTTTTTCCAATGTCCATGTTGCTTAATAAAAGTCCAAGTTTTTGTATGTTTGTGACTTAGCGGCAGCCGCAGCCCTCCACTACCATTTCCTGGTAGTTTTTCAGGACCACCTTGTCTTGTTCATCTAGGTAGAGCATGGAGATGGCGCTGAGCTCTGTTGGTACACAGCAGGCCTTGGGAATGTTGTTATTCACAGAGTTCACCAGTGTCTGAACAATGGCGTGGTTGGTTGAATTGAGGTGGTCCGCCAGAGGAAAGGGGCATTCCCCGTGGCAGTAAAAGGCCTGGTAGCCAGGAGGTGCCACTATCCAGTCATTCCAACCTACATCGTTGAAGTCCACATACAGCGCGTGGCGGCGGCAGTTGCGGTTGCGTTTACGACCACGTTGTTTGGGGCTGCGCTTGGTCCGGCGGGTCAGCGGGTGACCCTTCCCATCGTGGCCAAAAGTGACCAGGAGAGGGCGTATCTGCTCCCAGTCCTCTCCGGGTTCTTGGTGTAGTGAACGGCTGATGCGGACATGTCGGCCTTGGTGGCGCGGAGTCTGGTTGAGGTGAAGGACCTCTACAGCCAGTCCATAGTTTGGGAGGCGCTCACGAGTCCAACGCATCACAGCAGGGCTGACGTCAAAGCTCTCCCAACGTGATGCGTTATGGCGCACCAGCCGCGTATCCAGAAGCTGTGTGATAAGCTGCCCCGGGCGCGGGGGTTTTAGCACCTCGTATACATTTATCCGGTGAAGCCCCTGTTCATCGAGGAGGGTCTCAGTGATGGCCTCATCAATCTGATGACGGTAGAGCCTTAGTTCTGCAGAGGACAGGAGCTCATCTTCTGGAATGCTGCTGAGGTTGAACAGGAAGCGAAGAGGCATGGATTCTCCATCATCCAGCTCGTGCATCGTTTCCATATGCTCTGAAAATGATCAAGAGGAAAAGTATGGGAGGTTTGATAAAATGCACAATTGCAGAGAGATCACAGTGTGTATTGTCTGTCCAAAAGGTACCTCACTACGTTGCTTCGGATGTACACACACAGCTTCTATATACCTGAGAACATCATCTGGTGAATTTAGTTATAAAGTTTCTACGCAACCTTCTAACTTCCTCACCCCTAACAAACAAGCCATAACTGACATCAAAGAATGTACATCCACACTCTTCAAGGCCTCTAGGCCAGTCTGGAAAATAAATATATATATCATCCCTGCTTCCTTATCTATCTTTAAGGATTATCCTGCCCTTCTCTCGATGCCTTTCTCTGAGCACTTTGCTGAAACATGCATTACAAGGAGGGTGGTGATTAACGTACCACAGCTACAGTATAAACACAGTGGAGGCTCCCTGTTCCACGCACAGTCTGCAGATTTCTGGCAAGATCACCATTGTTGGGGCAAGGAATGTTGTGTCTACTATTTTCCTGCTCAATCCATCCCTGTTATTTCACACCCAGGCCCTAATCTTACCCAGGTGGTTCTCATTATTAAAACCTGCTGTGTTTTTGATTAGCTCTGCAGTCTGTTCACTTAAGACATTTATCACTTTCATCATGAATAATCATTAAGGAGTCAGACAATACAGTAGAATCTCATTTATCTGAAGCCCGTGGGGAAGGAGGTATTGCGTGGGAAGGCGGTATATAAAGAACCAAAGCTTATTCAAAACTGCATGTGTCCACACATACACACTCCTCTCGTCTTGCTTGCTTTGCAGCCTAATTGACAAAGTTATTTGAAATTTATGATTGCCGTTACACCCAGTCAATGAAAGCAAGATCCTTCTGGCTGAAATCAAGATGAATGGTACGCCTTTTCTGTAAACATGTCTCTTCAACTAACTGTCCATCTGCTGCAGACTGTAATACCTCTCTGTGTTTTGTACAGATCAGTCAACTGAGTCACTACCATCGCACAATGGTGCTTCCATGAAAGCGAGCACTCCTACTCAAAAAGCTTCAAAGCATATTATTAACATAGCTCAGAAAAGGGCAAAAAAGCATGCACACGCTCAAATGTGTGCACGTACATATTGCATCACAGGCAGAAGTTCTTCCTCCAGTGCAGAGGTCTGTTTTCTTTGTATGCGGTGCTACTACGCTACAGCTTACTCAACCATCATTTATTCCTGCTAATGTTGGGAATGTTCAGGAGCCCTACAACTTCATCAACTTTCAATGTTCACCACATGATCAATTTCTTATAATTTGATCTTTTTTTCTGTTAAACAGGAAGTAGAGTTAATTCCATCTAAAGGGTTTCTAAAAACCCAAAAAAAATCAGCATTCGTACACTAAAAACTCCGGTAACGTTCCAGTTTTTCTATCGCAACAAATTGTGAGACTGTTTTTCCAACAGAGCTGCAGCTTCTTCTCTTAGCGTACACATTGCTGGGAATAGAGACTTTATTTAGAAAGCTGCAGAGTAGCATTAAAGATAATTGCACAGTTAGGAAGGTTTTTCTTAAAGAGCCCTCGATATAAAAGTGGAGACATGAGAGAGGAGCACAATTACATTTCCAAGCCAAGATTTGGCTTTTTTAAGCCATGTTCTGCTGGGTGGGGTGAGAAGTGCAAGTCAGTAATATGAAGGTATGCTTCTCCTTCAGCTGCTAACCAAACACACAGAGCTTTGTCAAATTAGCCTCCTGAGAGCTTGTCTTGCAGATTTTTATGCGTCTCTGTGGACAGTGTTTGGTGACCACATCCTTCTTTGGTAATGGTGAGATGGGTGGAGCCCACTTACAATCATGTTGCAAGACAGTAGGACTTTATAAAACTAGAAAACCTAGAAACGCATGACAATACTACCAAAACAACCGGAATGCCTGGATAGAGCTACCTCAAGAATGTAATGTCTTTTGCACTTAACTTGTGCTTTCCTTATGTTAACATTGCCTTCTTTGCATTCCCACTTCTGCTTAAATATTAAATTTCCCCATTTGGCTTACCTTCATGGTGGAAGCCCCTCACAGTGTTGGCCCGGCTCGCTGACCTCTCTGGGTATTCGAAAGCAATGTCATGTCCAACCTCCTCAGCCTCTCCTGACTGGAGTCGATAGAGGTCCAGAAGGTAGCGAGGCACAGTGGCTGCGCGACTGGGCCGCGGCCGCCTTTTAAGGCCAAACATGTGCAGCAGCGTGGCCTCAAAGTCCCGTAACAGTTCATGGCTCTGAGTGGCCGAACGACCCTGCAGGCCAGGTACTTTCTTTTTCCCTTCTTCCGGTATCAGACTAGCATGGTTGCTCTCTCCCAGCAGGACTTGGCATATTAAAATGACCATCAGCATTCGATTACCAGGAATCATGATGTCTCTGGTGGGAGCGACAGATGGAATAGGGAGATAAAAGATTAGGAAAGATCTGAGCGGAGCAGAGAAGTGGGAGGATATAAGAAGAAAGACAAGCACGACAAACTAAGTCTTTCCTTTTCTACAGATTTGCAAATAACATTATTAGGCAGATTTAAAACACCATGCTAACCAATTTTTCTTAAACAATTCCCACAAGGGAGACTAATTATCTTTAATAGTGCAGTCTGCCTTGTTTAGAGTAAAGCAGTTTCCGATCAGATAGAGCACTTGCTGTTTATCTTTTGCAACATCCTACAAAGGTAAACAGATACCACAACCCAACTTTTTGAATGTGGGGTCAATCCTTCTCACTCCTCCCCTTCCCCATGCCCCCTCCGCTATGATTAGACAAATAAAAGAGGCATTCCTAGGGTCAGACCGAATTCTTCCCTCGATAAGGAGCCATTGTCCGTCACAATCTGCCCAAACAGCCCCTATCACAAATCTGCAACTTTTTGAAAACATTTTTTAAAAAAGAAAAGGCTCTTCTTCATGTATCTACCCAGCCCAAAACCCCTTGTAGACCTAAAGTTGAAGTCTGGACAAGTGCCACATGAATTAGTGAGTAAGTGGACGGAGGAGAGGGGGGAGAAATGCAAGATGCAACAACGTGTCACATGCCACAAATTGGAATGCTGAGGTCCACTATACTTACCGACAGAAAATAAAGCATGGGAAAACAGTCCATGTTTGTTGGGAGCAGGCAATTGACACGTTCTTCCAGGAAATGTTAGGTGGTGGTGGGAGGCTGCAGTAGAACGTTGGAGTGACCCTGTTCCTGAAAGATGCAGTCAAAAAACACAAGGAAACTATAAACTGAGTGCGGCTGCAAACACTTGAGGTAGTTGCAAGTGTTTACTAGTATTTACTTGAAGACCAGCACATGAGAATGTGTGTATATCTGTCTTAGCTTGTGAGCCTTCGTGTGTGTGTGTGTGTATATGTATATGTGGGGAAAAGAGAGACCCAGTGTCTCTTTAAGGCTTATCATTTTGGCTCGTGGGTAAGCTAGCTATTTGCTGTAACTGGAATGTAAGGAGGTATGTGCCACAACACAGAGCAGATCACCGATGCCTTACAGTCACACCAGACCCAAAACACATCTTATTCAATCATTTCATTTGTGCTAAAAATAAACCTGTAACTCATTCTGGGGTTTGGCCTAATAAAAAAAAGATCAACAATACAATTAAAATTGTAAAAATGAAACGCAAAAAGCACATTTCTTAGTTAACCCAAGCCACCTTTATTCCTTTAAGTAACTGAAGTCGCATATTCCCAAACATCTGTGAAGTGTATCATCTCTTTGCAGCACTGTCTGACTGAGAGCTCATGCAAGCCATGGTGACACTGATGACAGGCCCTCTGCACTTCCCTGTCATCAGTGGAACAGTCTTACATGCTGCACCGATGTGTGTAAAAGAGTGTGTGTGTATTTATATATATATATATAGGTATATTTGGTATACTTGGCTCCCTTATTTGATGAAACCGCATCACCAAGGATCTTCTATTGGAATGTCCTCCACAAGACTGTTTAAATAAACAAGGTGCAGCTTCTCCAAATAAAATCTCTAAAATACCCCTGTAGACATAGGAAGAAAAAGGAAAAAAATACACTAAGGCTTTAACAAGCACAACTCTTCAGCTCTTATGATTCAGTTTTTACACATCACTTAAGAGTGTTAAATGCTGCTGAATCACACTAGTAAATTTACTTGGTTTCTGAGTGACCGCAACAAGAGCAGCGTGGAGCAGATGTGCCACTTCTAGAACGTACTGGTCATCATTTAGAGCTGGTTACTTCAGAGCACCCAAACATTAAAGAGAGTATAAAGGATCTGTCTAGGTATTTGTGTGTCATGCACAATTTGTGTGTTTTACAGTCTATGCACAAGCCTGGCTTGGTATCTGGGTGATTATCACAACTCCTGCATGGCTCACTGTACATGCAATCAAGGATCTCGTTCCTAACAGCATTAGACTTTGACCTCAGTCTGACCCTCCCTTCTTAGTCATGACACTGGATCCGATGTGTGAAAAAAGCCAAGGCACATCGTGGCCATGCATGAGCTAAACGGTGTGACGGGTCACCGTGCGCGCCGTTTCGCGCTCACGAGCGTGTGCCACCACTCGCATATTCGTGAGAACTGTGGCAAAGAGAGAGAGAGAGCGAGAGAGAGGAGGGTTCAGAACATGATCATCTCTATTACCCATGGGGTGTGGGGATGAACGTGTATGTGTGCGAGTGAGTGTGTGAGTCTGTGTGTGCACATCTCCGACAACAAACGCTCATTGTAAAGAGAGGGCCTCTCCCATGATTACAGGGATTCATAGCACTCAAAAACACTGACCATACAGAACATCTTGTAACTGTAACCAGCCACCGACAAAGCTGCAGGCAAAAGCAGACAGACACTCAAAGTGGTGTGATGATGATGAAAGAAGATGTAAAGCAGACAGGGAGTAACTTCTAGCTGTGGAAAAAGTCAGGGTGTTTATGTTGCTGGCCTGTTTTCACAAAGACGATTTAAAAAAAAGCCACAAGATTTGGATTTTGAAGATTTTCAGATTTGATATTCAGTTACTCTGTATGAGTGAAAGACAATATAAACAAAGCCGAACTCCAAGATTGTAACACATTTTAGGAAGCTTCACAACTGAGTTACAGACAAAAGTAGTTTTCGCAACGACAAATACAGACAAGGGTGCAATTAGGCCGTAGCAGTCAACTGCCCTTGGCTTTGCTCTGCCCCCCGTCTCTCTCTGACCAGAGATAATGTGATCAGACTATGCACATGGCTCTTCAGATGTGTTTCCTGAGGAATTTGACAAGGATGGTGGGAGGGAAGATGGGAATAAGGGAGGGGAGGGAGAAAGGGAAGGGTGCAGGTTGCCACGGGAACAGATCTATGGCCTGATTTTATCATATTAGTTATTTACAAGGTATTTACAGTCATGTAAAAACATATGGTGCTATTTACAACTTTGTATTTTAATGGGATGCTACAAAACTGCTTTTGAAATGAGCTCCAGTAGTGCAAGAAAGAAAAAACCAAAAGGGGATTTTTTTTAAAGAAAAAAACATTCTAGTATTTCCTTCTGGGAATAATTTAGTCTTTTAGACTAAAGGGGTTTAGAAAATTACTGACGTTTTTGTCAACTCCAATAACCAAACAGAGAAAAAAATATTTTCATGTTACTAGTTTTAACTTTTACTCAAAAAGTGTCAAATATTCCCAGCCAATCAGATCATTTTCGGCAGATTAACATAAATTCCTAGTACCGGTAGTTTCAGTGACAAATCATGAGCTTTGTCACTTTTCTGATATTCTTCCTGCCTTTTTCTCATTCTTTCTGCCTAAATCAACAAGCACAAAAGAACTTTTAACAATGCTAAGAGTGTTTTCCATTTGTACAGAAAATTTAACTCTGATGCTACAAAGTAAAAGCTCAGCAGCAATCAACTAGTCTGCACCTGGGTCAGCGTTTTCCTGCAGTAACCAAAAAATAATACCCTAAAAATATTTTTGTAATTACTTGTCAAGAAATAAGTCATATTTGCATATAACTACCAAAATATAAAAAATCTTGGAAGGTTGTTTCTCTGCAACCCAGCACTGAAATTTGAGTTCGTGTGTAAATTGGACGACGTGCGCCCGCAGGCCGCGTATTTTTCTTTCTTCGCTGCAGTTTAAATGACACAATTTAACTAAAAGCCGCTTTTAGAAACAAGTTAAAATATTTCTAAGACATGGATCTTCATAAAACCCATATTTGTAGTTAAGAAGCTAAGAAACATCTACAAATTTGATTTGCTGTTGGTGTTTTAGGAGAAATCATCACGCAAATGAACAAGGACAGGTTCCACGGACGGAGGCACTTACGCAGGGAATGTTGCCAAACGTCGATGTCTCAGATTTAATTTAGGATTTAAGATGGGTTAAATGATGTAAGATTTATTTAGATATATTTCCCATCATGTAAAATAAAAGAAATGTCATCCCCAACGTGAACATTACGCATAGCCTGGGCGTCATGTAACAGATGCAGGTGTTTATTTGTTACGACATCTATGTTGAAGGTTCCGCATCTTTCTAAGAGCTTACACATAATTTAGTTGTCCGTCAGGAAAGGAAGCGCAGGGAAATCGGACATTCTGAATGACCTCACTATCTTGGTTTGTCGTTGCACAAGTCTCGGGCATACACATACACACGCAAAAGCTTTAACCTGTTATATGCTTGCGAGTCGCAAGTCGGAAGATGTTTATTTCAGTTCACCTCTGTATCTCAATCATCAAGGCAGACTGTAACGTTTTTATTTATTATTTATTTATTATGTACCACGTAGTACTTTCCTTTTCCGGCCGGAAAATTGATCAAACATTATGGAAAGTTGTTGAAACGCACAGAGAGACTACGGACCCGAAACCTAAAGAATCATTAAACATCTATGAAGTCCTCCTGTATAAGTCAAACTATTAAGTCGTCTTTAAAACGGAATATTTTTTTAGTGTGGAAAAGTGTCAGCTGATGTGCGCTTACCATCAGTGGAGGTCCAGGAATCCTCGAATTAAAATAAAAAAACGGAGATGTAAAGCAGTCCAGCCGTAACGCCGACAAAAACGCTGAAATGAGCCTAAAAGAGAAGTTTTGTCCCTTTGTGGCTCATTAATCCTTTGGTCGACTTCATTCTAGGGAGAGAAAGTTCAGTGATGACTGGCTCTCGTGCTCTGCAGCGGGGTCTCCTAAGAGTCTCTAGAACAGTCGGTAAGGTCGCGCGGTGCGCTGGATGGCCAGGCTTTCCAAATGATCCAGCATCTGTGGCCCCTTGTAGTTTTTATGTGTCCGCCCAATTTTCCCTCCCAGCCTCCTTCTCCTCCTCCGCCCCGACCCCCACCTCCCTCAACTGTCTCAAACACCTTGGATAACCCCCCTTCAATTCTTCCCCGCTTTAAAGAAGGACAACTCGCTGCCAACATTTTCCTTTTTTATTTTGTCAAACTTTTACAAGAAATAATAAAAGTCAACTGGTCAATTAATAAATATTAATAAAAGTAGATCTATCTATCTATCTATCTATCTATCTATCTATCTATCTATCTATCTATCTATCTATCTATCTATCTATCTAT
>JBAMHX010000022.1:12974331-12987317 GCA_037177515.1 Pseudomugil tenellus
GTGTGTGTGTGTGTGTGTGTGTGTGTGTGTGTGTGTGTGTGTGTGTGTGTGTGTGTGTGTGTGTGTGTGTGGATGAACCAGACTCATCACAGTGAGTGATGGTTCACCTTAAAGCTACAACACCCTCCCTTTGCCTTTAGACTTCTTCTATCTGTGCAATCCTTCCTTCTTATGAAAAAAAACATGTAAAACTATACAGACAAACACACACACACACAACCACAGACACACACACATACACTCACATGTGCAGCTACCCACTACCACTACCCTGCCCACACTCTATTTCAGTCTGGACTTTACCGTTCCAGAGACCACAGGCCACATATAGAGGGGACTGTGTTGGGTTCTCCAACCCCAGTCAGACCAGGGTAGTTGCTGCAGTGGGGTGGGGCAGCGGTGGCTGGAAGGTGGGGTGAAGGTGGTGGTGGTTGTGAGGGTGTAGTGCTATCTCGCAGCTGTTTTGCTAAAGACGGTGAGGTCTAGCATAAATTTCACTGATATCACCTCCATCAGAGGGCCATAAAGCTGATTTATTATAAATACAGCTCTCATGTGTTTACTGCACGCATTCTTGAGCCTGCAACATCTTTCAAAGTGAGCACTTGCAGGTGCTCTGGCTCACTCTCCATGGGGCAGACTGGAGGAAATCAGGGAAAAACTCAGAAAAAAAGAAACACAGCAAGAAAGAGCAATAGGGAGGGATGTGGGGCAGAGGTGTCTTAAGGGCTAAAGAAAGGAGAGAGGGACCAAGGTGGTCACCTATAACATTACAGTCATCACAGCAGTGATATAAAATAATTAAATGTCTTCAATAATCTTCAGCTTCACTCTAATAAAGAATTTTGCAGATGACGTTACAGCTTCTTGGCCTCTGTTGCAGCTTGTAGAAAAGCACAGTCAAGCTTGATCTATAGTGGCTGGTGACTAGCATCGTGTTTCAGTTTCTCTACCGTGTTTATCTCACAAACTCAGGCTCAAGAAATCTTTAAACAAACCTAATTATAGTCACAAAGGAGAGCTTCCATGTTACTGCATTGCAAGGAGGGGTGAAAGTCTGCGTGATATATTCTGTAACACCTTTTTTACACTTTACTTAAATGATAAAAAAAAAAATATTTCCTTTTAATCCACTACAGATGGAGTTTTTCTTTCTAGCCACCTGCAGGGGGCTTGTCCTGTGGTTGAAATAAATAAAAATTGCAAGTTGAAGCTGACTGAATGTGCAAAAAATGTGCCCTGGTAAACTAGCTATCACAGGATGCATCACTACAATATTTTTTATAATCTCTGTGTGGTCTGAAGCAGAAGCTAAGCTTGTTTCTGACACTGTGAATACCCATCTAGGAGTTTCAGATAGAGCAGGGATTTTTTTCATTTATTATTAAAGTTGCAAACAACAGCTTAACTCTTTAATAACAGATTAGCTAAGTATCTTCTTAAAAGATAAAGATTTAGTGGGAATAGAGTAAACATTTTCTGTTGCTGTTGTGTTTGATTTGCAAACATGAATTCTTGCATTTAATAATCACATATTTACTATGACATTATAAATACAATAAACCAGATAAGTCCCTTAAATAAGAGTTTTCTCATATAAGCAGTGTCATGACATCTCAACTCATTAGTTACTGGACTGAAATGTTTTGTTTTTTTTTTAGGAGAAATGTTTTCAGGGAGTGTGGGAAACAGTTTCAGTGATGACATGAAGACTTGGCTTGTATTAACATCAAGAAAACTAGCACTTATCATCTTATAACTCCTGTTTACTTTATACAATCTAATCCACTAATATTACAGGGTTTCTATTTAATCTTGTCACTTTATTGTTTGATCAAGAAGCAGTATGACGCAAAGGTAACATCTACAGGAAATAAAATGGATTATCCTTCACCAGATATGCTTTCTCGTGATCTCACCTCAGTTTCCAACAATGACACGACAGATAAGACAAATCAGAGCACAGGAAGGGAAAAGTGTGTGTGCTCTGCTTTTGGAACCCAGAAGTAGATCTGTAATTAAAAAGAGGATGGCGAGGGAGAGAAGAAATGTGAGTCATTCCAGAAATGCGAGGGAGCTGCTTGCCTTGTAAATACAACAGCAAATTGACTAAAACATAACACCAGGAACTGAGGACACACTGCTGCACTTTGCTGCATCACTGTGTGTGTCTGACCTCACACACAGTCTCATAGATTATCTCCTAAAAAACAATTCTCACACAGAGACCATCCCAAAAGTGAAAGATATGTAAAACGTTTGGACATAGTGAATGGTAAAAGCCCGTGTTAGTTTAAGGACCTACAAAAAAATAAAAAGAAGAGCAGCGGGAGCTCTGGAATCTTTTGGCATGTGAAGAACAGAGAAGAATATGAAGAAATCTTTCACTTTAATGGAAGTTTTCTAACCTGTCAGGGATGAATGTGTTCTCCTGAAGCTTAGAAAGCCACTGCAACCATTCCCCTCTGACCAGTTCTGCTTCATCCCTCCTTTATTTTATTTGTTGAGCAACAGTGAGCTACCATTGTTTCAGCAGCACCTGCAATGCCATTAGCATGGTTAGGCTCGGTATTTATTTGGAAAGGCACACACACACACACATATATACACAAAGCAACATGTAAACAAAAACCCACAATCGTTCTACTACGAGTCCACAATCTGGCTTGTGTTTGCTTTCTGGCATTTTGTTGTGGGGTGGAAATATTTAGCCCTGATGAAACATACATTTATCTAGCTTTTTTTTTTAACTACAGCTCCTAAATTCAAGTAAACGAGGGAACTCTATTCTTCTTTTCCTCCATAAAACCCCATCAGGAAGAATGCTGGTAATTTGTGTCTACTCCTCCATCACGGTTTGTTCTTCTCATTACCAGCCATGTTGTTCCTATTACGACTCAACATCCTCTGCTCTTATCGAGATAAATGCTCCGAGTTATCATTTCACTCCCTCCTGTTTTGATTATTGTTCGAACAAACATGGCGCACAGGTTGACTGTGCTAAACCACTTTACAGGGGGTTTTAATGTAGTTGGTTTTTTTTTTTGCATATTGTACAAACTGTTTAATGATGTATCATTGCGTGGAATTGCGTAGTTTCAGCAAGGCCTGATCTTTCACAGATGTGTGCAACTATTATTTTGTTTTAAGCCTTTTGCTTTCACAGAGACATGATTTGTGCTTTAAAAAGTGAAATATTATCCAAGACCTATTTATATTTTAATTATTGATTTGGAAAGGTGCATGAAAGCACAGCAGAGCACTTTTTCAAGTTAGTTTTCTTTAATCTCTTAGACTTTCTGTGACTGAACCTGCAAAGTACTTCTTTAACTCAGCAATTTCTCAATGTTTGTCCACTTTATGAGATGAAAAGCAACACGTTGCGAGTGAGAGTGGTGCAAGGAAGAAAAAGTGTGAGGGATAACCAACACAATTAGCCAGTGTGTGAACAAGCTCTTGTTTATTGACTTTCAGGGGGAAACTTTATTAACCTGCCTAGCCCTGAATGGGAGACACCTGCTGTTGGCACTTAGGCTGTCATTTCTGCTATTGAGAGCCGCAGGGAGGGTCCCCTCCATGCACAGAACTGCCTGCTGCTTCATTGTCCAGCACCACATCATCCAGCAATTGAGTGCTGCAACATTTACTATGAGCCTGCCCTTGTTGGGTATCGTCGCTAAGCTGACAGACCTTTTTCCCCTCACTTGTCAGCAATCAAATTAAGGTGGACCAACCCACCAACTCTGGTTTTGTTCCTTTTGTCTGTCAGTAAAAATAGACGCTGCTCATGATTGACTTTTTTGTTAAGGTTGCCATTGGTGAAGTGGGTGATTGCAAAGGAATTAAATTCACCAAAATGTGAACACAAAACAAGCAATTTGGATGGATAAAATGCCTATATGAGAGACACCCAGAGCCTGTATGGACACTGTAGATAAGTCAGATTTCCCACACTTCCCTGCCAGTAAAGAATTCAACTCATTTACTTTCATAGATACTCTTAAAACCAGAAGCTGATTGAAGGAAAAAAGAAACATAAAAATGGGTTAGGGTTAGAGATTATGTCAACTTTGCTGATCTTTTGTGGAAAATATGTATTATTTTCCCAAAATACATTAGAAAAGATTTTTAAAACAAGCAAATATTCATCCTTATGGCTGAATGGCAATAAAAGACAACAATAAATACTCTAATTCTGTGTCAATAATATATTAAATACCTACTTTTTTCATATGGGTTAATGCAACAAGCTGTTTTGCATAAAATAAATAATATAATGTTCATAAAAGTTTTGAAAACCTGTTTAATCGAGCAGGAAATCTGCATATAAAAATGTCTATTTACCAAAGGTAAAATGTTGTAAGGGTGTCCATCTGAATGCATGCCATTAGGAGACTATTTTGGAACAGAATGATGTAGTTATTGATCTGATTAGAAACAATATATTTTAATACAGTTCTTAATATTTTTTAAAATATTATTTAATTTATCTTATTAATAAGAATAATGGAAAGGATCGATTTGAGAAAGGGAAAACAGGGAATCACAACATTTTTGTCACTCGTCATACAACAAAAAAAAGACTATTCCACTCAATATACTAATCTGGTACAGAGTTCCCAGTAAAATACAATCTGGTCTTTTATTTCCTTTTCCAAGAATCTAGTATCTTGTCAAAGCAGACACTTTTAAACAAACTGTTTGAGCATAAATCTTGAGCAATAAATTGAAAGTAAACTCTGAGTTTCAGGCGTTATGTCTAATTTGTGGCTGGAAACAATGTTTTCTACTAAATGTTCATCTTTATTTTTAGTTGTTATTCTTGCTTGTGTAAGAAGTACATGCACACATCATTGTCATATTTCAAAAGGTAAATGCTCAAGTCTATGAATTTATCTGCCACCAACAGACTTTTATCCAATATTTCTTCTTAATTCTAAAATTATTTCAAATTATTTTGAGACATAATTATGCAATTTAATCTGTATAGTAAAAAAAAAGCGTGTTGACTCCACTCTCCTGATACAACGCCAGTGAAGTGATGGTGGGGATCCGCATTGACATATTTCCCCACATGTGAATACCATAAAATAACTGGTTCATTGCAGAATTAAATTATTCCAGGGGTCAGTATCCCAATTATGAAGACTAACTACACCTCAGTATTACTGTACATCTTGTAATGATCCATTTGCATTTCTTCTAATAATATTCTGCTTCCCATTCTTACATCCTGAGATAGTTTTAAGCTAATAAATCTTGGTTTTTAATTTGAAGTATTCATAGCTTTGGTTTTATATTAATAATAATCTTTTTTTAATACATACATGACTTTAAGTTTGTAAATTACCTGATTTTAGCTAAAACAACAAAACAGAAAGTGGGATTTATAATACTACAATACCCTTTATCATCTACTACATACTAATATTAGATAATGATATATTTAAAATATCAATATAAAAATGTCTACATCCACTTAGTAAATAGACACTTTTCAGATTTGGCCACAGAGAAGGAAACTGTCACTGAGGGGATGAGTCGATTAATGGTTTCACGAACTGAGTGATACTTCCTCTAAAGTGCATAGTGTCAATGGCTGACTTTCAGCAGAACAGATAAAACCCAACTACTCTGGCTTTTATCATCTTTCCTGGGCTCAGGGAGCACTGATACCACCCATTACAAGGACAGCAGTAAAGGCGAGCCAGGATGCGTGGGCTTCGGCATGTCTGAAACAAAAAGGGGTATCTGCATGTATACGTGTGTGAGTGCTTGTCCACGTGCTGATGTGTGTTCAGCAAAAAAAAAGAACAGAAAAGTGAAGGGAGAGCCCGGGGAGGGAGAATTATGGCGATAAAACTAGAGCGTGCTCAGCTGTCTAAAGTCTCTTTGTGTAAGTGTGTATTTATTTATTTGTTCTCATTCAGGAAATTAGGTAACTAGAAACCAAGCACAGTTTGCAACTAAACATCTACAAATATACAGGCTGCAGGCATCCAACTTTTAACCTTACTAGGGTCAACATGCACTCAGTAGACCCCTCAGGCAAACATTATGTTGATGACCACAGCCCAACAAAAATAATGTAGCAAAGTCAGCCACTGGGTTGTCCTTCCGTCGTCCTGATGCCCAGCTACAAACTATTTAATTATTTATACATTGTCAGAAAGTATTTGATAGCAGGCACTGAATTTCCTGGTTTTGCTTCATTGTGTGCAACTTTCATTCCTATTCCTGTCAGGCTCGCCCTCACTTCTAAGCATGCTTGAGAGCTGAGGTGATTGGCTGTAACAAATTCCAAAGGATTGACATTCAACTAACAGTTGCAGGTCCAGCACGTTCTTACTCCTGACCCATTAAATATGGACACCTTGGCTCCACCTTGGCTCACTAAAAATGTGTATTGTCATCTGATTGAATGTCTTGACCCACGATTAAACTTTGATAATTGATGACATGAGAACATTGAGGAGCCTCTTCTCATACTTTGGAATATCAGAAAATGTGCTACAATCCTTTTACAGCTGATGTACTTGTACATTTTTGCCTTTTTATGTATTGGGTTTTGACACATTTTGTCCCAATTCTCTGAACAACTGGATCCTGCAGAATTACTTAAAATAATTTTCGGGTCTTAACAGTATTTACATGTTTGCAGCATGATTGTTCAATATTACATGTTGGGATCACAGAAAAAGTCAATGGTGGTGCTTTATAGTGGCATTAACACTACTTTTCTGCCTCTGAAACAACAAAATAAAGGCACAAGTCAGGTTTTCTTAAAAAGAAAAAGTACTATGCTATTATGCATTATCATAATTCTGCTAAATTAACGGGTCAGGCTCACAAACCAGAGAAGAAGATGATGAAATGCAGAAACTACAAGATAAAAAGTAGCTGAAAAAGTCACAGAAACAATGAAGAAAAGCAAGGAAGGTGTGGTTTTACTCTTATTCTAATTCTGTAATTTTATCGCTATAACTCCAAACTCAACACTGCTCATTGCATGAACTAATCTGGCATCAACGGACACAATAGTAAGGTAAAAGAGGTATGGAAGTATGAGGTCAGCGGCATATGACAACGTTTGAAATGGACGTCCCCATTTATGTAAGTTAGGGAGCATAAATGGGCCTTGCCTACTGTCAGAAATACCAAACTACAAGAAAGTCAAAGCATGACAGTAGACATTTTGTCTCAACTTTGCTGCAAACCTGGTACTTCAGCTAAGCATGTGTGTGCATATTAGAGAGATAATTAGCTGTAATGATGTCATCTGGTTTGCTTAAGCTGGCCTTTATGAACAACAGACATGGAGAGATTAGTAAATATTTCTAAGTAACATGCACGACGACGAGACTACACTAAAACTGCTCCCTTTTTGTTTTCACATTGCATCCTTCAGGCTGCCTTGTACAATAACTTCTGATAAATACAAGTTACTGCAATAACTAGCCTAGTTTATTATTTTTGATTTGGCAACAGATACCAGCCTCACAAAGTTATGTGTTACAGCTATTTTCTCTAAAAAACATTCAGCTGTGATAAATTTTACAGCCCTGAGTGCTTTTATTAAAAATAAGCATTTATCAAGCAAATTGCATATTCGCCTAACTTTCTAGTTGCAAGCAAAATCCAGATGTTAGCAGGTGCTTTCTGACCAATGTGAAAAAATGATTGAGTGACAAAAGAAAAAAAAACAGCTACTGTTAATATAAACACATTACAAATGTTTGAACAAATGAGGCATTTTAATAGTTTAGTTTATTGTTTTCTCGCCTCAAGCTAAAAATGACATGCATATAAACCCCAGGCCAAGCTCGATGGATTGATGTCTGTATAAATATAAATGCATTGTCGCCTTCTGCAGGCATTCATCTTGTAATTCTCAAAACTTCCATTCCACCCTGGTGCTTGTTGGCCAGACTCGGCAAACCAGTCCTCTCAAGAGAAGGACCAGAGCCGTTGTGTGGTGGATAGACCTACATAAATAGACATAACTAAGAGACAGCACCACTCTTATTTCTCCCTTCCTTTTTTTTGCTTTAGCTCTCTATCCACATTGAGTTGTTCTATCTGCTCCATCGTTTGTTCAAGGACTGCTGAACCCACTTTTGTGGTGCTTTTCAAGAGAAACCCCTTTGAGAAGCAGCTCCTCAGGGACTAGGGACAGGCAGTCGGCCAGCTTCCAGGGTAAACATATAATCATCCCTCGGACAGCTATAATTATATCTGGGACATGAAGGAACAGAAGCGAGCGAGGGCCAAGAAGATACACAGTAGCAGAGGTAAAGCAGAAAGCTGTGGCCTTAATATTTGTTTTCTGCAGTGAAATAAAACACAGTCTGCTTTCAGGCACGCTGAGAAAAGAGGGAAAAGTCATTTAACTCACAAACAGTTGTGCCAGGTACAAGGCAGAAGCAACTTTGTTCCAGTGTGTAGCAGTGTCACAGCCTTTGCCATGCTCACAAACACACACACACCTTGTGTGTGCATATCCACCTACATACAGCTGAATCACACAAGAAGCAGTGGGTGTTTTTCGGGGACAGTTTAGGGAGCTCCCCTCAGGCCTATTCGTTTATCCATCTTCCAACAAAGCAACTTACATGTGGGGAACTAACCAGCAGACGTTTTTGACCAACTACCACACCAACAGGGCAAAAGAGAAATTTGTAGAAGTGCATCCTCAGAAAAACATATGTCTAGAGTCTTTTATTTTGAAAAAATATTTTTTTTATTAGTGGAAAGCAAAAATTACTCTTGCCTGTGAATACCTGTTTTCCTTTGCATCACCTGACTGTTGAAAAGCAGCCCAGCCTTCCTCTTTTATGTGAAAGTTCCCCTCTAATTTTCCTTGTCTGTAATGCCCTCAAGCCCGGTTGAATGGGGGTGGGAAAGGGTGACATCACACCATTTAGGCAAATTCCATATGAAAGAAAAAAAAGGAACAGCTAAAGCTATCCACTATAAAGCAGTGGAAATACTATAAAGTTATCGGAAGTAATTAGTTAATTAGGCAACCTAAACAAACATCAACCATTCTCATACATCATTACCAACTACCAAACAGGCAAAGCAGCACACATATGCAAACAAACACAGTGTGGCTGTCTCTAGGGCCGCAGGTTGAGGCATCAGGAGCAGCAGCGACCGAGGAGGGAGGGCTGAGGGAGCAGGCTGCAGCTGGGGTCAGAAGAAGGCACGTTAATCACCGCTATCCTGTCAACAACAAAGAGTGGGCCTCATCCAAATGCTCTGTTCAGTAGCCATAATAACGCCACGTGAGTCAGGCAGAGGTGTCACTAGAGAACTGAGAAGAAGGGAGCAAAAACATGGCGTGATGACGCAATTACAGGAGTAAAACAAGAGAGGGTAGCAAAAGAGAGTAAAACAGGAACACGTTTTGAAAAATGAAACCTTGAAGTGATTCTTTTCTTGCCTAACTATTACTTTAATTGCAACCGCAGGGGGATTTTTTTGAAGAGGGATCCCACACAACCTCTCAGCCCCCAATGAAAATGCTATAAATCACCATTATTGGCTTGTATATGACATGACTTATTGCTTGTATGCCCCACCCATCCCAGTAATCACAGCTACTCTTTTCATCCGCAACATACTGGAGCTGAATGTCAGACACTGAACTTGGATAATATTCGGTTCAATCCCTTTGCTTTGTTTTTCTTTACTTTCTTTCTAATGATTTTAGATCATGTTCATGGTGAATGCATTTTTAAAAAAACTTTCAGACGTATATATTGGAGCGCACTGCCTTTAGTTTCTCCCTCTTAATGTGTTATTTCCAGTTCCACTAATTGAAACACAAGCCTTTCCAGCAGTGACCAGACTGCGACCTCACATCGGGTCACATTACTGAGCAATGGACATGTTTGGATGTTTTACTGCAAAAGAAAACATCATTAGGATCCAAGCGTGTATTTCACTTGTCCCTCATGTCTGCAACTCAGAGGTAATGGCCACCCAGCCTCACCCCCATCCCTCCTGCGAAGACTGTGGCCTTAGACCTGACCTTCAGCCTACTGACCCTTCGCAGTACACACACAAAAACACACAAACGGCACATTTCCACATTTAGCTTTGAGGAAAGAATCACTATTCATACAAGCCTTAGCAGATTCAAAGTGATCATTTTTTCACTCCTCCATCTGGATTGTCTCTGCTCCAGCAGTTGTCTGATCTGACACAGGCTGATAATAGGGACGGGCTCAAGTGAAACCAGAAACAATTTGTTTTGGTCTAAGCTATCATTCCATTTCCCATAAGCCATGCCTCTCCCTTCTCTCCTCTCAGCGCCTCTTTGTATCTCTTGCCAAGAATTAAAAGGCAGGACTTAAGACACAGTTACAAAAAGCAGCTGCTGAGTAACTTTCCTCTCAGAAAAATACTAAAGGCCATTCCAAATTTACATATCTTATTCTAAATCACTCACTGCATACCTTTTGGATAGCCCCAAGGCCTTCTACTTGCTTAAATGAAACATCATTTCAGAGCCCACCTCTGGAATGAATAAAGGAGGAAGTAGGGAGGCCACATTCACCCTAAGGCAGGAAGTGACATGCACATGATGCTAGGCAACAGTTGTTTTGAATCTTTTAAGACAAAAAGACAATTCTTAACAGCAATAGTAAAGTAAAGAGCAGAGGACAAGAAAAAGAAAAAATGTAATTTGATTAGTGTGGCTGCCTATGGCGGCATTTTCAATTCTAAACATGACCGTCCGAAAGACGCTGATGTAAACACAGCATGCTCTTTGACCTTTAGGGTAAACATCTGCTCAAGGGTAAGCTTCAGAGCTCATATATGCAGTCTGACATGCAAGTGATGAATATACTTTTAATCACCAAAAGTAACACATGAAATGAATCTTTATTGTCAGTTTAAGATTTAATAGTAGTGATGCTGTCTAGGAGGAACCCAGAAGTAAAGCAGCAACCATTACTAACAAAAACTGAGTAAGTTTCTAGCCCTCCATAGCTTGGAAAGTATTTAAGGACATTCTGTTAAACGGACATCCGGGACATTTTGACGTAATTACATAGCAACACCGCTCGCCATCTTAGCGTGGTGGAAACATGCCCTAGCAACACTGCAAAGGAAACATGGCAAAATCATGTTGTGTGATCGGCTGCACAGCCAACTTTTTTAAAAAACAACAGGTTCAAGACCAAGTACTATCGTACGCTCTTCAGTGGAGTCAAGAGAGATAAGTGGCTGAGCGCCGTCAAGAGATGCCAAATACAATCGGACGTAATGGAGATGGTTAAAAAGTAGTGGCAACCGAAGTTCACCTATATCTACGTCTGTGGCCTTCATTTTACATCCGGTAAGTGCACATTCAGTGATATATTTTTATACATAGTAATATATGAACTTAATAATAACATTAGGACTGCAAAGAACCCAAGACCTCTTAATTATAACAAGTCAGACCGGCTGTGTCTTATTTAGGCTGACTGTTAGCTAACAGTTAGCGTTTGCAAACAATTAGCACAATAAACAATGGACAAGATTGTCTTTTAACCTCGCTTCCTTTTTGCTTCTTGGGGTGTTTTTATAAAATCTGGCTGTGCATCTTAGATGAACTCTGATTCCACTTTTGGCCTTGCTAATGGATCGTATAACCATATACTCTTTGGAAGACTACTATGGAGGACTACTTCCTATGGAAGCGTTTAGCTGTCCGCCACAACCATGAAAAAAAATTTTGACCAGTTTCTCCTTTTAACAAAAAACATATCTCATTATAATGAGAAAGTTTTTCCATATAACTAGATATTAATCTCGTTATATTGTAAAACTTTGACGAGAAGGTTTCTCGTTATACGTGAAATTTTTCTCCTCATCTCCTCATCTAAGTGACACAGTTATCACGTTATAAAGTGATAGGTTTAACCGTAACATTGGGAACTTTTGATTCTGGTCCATAGGGAACAGCAAGAAAAGGAAGAGGGGTGCGTTTTAATAACTAAAAATCTGTCGGAGGAATGCGTTTCCACACAGGAGCAAAGATAACTTTGTCACTTTAAAAAAAATCACAATTGTTGAAATGAGAAACACATGTTGTTATAATGAGAAACCCTCTTTTTAAAGTTTCTCGATATAATGAGATTAATATCTTGTTATATAAAGAAACTGTCACATTATAGTGAGATATGTTTTTCATTAAAATGAGAAGCTGGTCCAATATTTTTTAATGGTTGTGACGGCCAAACGCTTCCATAACTTCCTTATATCGTGTGATTTCATTTGCTGGTTGGTGTCATTGATATGAAAACTCACGTGGAATAAGTAAATCCAAATTTAGGGAATTTAAACCAACCTACAGTGAGTCAAACACATATAACTGAATGAGACTAACGCATTGTTTACCCCTAGACAAAGATGGCGCCTTCGGTTGCCATGGCAAATACAGTACATCATCGTGACGACATGCCGTCTAACAGAATATACATTTAAAACATACAATAAGTCTGATGCTAACACAATCAAACTGTGTTGCTCCGACTGCTATTGTTTTCTTTTTGCTCCTTTCACATATCAGCATCAGTCATTTTGCTCTACTTCATAGACTGTATATAAAAAATGGACAGTGCCTCGCAGTAGGTTTCTGAAGAGCAATGGTTAAGCTTGCTGGGTGTTTCCTACCGTCACCATCTTGGCAGCATCATCCGTGTTGTTGCTACCGAAAAATACTAAAATGGGTATAGAGCTGGACTTCACAGAGGGAGGCTGTGAGCGTGGGGGTGGAAGACTGACGTCTTGTTAAACTCTGAGCTGCCTGTAGCTCAGAGTTATCTGAGCTAACTCGGTTGTAACGAGAACTAACTGGCTAAGAGAGTGTAGGAGACCGTTTTTCCTGTCAATGACGAGGACACTGGTTTCTTTAGATTAAGAAGAATATAAATTTAATAATGAAGATAAAAGAAGTTCAACATACAGTTAACATTGAAACATGAAGG
>JBAMHX010000022.1:13000632-13022623 GCA_037177515.1 Pseudomugil tenellus
CCTCCTTTTGCCCTCCTTCTCCGGAGAACAAGACAAAAGCAGCTGCAAAGAGGGGGCCATCAAGCCTGTGGAGGTTGGAGAGTGCAGCTCGTGCAGTTAATCCTGCTGTGAATATGGCCATGAGGACAGCATTCCTTCCATTTTCTCCGCTATAGCCAGATCACCATAATTAAGTCTTCACCATTACAGGGGCAACCAAGCCCAAGCAGAGTGCAGATCCACACCAGCTTCCTGTGGCTACTGCAAAAAAGTAAAATAGAAGAAAGAGCTTCCACCTGCGACATACCTAATATGCTCCTAAAGGGATCTCCACAAATCTTCCGCATTCTGCTAGAAAGAATACTATTAACTCATTCTGTCAGCTGTGATGAAAAGAGTCAACAATGTCTGCAGGTGTGAGGCAGTTAAAACCAGACCAAAGCACTTCCAAACAACAGCATAAAACCCATAGGCTCAAAGGAGGTGAAGGCGGGTGTTTTTAAAAGGAAGGAGGTTACACCGCTGTCCTGAGGAAATGAAATGAGCACAGTGGGTGACAGGTTTGGGAAAAGAGTGAAGCAGCAGGGAGGAGAAAATGAGCTAAACAGTGCAAACTGAGAAAGTTGTGCGCTAGGAAAAGGGGGAAAGGTGGCAGAAAAATAGGGTGAGAGCAAGAAAGGGCAAGCTACTACACATGGAGGGAATAGGGAGAGGGGGACAAGTGAGAGGAGGGCCTCTGTGTGGATCATTGGCAGATAATGGGCTCATTAGGACAAACGTTGCTTTAAAAGGCTCTGGCTCTCTAAACAAACAGAACAGGCGCTGAGGAGACGGACTTAAGGGCCCGACATGGAGAGAGATATAATGAGGCCCTCAGCCCCATCCAGCAGAGTCTAAAGACTACCAACTGGCTGCCCACTCAAATTCTCCAAAGACCAGCCAACCTGCCAGTCCCAGTGTCCCTCGCCTCCGGAAACAACTGACCAGCTCATGTATTGCTATTATATATTCTCTCATTTTTCTTTTTAACTTTCTTCTCTTCTCCCTGAACCATGATGCTTCCTGGCAGAGGGTCCGTGTTAAATAGGTTAAAGTTCGGATCTGCTAAAAAAGCTAATGGGAGAGTTGGTTCATACTATTTGCATGAGCAAGTAAAGCTTATGTGCCCTTCCTCACATTGTCCATCATCCTGTCTGCCATCCAAAGATCAACTATGTACAAACTAGAGTTTAGGCTCAGCTTGTTATAGCTGACTTTTACTTGGGGGGGTTCCCCATGTATTTTATGAGCCAGGATACCCTCCTTTTAGAAAACGTGGTTACTGATGATTGTATTTGCTGGCTGGATTGCAGAGCAGTAAGAAGAGGTTTAAGTTGCTATGACCAACTATTTTACCGTGTTTATGGATTACAAGAGTACCCCTGTTTCATTCCTGATCAGTGCAGCAGGGGTTTTGTGACTTCTGCCATTCACTAGTATTGCTACAAACACATAAGAGATTTTTCTTTTCTCGATTGATTTTTACAGGCCCCTTCCAATAAGATTCACACAATTAAAATGATCACCGCCTTATACTGTTTTTATGTGCTGGAAGACTTATCCAACAAATAGAAATTGATACTGTGGGCCAAAATTTCCCTCTTGAAGTTGCAGTGTAAACAAAAGGCAGTCAGTGTCTCATTTGCAAGACCTAATAGACATGAACATAAGATTATTATCATTTGTATAAAGTTCTAAATCTGAATAGCTCAGTTATGGATTACCAGTACAAAAATATTTTTAAATAGATACTGAACTTGTTTGTATTTTTACCGAATCTTTTACTGTTTGCTCATGTTTTTCATAACCATGGAGTAGTTTTCAAGTGTCCAAGTTAACCCTGCTTCATCACAGAGTATGAAATAGTGCTCAATGTTGCAGTATAAATAGTATAAATGCTATGTTTTTCTTGCTCTCTTATTTAGTTACATTTTAAATGAATTCCTAGAGAAATGTTTAATATTGTGTTTCTATGTAATGAAATTTACTTTTATTGTCTTAGAAGTGTTTATTTGATGATGATCAGGTATAGGGTAAAGAAGGCAGGCTGGATTGTCCAAAATCACAGCTCCTCGTGCAAGAGATTGCTAATTTGAGACTTATTCAGCACGACATTTTGCACTGTAATTGCATTTTTAAACTTTCATTGCACTTGAGTCATTCCTTTTCTAATTTGCTGCAAATCAAATTATTTTTAGGAGTTAAAAACACATGAATTAAAAAAGTTTTAGGAGTGCATGCTAAAAAAAATTGTGGTCATTTTCAAAAGGTGACACATTTTAATAATCATACATCTCCAATTCCTGGAATAAATGCTGAAAACGGTAGCATAACAACACCTTGCTACAGCAATAAATGCAACTTAATGTTATTACATGTGTTTTGGGCAGGAAGTGCATGTATAGCATGTATATCACTGAATTTTAAACTATGAATAGAAAAAGAAATTCAGATCCCCACATTTTCTTTGAAGTCTCTATCTGTCATTGTCATTTTGTGCACAAGAGTCATAACAGTGGATGGGAAAATTGCAAACATTGGCCTCTCTTTTACTGCTAACGTAAAGCTGATCTTTAAAAAAAAACTAATAACATTAATAAACAAAAATTTAAAGTATTTTGTCATCAGAATCCCTTGATTGCCATTGCAATAAAAAGCTTTACAGACTAGGCAATTACTCTGACGTGACAGTGTAGTAGATAAGGTCATGGAATAATGAAAAGTAAAAAAAGAATAAAAATAAATATAAATATAAGTGAATAAGCTAATTAAGTCAAAATAAATAAAATAACCAAAATAAGTTAGGAGAAGAAAATCTTCAGTATATGCATGTGTAGACAATAGCAGAACAGTATGGCTGGTTTGTGTAACATGTGTAAAAATAGGAGATTGCTTTCCCTCACGTAGATCAAGAAATGTAGGAAGTACAAAAGTAGGAAGATTCTTCTTCATTCTTCTTCTCTTTTTGGTCTTGTGATCCACATGCTGTTTACCACCTCTTTGTTATGCTCATCATTGTCCCGTTTCTTGACAAATGGGGAATACTCAAAAAGAATCATGCAAAAGATTGGCTCTTATTTAAAAACTATCAGCAGTCATTCACCAAAGTGCCGACAAGAGCATGCAGCACTGTAGCATTCACTCATTAGGGTGAGCAACCCTGCACTGTCCTTGTCCAAGTTCTCCCCCAGGAGCAATACTGCAAAATAAAACCCTCAAGTGAGTCAAATAAAATGTTACTGAGAGGTCTGAAGAAATGTGAGCTTCAGTGTTTAATGGTTGTGGTAAAAGGGTGCTGTTCCAACAAAGAAGTCTGTGGGGAAACTTAAATTCCTATTAAGCAATTTGGATGCTTATTGCCAGAAGGGAATAGGCCTTTCGTTGTGTTCATTCAGATGTCACTTAAAGGGGAAAAAAACATCTCTATCCAGCAGTTGCCATGGCGAATAGCATATTACTTCACATATCCAAATTGGAATTTTATGACAACAATTAATGATGCTGCTTTATTACAGCATATTAGGTACTATGGCTGTTAAAAGCAAAGCAGTTGCCTTTAGCTATTTTGTAATCAGCTCAGGGAAATATTAACAGAGAGCATGGCTATCTAGCCACTGAAGCTGCCTCAAGATTTACTGTGAGAAGAAGCAAAGAGACTGCTGTCTGGTTCTCCCGGAAACCAAAACATCTTCCTCTCTCAATAAAGAATGTCTGCTTTTGTTTGCCTTTATTAATGCCAATATATTACACTGAGAAAAACAGAAGAACAGTACTTGGAAGAACAGAAGTGGGGATAAAAAATGGAGGTATTGTAAGGGGGCTAAGGCCGTTTCTGTTCATCTCCAGCTGCTAACACTGTTCATGCTGAGAACTAACATGAAACACACTCACGCTACAGCCTCCTCTCACACATCTGACATCCATTAAGGATACCGATGGAGAACTAAACCTCTAAGGGGACTTGCGGTCCCATCTCTCAGCTCCTCTCATAGAAAAGAAAAGAAAGGGAAGGGGAGGACGAAGAAGATTGAAATGAGGAGATTCTTCTATTAACTAGAAACTGGTCCAAACGTGGACCATGGTGTTTTTTTTTTCCTCTGGATCTGAACCCAACCATCACAACATATGAAAATATTTTTAACAAAGCTCATCCCACACAGATTGTGTACAATCATGACAGTTTGCATGCTAGATATCCTATTTTTTAGAATTAACACCAGAATTATCAGGATTTTCCATTTCTCCTGCATTTCCCCTTCCTTATATGCCTTTCATCTTTACTCTATATCAAGTTTAATAATTAAATAGACAATTAACAACTTAAATAAATATGATTAATCAGGTGTAACAATAAAAACTTGACCAGAAAATAAAAATTAAAAAAACTGCCACTCTGGTACACTCTGGGTACCAGAGTGGCAGTTTTGCACATTTTTGAGCATAACAGCATTGAGGGTCCCCAGCCCGGTCTGTAAAAACATTCCAAAGCTGTCTGTGGGATATATCTATTCCCTGGGTACTTTTCCCCACTCAGATAAGTCAACCCTGACAGTGTGAAACATCATCTAAAAACAGTGTGGACTGGCCAAACACATGTAGGTCTTCATCCAGGCCTACGGAGGTCGTAAGGGCAGAGCACTCACCTTCTAAATGAAAGCTAGAGAAGTTTAACACATTGAGAATATGCTAAGCATCACCTGTGTGTGTGCAGAAATCAACTTGCTCCGAGAGAAGTAGCTATAGATTCAAATTTGGGGAATATCTCTTTCTTCTTTTGTGTTGATGTTTCAATTTAAAACAAGTAGAAGGAGATACTCTGACTCTGTGCAAAGGCAGACAAAATACTGTCTAGCATCTGTAAAGTTAGCTAATTAGCATGGATTTTGGAGCAAGTTAGCGAGGGTGCTTTCTGCCACAATGCAAGGTATTGTACACTTATTGTGTGTGTGTGTGTGTGTGTGTGTGTGTGTGTGTGTGTGTGTGCGTGTGTGTGGATTCATCAGTATATTTAAATACTAACTTTTTAATCCGTAAAGAACTTTGTGCTGCATTTAATTTTATGAGAAATGCTGCATAAATAACATTTTAAAAGACTGATTTGATAATATGGTGGCTGTGTATGGTTGGGAATGTTGGTAAGTTCTTTCTTCTCTTGTACTTCCAACCTCTTTGTGTCAGATGTGTATGGGATCAATCATCTAAGCAATATTTTCACTATTGACACTAATTCAAAGAAGGTTCTTCAATCTCCCCAATTCAATCCAATTAAATTCACATAATGTGATTCATAATAAAAAATCGTGTGGTATTTACAGAGAAGTAACTAGTTAGATGCATTACCATTTAGTCCAATTGTTCTTTGTGGTCCAATTATTCTTTTAGATGATATTAAAAAACATAATTGACCAACAGTAAAGTATTTAAGTGGTTCTTTCCTAATGGGATTAAAAACAAAAACATTTAAATGTAAAAAGTACAAACAGACATCTGTGACCTTACTTAATTAACTGTACTTTGTAGGCACAAATCGAACCAGTGATCTCATCACCAGAGAGAAAACAAACATGTGCATTACTTAAATATTAAAAACCCTTTATTTAGGTCTCATTTAATAAGAACACAAAAGTGGCAAGAGTGTCAAAGTGTGTCGAATAAAGATACTGCCATTGCTTGATGCTGAACTAGAAAAGGTGTTTATCTAAACGAGATAAGGAAAGATCCCTGTTTTAATGGGTCTAGTAGACCTGAGAGAGAGAAACACTGGCTATGGTTACATGGGGATTTTTAAATCAGAAATAATTATTCGGAATTAAATCATTCTGAATGAAAGTATTTTCCTTTGGGTTTACATGGAAATAGTAATAATGAATTTAAGTTTATATGGAAAGCATGTTTATTTGCTTTTACTTAATTCTGCTTTAGATCAATGGGTTGAGAGTGAGAAGGATTCTTATTGGACAAAGGTCAGACGTGACGCCTTTATATCTACCTGAAATAAACAAATGCCACTTCCTCCTCATATTTTAAGCTACAACATGGAAAACCACTTAGTAAGAATCACTTTCACTTTTATTTTGATTATAATTTTAAAGTACCGCTCCACTTGAGTAAACTACTTCATTTTTTATCAGCAGCTGAGGAGGAGAAGGAAGGTAGAGTACCG
The DNA here is from genome assembly GCA_037177515.1 of Pseudomugil tenellus. NCBI lineage: Eukaryota > Metazoa > Chordata > Actinopteri > Atheriniformes > Pseudomugilidae > Pseudomugil > Pseudomugil tenellus. Next base: position 13,006,814 of record JBAMHX010000022.1, read on the forward strand.
GAGACGGGAGGCAGAAGATCAAGCCATATTGACACCCATGTTCCTATGGGTGTCATTGGGACGGTGCAAGGTAACGAATGAACGTTTACATGAAAAAGGAATCAGTTTGGATTTAAAATGGTCCTGTGATGGACTAGTGACCTGTCCAGCGTGTACTCGTTAGGAGTATACTCTAAGGAGTGGCTCCAGCCACTAAGGACCCTGAATTAGATGAAGCGGTTATGAAAATGGATGAATGGATTTAAAACCACAAACTTCAGAAATAAGATTAATCCTGAATTGTCCTTTTCATTCAAAATTAGGTGTTTACATGGTCATTTTTATGTGTGTAAAGCGGATTTAACTTTTATTCAGAATGAAAGAAGAATTAGTCGCTGCTGTCTCCTCTCCTTGTTTACTTCAACATATTACTCCACATGGCCACCCTACTCGAACCCCCACACAAATCCACCCACAGTTCGCACAAACAGAGGGATAAAGAGTGGGACAGTGCAAAAAAGGGAAAAGACACACCTCATTAATCTTACTGGCACTTTCCTCTCTACGACTGCCTGTTTTAGCAGCAAGTTTACTTTTACATGGAGGTGAAAGTGACAGATACGCAAACGCCTGCCTTAAAATGCAAAATGTTCAATGTCCCCAACAAGTGATCATTTACACAGTTTGTACTTTCCTTTCTGTCCTGCTTTGTGAACCCTTTCAACCTTTTTGCATTGCTTTGCCTCTTAAAATGGAAATTCCACCATGTTCGGATGGTCTTTATTCTCCTGGATGGCGAGCTGAAGAGACCGGCTGGTGACTTCCTGAAGAGCGCACATCCAAATGTTCCTGATAAGTTAGTGTTGTTGTCCAAAGAAGGGTATTGATTCACACAAACTGAGTTATTTCACTCAAGTAACAAGACTTCTGTCGCCAGACCGAACCGGTGTAAGAAAAGGTGTAGCATGTGTCAGTTTTGTTGAAGGATTTGTCAGGAGGGAACAGTCAGAGATGGAGGAACTGATTGAGCTCTGCAGTAATGTGTTTACTTGTTTTTCCAGAGACAGATAAAGCATTTTTGTTGGAACAAGTTTGACTCCATGAACCATTTAAATTCATGACTCTTTTTAGCAATCCCTATATTTTTTGTTCTATTATTTGCAGGTCTCTCCCTTAGAAACCCATTGTAATTAAAATGCCATACCATAATAAGACTTACTTTTGACAAGCTCATATATGCTCATACAAACAAATAAACAGGATGACGACAGTCAGGCCGCTCATCCCCAGTCAGGCACCAGTACTGAAGGATATTACGCTTGTGATTGTAGCAGGGAGTCTGAATGACAATGGGTCTGGTAGCCCTGAAGGAGATCGTTAGTGTAGCGGGACCAAGCAGTGGCTTCCATGCGCCGGAGTCAACAGCCCTAATCACCCTCCTGAAACCTTGAGCCCAGACAGGTGGTGGTGGGGTGTGAGGGGGGGTGGAACCGCCTAACCACAGATACAGGCGGCAGGGATGGTGGATCATTCAGTTTCTCTGCATGAAGTCCCTCATGCTCCTTCCATTTTTTCCATCATGTTTTGACTCCTCCTCTTAAGGACCCTGTTGCCTATCCCCACCTAAAACGGCTGGGTTCCAGCCTAATAACCTCTGGTTGTGGGTGGAGGAGGGTGGGAGGTGGGGGGGGGACCACACATTACATCATGTATTTACTTGTGCTGGGTAGCTGCAGAGTGACATGGAGAGTGGAGTTGGGGGTGAAAGGTGAAGGATTCAAGAGTAAATGAGTCATGACCAAAACCAAAGAGTTGAATTCTGGGGGACAAGGTTGCTTAAACACCAAAAGGTACACAACACCTCCCTGAAGACACTAAGCATATCTGAGGTTGGAGCATAAAAATCCAACTGTTCACCTGAGCTTTGTCTGATTGCTACAGACAAATTTCTAAACTAATCCTCAGAGACTTCCCAGATGTCTTGAACATAACACCATAATGTTTCCCAGAATTCAAAGTAAGCGCTTTGAGATTATTTGCTATTAATGACAACAATTAAGGGGCTCAGGGTTTTGGTAGTCTGCCAACTACTGTTTCAACATTTTTCCTTCCATGCAAGTAAAATTTGAGCTCTCTAAATTGCTTCCTTTCAGTAACAATGCAGTAAACACCCTCCAATCCACTCTCAGCTATCTGCGCATGGTCAACATCACCTCAATAACTGCTAGTGACATGTGCTGCAGATTGGCCTTGCAGTGCATCCAACTGCCCCTCCTTACCGAGGTGGTGCAGCTCAACCAGACCCAGAGAGGGCAATCTGCAGATTGTTTCATTCACTGAGTGTGGGATTTCTCTATTTCAGTAGGGGGAGTCATTCATCTTGCTGGAACGGGTGGCTTAGACAGGGTGAAACAAAGGTGAGAAGATGCAGAAGTCAAAGTATGAATATAAAAAAATATGTAAGTGCAAAAGCATCTATAGATGCCTTTTTTCATTTATTCATCCATGTTCCAATAACCTTTGCTTGTCTGTTGGATAGGCAACGGACCACGCGGAGACATCAAGCACATTCCAAGAGTCGGCCCAATTACGGCAGATGAGGGGCAGTTCTCTTTGTTTAAGAACAAAGCAAGAAGTGACACAACTGGTCTTTAAAGAGAGCTCTCACAGACATGGCTTAGAAGAAGGGGGTGCAGTGAGTAGGGGAGGTGACCAGCTGGTTATAAATATCTATTTGGTCAGTTACTGGAAGGAAAATTTGCAGTCTGTTTGTCATCCACTCATCCAGGTGGTGGGCCTGGTGGTTGCAAAACATCAGAGCACAGAGCGCCTGAGAGGACAACCTGTTAGAGTGTGACTGCCAGGAAAGAGGAATTTGACTAATTCTCATATAAAATCCACATGTTATCCTCTAGGGTAAACCTGCAGTGGGAGATAGTTCTTAGTGAGATCAGATTGTATAATTAACCTACTGATTATTCTTGTTATGCACGTTAGACATTACAGCTATTTGAAGGCTATTTACAATTATGCAATGTAATTAAGCCAACAAAATAAAGTAACCTTTCAATGTTTTTTATGGTTTTGGTCTCAAGGTTATCTGTTTAATATAGAACATTTAATGTTGAGCTTGTGTCAGACAGCCTGCAATAGTTAGACTAAATTGTCCTGTTTTTATGTTTTACATCTGTCCATGTTTTGAATATCAAAGAACTCTCCCAAATGGGCTAAAGAGGTGCATGTATAAGGTTTCTTGCTGAACGTTAACAACTGATGGCTGTTCATCATTACAATGGATTCCTGAAGGCGACAAGCTTCCAGAATGAGCAGAAACTATCAAAACATGAAGTCCATTTAAAGGTTTAGTAGGTTTTGCACAGACATTATCTCATGTTAGGGCTCTTATGTGTGTTGCTGCTTCCACATGATGTGATTTAAAAATCCAAAGTATTTGTGAAAACATTTTTTACAACCACACTGCAAGGCTACAAGGGCGTGAATTTGACACTAAAAAGACTGAGTTTGGGTGGAGTAACACTTTAATAACTCACATTGTGTAAGTAGTTATTGATGGCCAGGAGCATAGAGTGCTGGTGTGCAGTGTGGTAGGATGAGCTTTAAGTTTAATTCCCACTCTGCAGTAAATTAGAGCACAGCAGGGTAATGTCTGTTTATTCCAAATACAGCTGCCTGGCCCTCTCTCACATCCCTTGCTATCTCTCTCCACAGACCACACCATAGCCACCACTATGATCACCTGAACCAGTAGTGCGCAGACTAGTGCAGCTTCATTAAAGGTGCATTGTGCAAATACACACACACGCAAAAACAAACAAATAGAATGTGAGCATATCAAAAGATTCACAGAACTTACAGTGAACTGATGTCCACAAAAAATAAGAAAACTTCATTGCATCAATGCAACAATTTTTGAAGCTTTTCAACACTTGTGAGTATGAAATTAACAGAGTGAATGATAAAACTTCCCTAGGCCTATAGAAGATGATTTTGGACCCTTTCATATCACTCAGGGTTTTTGTTTTTGTTTGTTTGTCTATCGTATATGTTTCAAAGAATGGGCTGGTATAGTTAACTGTTTGTAATATCCAAGTGGTTAGAAATTATTATAATTATTTAATTATTAGAATGACTCCTTCCTGCAAAAGCAACAACCCAAGGACCACATTATTGTAACGCTACTTTCGACTAGGAAGTATTTGCCTCCCCTTAGCGGTAGGTCAAGCCATTGCAAATTCTAGCAACAGGTGTTAAGACTCCACATCGATTTGTTTCTTTTTTTCTTTGACAACCATACAATACATTGTTTTAGTAAGGAAAACAGGACAATACTAATATAGGCTATGATTATTGGTAATGTATGCAAATGGGGGAGATGATTATTACATATGAATAGCTACACATTTTTACCATATGTTAAAAATAAATAAATAATCTTAGAAATTTTATTATGTTGGCATATTTTGCTTGATCTCATTATTTTTAAAAGATTGCATTATAACACTTGTTTCAAAGCCTATTAACATTAGAAGTGTTTTGTCTCCACCTAGTGTCAAATTTGAATATTACAGTTCAATGACCTAATGTTGGGTGGGTGGGGCTTCGTCATCTTCGAGCAGTTTCGGCGTGCGCGTTCACGAATGTATCCTGTGACCACTGCGTCAGCTGTCACGCCGAGCACACGTAAACTACAGTTGTTTCTATGCAAGATTTGTTTGTCAACGGATGAGTCTGAAATTATATGCCACCAGGAACACTTTAAGGGGGACTGTCGGGTTACTTTTTTCAAGCTGGACTAAAACGACTTGATGACAAGAAAGTAGTTACACCGAGGCTTATATTCCTTTTAGGGAAAGAAGCGAGGTGCATTGCTTTACCCGTTTTGTCGGCTTGCTAATACGCTGTCCGTCATAGTTCCCTCAACCGGCTTCATTAGCTTACTAAGCTAGCTAGCAATTCAGCAACCGCGGTATGCTCTGAGAATGTGGTGGAGGTTTATCTTTACATCATTAATTTAGTCTTTAGTCATTGTTATTATTTAAGTTTTATTCCTGGTTGCACTGAATGATAAACTATGTGCCTATAAATGATGGCTTTTCTAAGTTAAAGTGACAGACAAGGTGCTGCTACTCTGATAGTTATGAGCAATTTCAACACTTCACCACAAACCTCTTCCTTGAGCTCAGATAGTAAAGGTCCGACGGTCAGTGTTGGCACTGGAAACAACAAGGAGTGGGTTTTAGGAAGCGATGTGTTTTCGTGTTGTCACGAGATGAATTTTATGGACGATTCGATGCAGGCAGGGATGTCTTCAGTCCAGTCGGGGCTAGACGGACACCTGCCGCTTTTACACACCCGGCACCAAAGCTCCCAGGATGGTTTGTTGTTGGACCTGAGCTCCCCGGGAAACTATCTTGACAGCAGCTCGTTGGAGTGCAGCGACAACGATGGGAACAACGCTGGTCCGTTGTATGAGAGGAGAAAGAGGTCTAGATCCAACAGCTCCAGACATAGATTCAACGAAGTAGTCACGGAACTAGTCCCGGAGGAGGTTCGGTGGTTTTACAAAGAGGACAAGAAGTCATGGAAGCCTTTTCTTGGACATGACTCACTTAAAATTGAACTAATGTATCGGAAATACTGCGAGCTAAACCCTGGTTTAACAGGCTACCGTGTTAGCAGCAGGGAGGAGGATGGTAGCAGCAAAGGTGCAGAAAGTCCTGGTCTGAATGGAGCAGTACCAGAAACTAGAGCCAACAGTGTAGACGAAGGTCGAGGGTCTCTGGACACGTCCACTGTGTCTTCTGAAGAACGAGACCCACAAAGCATTGAAATCAATGTAGAGCCTGTTTGTGTTCGAGGTGGGCTCTATGAGGTTGATATAAAAGAGAAGGAGTGTTATCCTGTCTACTGGAAGCGTAAGTATATGGATATACCTTAAAAGTATATTATTCTTCACTATAACTGGCTTAATATACATCCTTACTACTAATTATTCTCTGCAGTAGACCATCAGACACCAGTTAGCTGATTCACAGCCAGTGAGCTAATTCCTGCTCTTCATACAGTACAAAGCCCAGCATTCCTTTGCTCTTGTTTTGTTTTTGTGTTATTTTTTATAACCAATTGCCTAACCTAGTGTTTTGGAAGCAACAAGGAGAACAAGATGTTCAACTCATCTGATATGTACTAACTAATTCATGGACATTTCCAGGAACAGACTGAGTCGTGTCAATAGTATAGAGCTTAGAGAAAATATGACCTTGATGAAAGGGTTCCTGACAAATTGGTTCTTTTGAAAGTTGATGTCCTGTGACATTCAGATCAGTTTTATACCATTAATTACACATCTCATCTTGGGACTTAAGACACTAGTGTATCTGGAAGAGTACTAATACTCGAATTAAACTAAAAAGTCTCTATAAGTGTATAAACAGACAAGAGATGGAAGACAGGTATGAGATATATTAAAAGAAAGAACATGTTATAACATTTTGATGTTCAAAAACAAAGAGTAAAGGCTTTTTTTAAAGGATACGGCACACATTGCTGCTATGTTTCTATGGCCAATAACCAAGTGTCCATGTTTATCTTTCTTGAGCAGACATGAACCTATTTAGCCAACGAGGGAACGGTATCTGCATTGATGTTTCATCACTATCTGTCTTGTGTTTCAGTAAAAATGAGCATTTAAGTGGGATTTTAATGAAAACCTTTTATTGTGTTTTAATATTTGTCCAACAAACTGTCTCACTGCAGAAAGGTCTTTTTCTCTGTGTCCAATTTAAGATCTGCTTTTACACTCCTGTTCACCCCCAGAGATTTAAGTCAGAATAAAGTTAATAAGGTCACTCTAAACTGTAATCGCACTTGAGCTCACTCAGTTAAACGGAGACTTGGTCCTCCTGGATTTGTCAGACTTATTTAGTGATATGGAAATCAGTTCCTAGTACACCAGCTAAAGCACCCTCGAAAAGGAGTGCCTTGTTTGAAAGCTGCTTTGGCACTGATATTTTTACATTTCTGCTCAACATAAGCATTGTAAAATCAAGTAAACTGTAAAACATTTAAATACTAGTAAATAATAAGTCACACTCTATAACATTCATCCATTCAGTTCAGGGAGATTGTTTTTCTTTTCACTGCTTTTCATATGTCACTTCTATCCCTCTTGCAGAACAAGACCATATTCCTGTGATGAGAGGCCAGTGGTTTATTGATGGTACCTGGCTCCCGTTGGAGGAAGAAGAGAGCGACCTCATTGAGCAGGAACACCTAAACCATTTCCGCGGGCAGCATATGCAGGACACCTTTGAGACAGATTTGGTGGTGAAGACCGTTGATAGCAAAGATGGTGAGTACCTGCTAAGAAAAAGGCCGTAGTCGTTCTCACTTTTAGTGTAGCAACATGTCAGTAATGTAGAAATCGATGAACTGTATCAACCCTAAATAGCACTGCAGCATCCATTCTTGTTTATTAGTTCATGATTTGTTTAAAACAAAATTTTGAATGTGAATGTTTTGATTAAGGCTTGAAGCAAAATACAACAATACACTGATTTTACTTGTTTTCAATGTTTTTTAGTTTTGTTTTTTAGAAAAAGGTGTAGTGCTTGGGGCAGTGTAGAGGTCGAAGCTCTCTTTGGGTTTTTAAATTCCCTAAAAAGTAAAACAACCACTTTAACAAAAAAAAAAAGCCAGAAGAAAAGATTTCTGAGTCATAAGAATACGTATTAGGCTGCAGCTGCACCGGCCATAATATCAGTTCACAGGCAAAAGAAATAAATGTGGCAGGTGCCTCCATTTCTATGTGTCAAGGTTTTGTTATGTCATCCTTCCTGTGTAAAACGGGTGCAGCCTGTACATTCTTGCACGCCCCATTCTGATGGGCTGGCTCAAGAGAGATGCAGCAGTCTGGAGCTATGAGCGGTAATAAGAAAGAGCTTCTTTGATTCAGCACTCTCCTTAAGACGGCTGATCCACAGGACTTTCACTGGTGATGAATGTGTGGGTGTATGAATTGGCAGATAAATGGTGCAAAACAAGGAAAAGAAGCAGCCACTGTTAAATTATTTTATTATTTTTTTATTTTATTTGTAACTGTAGTTGATACAAACACAGAAATTCCCAATAGTCAGTCCCATTAGAGTTACAAATAAAAAGAGTCGAGCAAAAAAAAAAAAAAACTCAGTAAGATCATCCTGTAACTTGTTTAATCATCTTATAACTCCAACTGGCAGCTACTGGCATTTCCTAAACTGATTGACATTACATTACAGTCATTTAGCAGACGCTTTTCACCAAAGCGACTTACATTTTTTGGGTTACAGGGTTCAGTGTCTTACCCAAGGGCACTTCAGCTTGTAGTCAGGGGAAACCTGGAATCAAACCACCAACCTTCAGGTTATCAGACAACTGCTCTTATCTCCTGAACTACAGCCTCCAGAGTCTGAGCAAAAAAGACTTCAGTCACTTCTCATTTCAATAAATACATGGCCATCAAACTATTTTAAGCAATCAGTTCTGCTATATGCTTTCGAAGAGGGGGGGCTGGATAAAGTGCAAGGTGTGTAAAATAAAGCACAGACGTCCCATCACCGTGGGAATCGTCTGATGTAAAGGAGCATGTTTTAATCCTGTCTCCCATTGTTTTCCTAATCAGTATAGTAGCTATGGGTGAGCTAAATTACATGTTGTGAAAACCTACTTCTGTTTTTTCCTGTTAATATCTAACAGAGTGGAAACATCTGCCTTTGCACAGAAAAAAGACGATTGCTACAAATCCTATATATAGCAGAAGCTTTAAATAATTTGGGCGATACGTTAAAACTCCTTCTTGGGGTTAATATCGCAGACAGCCTTTGCTGAATATCATGTTGTATTTTAAGAAATCATCTGAAGCACTCAAAGCCATGCAGAGGCTACCTTGAACTGCATTACAGTTGGTAAATGGATTGTAAAACAAATGTACTGTATTCTTGCAGTATTGCTGTACATTTCTGGTATCTCAGTATCTCTACTTACCAATACTCTCCTTCCCGCTTGGCTTCTCGTGCCGCAGTAGCTTGCTGAGATGAAAGGCTAGTGAAGCAGAAGACATGGTAAACACACCAACAGTATGCAGGAATAATATCTTAATAGGGTCCTGCTGCTAGGTACATTACATGTGCAGATGCCTCACTTATGCTGATAATTTGAATAATAGACATAGAGGCTGGAAGACAAAGCTTGTGTATTCTGCAACATATATACCTATTTTTATTTTATGGTTCATAGTTTGGTCAGCAGTGGAGGTGTTCTGTGCTACTTTTTTACATTATCAGCAGATGTAAGGATTCATTTCATAGGTTTGAAAATATAATTATTAATTCTTCCTAACAACAAAAATGTTAAAGAAATACTTTAATATTTCTAAGAAATTTGAATTTGACTGTATTTACAACCTCAGTTGCTAAAAAATTGGTACAGTAAGTTGTACATATAAGGAGAATGAAAATATTTGTAAATCATTTATTATAAATAATAATTAAATGTTATTCAAAATAGATTGTTTTTAAAAATAAACAAAAGCTGGAAGTGGGACATTTTCTAAAAAAATATAGACTCATTTAGAACAGGTGTCTAGAAAAAGTTGTTTATAATTGATTTGCAGGAACATGTAGGTTTTTCTTAGCAACCTTCCCTAAGAGTCTGGGAAGTGAGATCAGTGTCTGGATGCTGTGAAAGGAGCCTGATGTGGGGACATCTTTCTGAATCTATTCAGATTTTCTAAGATTTCCTAACCTCTGCCTAGCTTTACTTCAAATAAACTATGCTTCTCTTAGTTGTTATTTTTTATAATCAATCCTTTTACTAACTTGTTGCAAATTAATATTTTTTCTTATTTGATTTTTTTTGTATATATTTGTTATTCCCTTTGGTTCTGATCTCACCTTTTTGAGACAATGACGAGCTGACAGCTTTCTTTAGAATGACAACAGGCCCCACTTTCAACATTGGCAATGTTTTTATGTTATTTTGCTAATAAAATATTGATTTATGACATTTACAAATCTTTATATTTTGTTTTTACTGATATTTTTATACAGTAACCATTTTTTTTAAAGATTGCGTATTATAATTATATTTTCTTGAATTAATGACCTCTTTCTTACATTCTAACTTGACACATCTCAAAAAGTAGTTTCGTATGACCTAGAAAGAAGTTTGTTTATGTAGTCAGTAAAATTATTTTCAGCTTAAATGCAATGCAGTGATCTTTTAAAACCTTAATTTGGGAAATATATCTAACTACTCCAGAACTAAGCACAGATGTGTATAAGGAGAGGAGAAGGGGACATGAATTTAGATAGAGGAGTGCTCCATCCATTAAGTTGAGTATGTAGGCAGTGGTGGAAAAATGGGGTGTGACTGAAGCTGTCATGCTCTAAAGACGTCAAGGAAAATGCAGCATGCATGATGGACATTGCGTCATCTATTAGCAGTGTATAATTACACTGTAGTTGATTTTAGTTAAGGGCCTCACATTTGTGTGCTGTGTATTAGTCAGTGTAGACAACACTTGAATCACATTTATAATAAATGACTAACACATGCTTAAAAGAACTTTGCTATAAATACATACGGCAGTCAGCTAGATATGGTTTTCACTTGTGCTCAACGTGTGTGAAAAGTTTAATGCCAGCAAAAGGATGTGGGCTTGATAAATATCAAATAAATTAAGTCCTTCTTACTTGGTCAATACTTTGGTTCTTTTTATACTTTTAAGGAAACTTGCAGTTGCGCATTATGAGAAGCCACGGCTCATTTGACTTCTTTTATACCAATTTTGTGCATAGAAGATAACCTGGTCTTTACAAAGCACTTACTTTGAATGGGTCCATCAATGCTGCAATGCCCAAATGAACATTACTGATAGCTCTTGGAGGAAACAAACTTACTGTAAACTCAGCACTTCTCTCCTCCTCCGTAGCCTTTCACTTCTGCTGGGGGGGAATCACTGCTGACATTTGCAAGTCAGATGTCTGTGTAATCATGGACTGAGTGATGTTGTCCAGTGTGAGACTTAACCGTTTTGATTAGCAAATCCTGAGTAGGTCCTTTTCAAATATCAGTTCCACACAGTATCACATGTGCACCGTAGCACTTCTTGTCATTTCTGCCTTTGTGTTTCTTTTTGGTAACTATTTAAATTAAGAAGTAAGGATTCTTCAAACTCATTTTAAAATCTAAATGTGCACATTGTATTTACTATCCTCTAGATTTATTTATTTCCATGTATGTGTTTGATTTAAAATTCTCAGTAAAACAATGTTTTGGACTAATGTAATAAAAAGTGAGATTTGACTTGACTCTCCACCTAGAGACATATATCCTCATACTTCATCTACAAGTATGAGTAATATTAGATTTTTTTTCTTTATCAAACACTGTCAGCTATTTAAAGTATTATTCTTTTACGCTAATACAAGAAATATAAAAGTATTAAACACAGAAAAAATTAATAGTTGTAGTAATTACCTTGATAGACATTGTTCTGCGTAACTCTGTGTGCAAACTACATCTAAGGTTTACATCTTTGTGTGTTGTGGATTCATCCTAACTTCAACCCTTTTATTACAGTTTTGTGTTGGGTTGTTTCCACTTGTAACAAAGACTGACTCTTTGTGTGTCTTTGTTGAAGTAGTAACCAAAAACGGCGCTGCTTCATAGATTGGCATGTTAAAGATTAATCACAACAAGTCTATATTAGTCATTACTCACTTTCTGTTGGTTGTTAGTTCTCTCCCACCTGCCCCCTTTCTACCTCCCTTTTCTGTTCAAATGGAGTGGATATCAGACGAGTGCTAAAACTACATGTCACAAGCGCAAACGCTGCCAAGGTACTGTGAAATACTATTACTGTAAAATAAGTTTCCTATTTACTTCTGTTGTGCTAGTTCTTTTAGCTTGTACGTTTTCCTTGTAGATCCTGGGTCTCTGTGGGAATAGATTTTCCTTTCTTTTGTGGTTTAAACCTTTAAAAGCATACATTTACAACTAGACCTAGGCTCAGTTAGAAATGGTTGTATTGAAATGGATTTAGGCTGTTTTCTCAGTTTTCCATTGCAGCTTTAACTGGGCCTAGTTGCTAGAACTTCCTTTTTGTGCTATGACCCAGAGTTTGGTACCACTGTTGCTGCTTTTTGAGGAATCCTATCCATCGCCTTGCTGGTGTAGTGAGTAGACAACAAGGTCCACTCAACCTTTCAACTACAAGGCGAGCACCCTTTAGCCTCAGAATCTGGGATGAAAACGCTGATCCTCAAAAAAATCCACCCTGCTTTATTGCATTTTTAAAATATTTTTTTTTATCTTCTCCACTCTGTCCCTCACTTCTCTCACATTCCTTGTCTTTTGTACCTTCTGACAGTATCACTGCAACTTTAATGAACCAGCATCACTTGCTCAACATAGAGCTTTCCGAACAAAGCTCCCAGTTGAGTGCCAAGCACAATTCAAGAGCTGCACAGAGGAGCCATTGTATTGCTTTATAGTCTTTAACATGTTTTGTGCATTCACTCAATTTGAGCTCTATCACTGTCCAAGATCTGGAGTACTGAATAGAGAAGTGTCGCTGTCTGCATCCAAATCATTTAGTTCCTTGACCCCACACTTAATGTGTAAAGTAAACTTCAGTCTTTTTTTATTTTCATTTTATTGAAGTGTGACATATCACTTTTGTTTGTATTATAATGGACGTTATAATTACATACTCCTAAGCCTATGAAGAAAATCTAACAATTATATTTGGGACACCACAGTCCAAGCCAGTATCACTGATGGTTGAAAAGCGCTGCTTGCTCATCTCCCTCACCCCTTTTTCCTCCCATATTTTGTATCTTTCATAGACTTAATAACACATCATCCCTCTCTCTTTTGACTTCAACACTTAAGTTGTGACTCTTCTAGTCTTTGTTTGTCATACTCTCCCTGTGTTTTGCTAACAAGCTAGCTTGCCCGCCATTTCCTCTGGTCATCTTGCTTTATATCCCCCTCCTTACATTTTCTCTTAACAATGCAGACAACATTGCATTTCACTGTAAAACAAGACGTTTCTCCTAATCATGATTTCAGTGTTCAATGGTTTCTGTTTAAGTTGGGCCACTACTTCTTGTTTTACCATTTATTAATCTACTGATAAACCTCAATTGTTTAAAGTGGCCTTTGCCTACCTTGTACAGCAGTGTACAAAGTACGGTAACTAAAGCCACCTTCTTTCCCCTATGCCTTTAACTCTTTAGTGCAAGTGATGCATGAGGAAAGATGGCCACTTTAAACTGTTTGAGATGAAGTCAGAATGGTGAAAGGTTCTCTTAAAAGACATTATTGTCACTATTGTTGGATTAGTGTTTTGTAACATGGTGATAAGGGGATAAGTGTGTTTCCTTTGTTTTGAAAGGATTTCATTTGACAGTCTGCAAAGAGAAATGGAAATGCGTGACACATAACTTGTCCATGTCACCAAAATACTGCACTTGGTGGGTTCATGTGGAATAGGACGTTTAAAGGACATGCGGTAGAGCTATAAATAAGTCTCTTATGTCAACCACTTTCATTTATTGCTCTTTGCTTTTGTAGGTGTCAAATGGTGTCCTCTCTAGCCATACCCCTGCTCTTACTTGCCTTAGTCATTGCATCACACTGAGGTAAAATCTGGTGATGGATAGTACCAGAAGTGTAATTGTTTGTAGACACAAGTACAGAAAATGTTTTTAATTGGTTTATTTGTAAGCAGGATGACAAGCAAGAGCAGAAATTTGCGATTATATTGTGTGACGTGTTCTTCTCTTTGCAGATCAATGCTACAGACTGCAATTGATTGAGCTGTTTGAATAGATGATTGTATACTTTTTCTATTTTGGACCACTTCAAATTATTATTTTGAGACTATAACTAGCCTCTTTTTGTCATGATAGTTTCTATAATTTGTCATTCCAACTTTTTATACACTGCCTGGCCAAAACCTCACCACCTGGATTTAACTAAGCTAATGGGTAGGAGCCTCCTGTTGGATAAATACAGTATTAAGAACTGTCCAACACATTATTAAAAACTGGAAGGATAGCAGGGACTTTTATCCTCAAGGAAAAATTGTGATCAGGACTACAGCAGTGATGACTTAAGAGTTTAGTGAAATCAGACAGAATAAAAAGGAAAACTAATAGGAATGCTTAATAGTGACAGAACATTTCCGTGTGCACGAAGTGAAGCAAACTCAAAGGATTGGGACTGAACAGCTGTGTATCCTTAAGAAAACCTCAAATCATTGAGGCTAACTGGAGAAAAGCTTTGAATTTCCTTGGGACTCTGAAGCAGTGGAAGCAGGTCATGCGTGATGAGTCCAGATTTACTCCATTGCAGAGGGACATGGTGGGAGCATCGGTGTAAGAAGAGAGGCAGAAGAGATGCAGCCATCATGCCTGCTGTACAAGCCTGGGGACAATGCTGTGATTTGGGGTTGCTGCTGTTGGTCCGGTCTTGTTTCAGCAACATTGTGTGTCCAAAGAATGACCACCACCTGGACACACTGACTCACCAGGTTATTCCATCAATGGATTTGTTCTTCCCTCATTGCATGGCTATATTCCAAGATGACAATGCCATGATTGATCAGGCTCAGATTGTGAGAGTAGTTGGAGCATCAGACATCATTTGTACATATGGATTTGCAGCACAGAGTCCAGACCTAATCCCCATTGAGAATTTTCAAGATGTGCTCTAGATGGCCTTGTGCAAATGCCAGTGTTTGATTTTTTTTTTTTAATAAATTTGGGTGGCAACATATTTTTGGCTAGGCAGCGTATATCATTAAGCCTTTGTCCTTCCACCTTTTACCTAATTTTTCCCTGCTTCCCTTCTCCTAGTTTCCTTTATTCCCTTGCCAATCTCATTCTCTTTCTGCTGTGTTTATTCATGTGTTTGCTGTTCTCTCACTCCTCCACTCATGCAGCCATCCATAGTCTGAAGTTGAGTCGGACACACGTGGATTGGCACAGCGTGGACGAGGTCTACCTCTACAGTGATGCTACCACTTCCAAAATTGCCCGCACTGTGACCCAGAAACTGGGCTTTTCCAAAGGTAGGTTATTACTTTCTTAAAATTTTCCACTTGATATAGTTACTAATAATACAGCATTCTTGACATTTTTTCCTTTTTTTATTTACTTTGTAGTTAAAAACCTATTGTGAAAGAAGTGTTGATGTAGTTTTTTTTTGTTTGTTTTGATGGGCAAGTGCATCTAATATTCTGTTCAATTGCAATATAAAATATTCCACCTACACTCACCATCAGGGGCAATGTGGTGTATCTTGCTCAAAGATACTTTTAACATCAACAACACGTAATCCGGGGAAGCGGGACTGAACAACTGCTTTCTCAGCAGGTCTCTGTTTGGATCCATTTCTGTATATTGAAAGGACTCAATTTTTCTTTCTATGCCAAATCATGTGCTATTATCAACCATTGACAGACATGTTTATCTATTGTACTATCCAAATAGTTCATTGGTTCCCACCACCTCCATGTTCAGCACTTGACTGGATTATGGGTTTTAAGTAAGGACACATACTCAGCCCTGCAGGCACATTATTAGTGCTGCCACATACTATCAGGCCACAGTCTCAGCAGGACTTCCTGTTTCACCTACTGACCTCTTTGGACTCAGAACAATTCTTTTAACACCATCACTCAGCTATTTGCAGCCTTCCAGAGATTAAAGTGTTTGTGTTCGTTTAATTATTTTCTTTCAATGATGTATTTTCTATTCAGTG
>JBAMHX010000022.1:13024840-13040679 GCA_037177515.1 Pseudomugil tenellus
AGTGGGGTGATTAACTACAGCAGAGGGAGGGGGTCTTGCTGGAAAACCTGAAATTTGTCAGGCCTTCTAGTGTTAAGGTAACTTAAGGCTCAGCTTCTGATTGTCAGTATTACAAAAGTAGTTTAACTTTTTACTGTGTTTAATCAGCTGGAAACTTCAGCAGTGCATCAAACTCGTAAAGGCATACATTTTCAAACTCTATAGTTTCTACGGGTGTAGGGTTTTTTTTTCGTTTGTTTGTTTTTAACAGTGCAACGTTTCCACAGACCAGGTTGCAACTTATGGGGGTCTTGTGGCGCTGTTGAGGGAATTGAGTGTTGTGGCGTCAATCATTGGGTGTATGGAAAGTGTAGCTTTCAAACATGTAGATTCTGAGCTGTTATATTAAATATACACATGTGCTTATTTATTGTTCTTCAGACTAAAGAAAAAATGCAATTATGCATCTCAGTCTTAATTCTTTAGGAAAAGACAACTAAAAAAATTTTTACCAGACTCCTGCCTGGTTTCATGTTTTGCCCCAAAACTTTACTTTACAGGGCAGACCAGCAGACTTATTACCTGGACTTCATGTTGTAAAACCTGTCTTTTGAATTTTATGTTGAGAATAACATCTTTAAATTTAAGATTAGATGTCAATTTTGACCGATACCCATTTTGAAGCCCATTTTCCTGTAAACAAATACAGTGACATGACGTTTGAAACTCATTGGATAAAATTTAAGCTTATGAAGTGTCAAATTGCAGTTCTCCCCTCATCCACTAGGGGCTCCAAAACAGAGCAAATCCACATAAACTTTTGTGTTAAAAAGGCCAACTTCACAGCAGAAGTAAACATGTTTACAACCTTGTTTAAAAAAACTGTTTAGGTTTAATAGATCAAGTCAACTTTTTATAACTGTTTTTAATATTAACAGTTTCATGTGATGACTAAGAAAACAATTGGAAGTAAATATTTTTTGGGGGAAATTATTAATTATAAGACATTCATTTGTTGTTATCACTTACATGACAAACTGCATCTCTTGAAATGGCATCCATGTTTTGGCTTTGGTTTCTGAACCTTGTGTTGCCAGTGCTAGAAGTAGTTCAGACTGTACACACCAAAGCCATAAGTGTGTATGTGTGCTGCAAAGTTAACACTTGCCCGTTGAACCAGCTTAGGTAACTAAGCAGTTAAAGTAGACCAAGTCAACCTGTAAGACATGTTTAGCCTGACTCCCATCTTCTTGTGGATTACAGCACACACATTCCTTGGTCAAGAGAAAAGATTAACTCAACATACTGTATGTAGCCTGTTACTTGATTGTTGTTGTATTTCAGCCTTTATTCATTTCAGCTCCTTTAGCGTTTTAGCAGGGAAAGTAGATTTTTGGTCTTTAGGACATTATTATCTTTCACTTACACCCAACTCAACCAACACCACAAAGTTGTGGTGCAACACTGTAAGTGTGTTTGTAATGGATTACTAAGCATTATATTTCCATGCAGACATTGGATGGTCCTGTCAAAAGGTGGATAAGGTGCATTCAGAGACCAATAACTGAAAAACCACCCTTGACCTACAATTACTATGTCAACAGCCCCCCCACCCTTCCTCTCATTGCATATTTAGTGTGTCCTGCAGCCTCACACAGTCCCATTTTAGAACGACTGGCGGTGAAGTCATTGTGTATACGCTGCAGAATAGAACCTGTTGCATCAGTTTACGAAGAAATTACTTTATTCATTGCTTACTTTTCCAAGTCAAGGACACCAGAATTAATGAAAAATTCCATGTACATCTAAACTAAAGTCCAGTGTACAGTGTTTTTATCCATCTGTACAAACGCTTCAGTAATACCAATATCTGCATGGATTGTTGTCTTCATATGGCATCTCTAATGCTGTCTGTTCAGGTTGAGGGAAGGTGTGAGGAAGATGGAGGAGAAGCACTTTTCAGAGCACAATGACGAGCACGTGGAATTTCTTCCTGTTGAGTGGCGTTCAAAACTTACATTGGATGGAGGTATGGTGTTTATTACTGCAAATACTTATCCATTGCAGAGTATGTCTCCACTGCTTGGATGCGCACAGACCAATACAGATGCTGAGAAATCTGTTTTTTACTTTGGCTATGTTTCTTTAGATACAGTTGACTCCATCACACCAGACAAAGTGAGAGGACTGAGAGACCTTCTCAACAGTAGTGCCATGGACATCATGTACTATAACAGCCCTCTTTACAGAGATGAAGTGAGTCATGTGCTTTGAGAGGCTTTTTGAAATCTCTCTGGTAACCTCCACTCTTTTTATATTTCGTCTTCATTTGACTTCCTCAGATTACCAAAGGACTCACACAAGAGCTAAACAAACTTTACTCACTCTTCTGTTCACGTAACCCTGAGTTTGAGGAAAAAGGCGGCAAAGTCTCCATCGTGTCTCACTCCCTCGGCTGTGTCATCACCTATGACATCATAACAGGATGGGATCCCGTTCGCTTTTGTCTGCAAGAGGATCGTGCTGTGGAGGAAGAACTAGACTTGCGTTGGATGTCGAATGATGAGAGGCAGCTTTTAGAGCAGCTAAGGCTCACAAGGAATAGGTAGGAACGTGTCAGTGTCTTTCAAGGACTTTGTGTGTGTGGCTGTATATGTAGGAAGGCCCGGGGCTTAATTTTTGGTAGAGTAATATTGATTAGAGTTGAGATTAACTTTAAAGAGCTCAACTTAATCGCAGAATGTCAAATGGTTAGATCTTCTAGGTTGGACAACATTATTTTAATTGCGAGTGACAATACAATACATTTCCGAACTTGAAATGGTTTTAACAATACAACTATCAACTGCTCTTCATGTTTCAGTTTTTTATGTGGACTGCAGAGTATTTTTATGCCCCATGATCACATGAAGGCCAAGAGGTTTTTAAAGCACCATTATATTGTCAGAAAAGCATTGTATTATATTGTCTCTGTTGTTTCTCAGTGGTGGAACGAACAGCCAAACTCTGTTCACTCTGCAGAGTCCTTATCTATTTTCAGGAGCAGGCTAAAGACTCTTTGTTCACACTTTGTTGCAATAAATAGAAATGATACTAACTCTGGATATTTTTTGTAGCTCTTTGCTAAAATCAGTACTAATGACATTGGGAACAAAAAAACAAATTGTGCCTCTAGTGCTGCATGCAACACGTGTGTCTATTTAGACTTACAGCAGTCCAACTGTACTTGCCTATGCTGTCTTCTACTGTTAGATTTTGTGCTTGTGTTGTTATTCTCAGATGTAAGTCGCTTTGGAGAAAAGCGTCTGCTAAATGGCTGTAATGTAAGAGAAACTAATCATCTAAGCTGTATGGAATGGTGATGAATATTTTCCTTTTTCTAGTATGCTTCAAGAATGTGTGCTTTTTCTGTTTATTTTTAATGTCTTTGTCGGTATAGGATGCGAGAGCTTGAAAATCAACTTGTCACCCTGGAGGCCTCTAAGCCCTCTGCCCCCCCAGCACTTAAATTCAAGGTGAGATGCTTTGCGTTAATAATTTGTATCATTCAGGGATATTTCTTTTTCAAAAACACTAGTGTACAAATTCATTCAATAAATAAACCATTATTCTTTTAATATGTTGCACATACCTCCGTGGGGACAGTTATTTCCAGCGTTGCACCTTTTATCTCACAGGTGGAGAACTTTTTCTGCATGGGTTCTCCTCTGGCAGTGTTTTTGGCCTTGAGGGGCATCCGCCCAGGTACCAGCTGCCACCAGGATCACATTTTACCCACCTCCATCTGCAAGCGGCTTTTTAATGTCTTCCATCCCACAGATCCTGTGGTAAGTTGTCTCTGTTCACCCATCTGGACAGATGTTACAGCAAATGTGAGATGTGTGAACTGATGATATGCACTGTGTGTTCAACAACCTGTCTGTGCAATGAGAGGTTAACTTAAGTGTCAATGCTTTCTTTAGGCTTACAGACTGGAGCCCCTCATCCTGAAACATTACAGCAACGTTGCACCAGTTCAGATACACTGGTAATAAGTTTATTCTTAGCTCATTCGATAATATTCTTGACATGCCCACCATACTGTTTTAGTGTTGATGGTCTGAGAATGTGGGAATTGCTTCATTCACCAGGTGTAGCGCCACTAACCCTACACACTACGATGAAATCCGGCCTACTTTTCTCAACCCTGTCAAAGACTCGGCATCAGACACTGAGAGCATCCCCAGTCCGAGTACATCTCCTGTCCTCCAACGCAAGCCCTACGGGGAGTCCATTACCAGTCTGGGCAAGGCCAGCATACTTGGTAATTTGCATTACTCTGAAATACTTGTACAGGATAACTAGCTACAGTCATCTTTGAGATACTTTTCAAACTTAAATTTTGAAGTTTGCTTTATTTATTACTTTATGCCAGATCATATGACTGTATAGGAATACTTTTTTTTTTTTTTTTTTTTTTTTTTGTTTATTGGGATCCCCATTAGCTGCCCATTTAATGGCTGCTAGTCTTCCTGGGGTCCCTTAAAAAGAAAGCAAAAGCAAAAGGTTAATGAACATACAGAAGAAGAAGAGAAGAAAAAAAAAATAATAATAATAATATACATATATACATGCACACATATACACACACATGTATACACATATAGTATTTCAAAGATGTATAGCAATACGATTATATTATAAATCAATAATCTTGGAGGTATTTAGTTAAAAAAAGCAACAATAGAAATGTGAATAATTTAAGTCTTTGGTTGTTTATATCTCAGTTAACAACATATAGCACAATCAGCAAGACTTTACATCTGTAATGCTTGAGTAAATTCTGATTTTCACTATTCACAAAGTTTAGTTTTATTTTATTTTCTCCAATCATGAGTCAACACTGCCATCATGTGGCCAGCAGGCCTTCTGCAGTGTAATATGGTTTATTATTTAGTTGTTTCTAATTCATTATTATTATATAAAATAAAGAGAAATGTGTTGTTTTTCTTTTTTTTTAACACTCTTAATAATTCCAAACTGTTTGACCTTTTTAAGCTTTGATTTTTTTTTCATCTTTTCCAAAAGGCGCTGCAAGCATAGGAAAGGGCATAGGAGGCATCCTCTTTTCACGTTTTTCCCGCTCAAACAGCCAGCCTTCAGTGTCCTTAGTACCTGATGGAGGACCAAACGCTGAAGAAGAGGAGCAGAAGCGTACAGAAAGCCAGTCAGCCTACGGTCTGTCCAGCATGATTCGACCCACCTCCCCCACTAGTGAAACATCATGTGAGTTCCCTCACCAGTACAAACTAAAATAGTCACAGATGCAGTTTTATTTGTTGGAACGATAATGGTAACCTTCCAATTTATAGACGCACTACTGTGTCTTTTTCAGTGGAGCTGGAGAGACGCATCGACTTTGAACTCCGGGAAGGCCTGGTAGAAAGCCGCTACTGGTCAGCTGTTACATCACACACAGGCTACTGGTGCTCTCACGATATAGCGCTCTTTTTGCTGACCTTCATATATGAGCAGAAGTCGACACCTTCTGACCCAGCAGAGGAGACTTCAGAGCCAGACTGAAGGAGCAAATTTCTTCCAACTTAAAAACCTGAAGGGCACCTTACAACACTGAAGGCATTTGTTTTATTTTAGAAAAGACAAAATAGTGATTGTACAATAATTTATCATCTTTATAAACATCTAAAAAAGCGAATTATTTTTTTCCTTTATATCTTATATCTCAGCTTTTTTCACATTTGGAAAATATTATGAAACTGACTTGAAACTTCATTCCAAGATGTATATTTTTGCCTCTTGTAAGCTTGTGCACAAGTGCCCACCCTAAGGGTGACGGCATTGGACCAGGAGCCTCAATGGGGGGCGCAACCTCTGCCAGTATGACTACAAGCAAAACTCCAGGTGTGGAGCAAGAGTTAAAGGACTTTCATGTAGATGGGTTTTCTACCCAATGGATGAGAGTTCTAACTTTTTATCCAGCCATGTGTCAACAACTGCAGCCTGGCGATTATGTGTCCGTAGGTTTGTTATAATTGCTGTCCTACATACCAAGTCTGGACCCTTGTGACGCATTTGCCTGATTCAGTCATTGAGGTTTTAACCTCCATGTTGGAACTTTTAGTTTTTTCTCTTTATGAATGAGAAAGAAATGTAGTTCATAGGAAAATGTAAAATATTTAGCTTATATATGTCTAAAACCTAATGCTAACAAAGAAATACAATGCCTTTTGAAATCAGCCAAACAATATTATTTATATAGATAGATTTATTGTTCATTTAAAAAAATGATCAATAATAAAGGCATCACCCTTTAGGCAATGATCATGGCTATATGCGATGCAGCCTCCCTCCCACTACCTTGCTGTTTATTTTTTTAAGTAGAAACACACCAAATGAAACTTGAGCAGAGCACTGTTTTTTTCAGTTATTTTATTTCTTTTTCTAAGAAACTTGGCAGTACTACTTGTTTTTAGGGAAAGAAATTCTCCCTGACATTACAAGTATAGTAAAACCAAGTATTAGAATCAGCGTGACACTTATGTGGAGGTGTTTAACCATGTGAGGCTGTAACAGACTGATCAGTGCTCTTAAACATGACCAGATAGTTATTTTTGTACTGTTCATGAATCCAAATCATAGTTTAAAATTATGTGTTGCTATTTGCAATATAATACAATCACAATACAGAGATTTTTTTGTATCCTTATATTGATGTTCAAGTCAAATCTATACTGTTTTTTTTCCTCAAAAAAAAAAGAAAATATTTTTCATTGTTTTTTGGGGTTTTTTCTCCAAATTATAGGAGTTGTGTACGTGGATCTCATCGCAGGAAAAATGGGATTGAAACTTGTGGCCAAATAACATTTATGTGTCTAGTCTCTTAGCTGCTTTATCAGTGCTGAATAGGACTAATATTCATATTAAAATGTGTTAAGAGAGTAATAAAAGTTTTGTTTCCACGCCCCCACCTCCAGCATTTGCACACAAATTGTATCTTCAAACTTTTTCTTTTAGTACTAATTGGCACTTTTCCTGAATAAGCATGTGTAAAATATTATGTTGATCTTGAAGTCTGCAGTTCCCAGTCAATTAACCAATTCTCTCTGATAGTTTAATTGACACAATAACTGGAGAAAGTAAACCCCCCTTTTTTCTTTTCTTTTTCCTCCAAAAGTGATTTTAGTCTCAGGTTTGAAACAGTTTGACTAAATCAGTGCACCATGTATTATAAGTTCTACTAAAATATTCTACAGAAATGAGAATGTTTACTCACTTTGCATGGTTTCAGGACAAAAGGACATGAATGTTGGAACAAAAAGAAATAGTGCCAACACATCTTGAAGAGTCTTTGTATTCTGCTAATTAACTCACTTTAAAAAATGTGCTATGGCTACAGAAATTAGAGCTTTCCTCAGATGACTACTTACTGATTTATGTGCAACAGACTTGTATACTACCAGTGTCAAATTTAATTTATACTGCTTCTGTAATGTCATAGTTATCCAACAGATTATTTTATTTGGTTGTGGTGCAAGTTAGAGCAATATCGCACCACATAAACACTGTTGTTTTATGGTCCACCACAAAATGAAATCAGTTTTTTTGTTGTATAATGTCTGTTATCTTTGCAAAGGCCTACTCACTAAAACCAGTCTGCCTTGGAGAGCTGACCTAATGTGTAACTAGGAAGTAGCCCTGAAGATGGGATGAATGAGGCAGTGATGAGTGTTTCTGTTTGATTTGCCATGTTCATCTGCAGTAAATTGCACAGAAGCTCAGCTGAAAACAACCCTCCTTTTGTTGGTTGTTATATATTGATCATTCTGCTGAGTGAGTGTTGCATTACAGGAATAGACCCAGGTAGCGATTATCAAATAGTTTTATTGTTGCCCTTTAAATCATTAAGTCGTGCAGTTTGGGTTCGGACCTTCAAACAAAGCAAATCTGTGATCGTACCACCATAATAAATGTTCTCACCATCCTTTGTGAAACTTAACTGTGTTTCCAAACTGTTTGGAAATTAGCACATTTCCTATTCTAGCAGTTTTTGATGCAAGCACAGATTTTCAAATGTGTCCACTGTACTTGCTTAAAAGGTTAAATAAAAACATACTGGAGAGCAGTATAGAACATTTTGTGACAAATTGAAACTTTGAATATATGAAAAAACATTTTAACCTATGGCAATATATTTTTCTTGGTAAAGCACCACAAGCGTCAGGGAAACATCTGTTACATGTTTTGTAGATTCAACACTTGTGATCGGTGCCAGATTGAAGCCATCATTGATTAAAATTCAGCTCAGATGGGTCAGTAAAATATTTTCAAGAGTTTACATGTGAATGGCATCCATATGTATCCAGACAAGGGGCAGCATAAGAAATGTGCAGTAATGGATGTCCTAAATATGTTGAACAGGTAACACTTGCTCTAACTTTGAACAGATTTGTAGAAGTGTTTGTCCTTAGAGCTCTGCAATAACCCATGCCTGTAATGGTTTCTAACTGCCATCCAAAGCACTGTATTTATTTCCTTTTATTAAAACATCTCCTTTTGAATACAATCATGTCTGTCGTGTTTTCATGTGATGGCAGGGGGGATAAAAAAAATAGTGAAACTGGAACGCTGCTGTGTTGGAAGAAGGGGAAATCACCAGAGGAAGAGGGCCTTGTTGCTCTTTTCCAGGCTGGTTCTGAAAGACAAAGGAACCGCTTGATCATCTGAAACTGGGATCCGACTTTTTCCAAGACACCCCTGAAGTGACTAACAAAGCTGACATGTAGTTCCTGAGTAGGCTGCATTGTAATCCATTAGCAGTACTTGCTTCCACATGAGTTGCATCATCCAACATCTGCAAAGGCGAGGTTCACAGATGGGACCAGTTAGACTGGAAGCGACTCATACATAATGGATAAAGTTATGCTGTTCTGTATGCGGCCAGAAGAGGTCAGGCCTTTATTGATAATACCGGAACAAAGGCCCCATCCCACCATCTGTTTCTTGTACACTTTTCCAACCTACTCAACAAATTTAGCTGTTTGTTTTCTAAAATATAGTTATGATTAATGACCTGTGTGGGTGCATCTGCCACGATATCTAACATGATCAACTTTTTTTTTTTTTTATCTTTTTCTTCCCTTTTTTTCCATCTTCGTCCACATCAACAGCAGCCAAGCCAGCTTCCTATCTGACTCTCCTGCTTTGCATCTGACTCAAATGTTTACTTTGCAATTAAAACATAGCCTATAAAAGGCAATGGGTCGGCTGCCAGACACTGACGAGGGGGTCGGAGCAGCAGGGAGAGGGGTTATAAATCGCTTTGATGCAGACCGTGGTCTGAAGGCCCAGATTCCTGAGCTGGAGGACTGGAGCTCAGTGAGTTCACCAGGAGACTGGGCCAGAAACACAGATGATTCATGGGACTTTACTGCTGATCTCTTGGAGTGTGTACAGTGGAGTGTGTATTGTGCTGCTGTTTTTGGAAAGACAGGCAACAGCTGCTTTTCTCTGTTATCCCCCCCACCTCCCCCAAACTTAGATTTGTGTGATCACTTGATTGATGTATAAGATACTATCTTTCATCTACAGCGAAGAGGACTGGAGCAGTAGCTTTCAGACAAGTTATCATTCTGAAGATCCACACATACACTGATGATTTACAGCCCTGTCTCATTACTATCTGAAATTTGTGCACAGAGAAAACAAAAAGTTAAAACAGGAGATGCAGATGTGAACAAGATTTTCTCTGAGTTAACAGAATTTAATGGGAAACTTGATTTTTGATGTCTGAAACCTTCATAAATCCAAATAAACTTTCTTAAATCCAACACATCTCTTACAAAATCTAACGCCTGAACATGTGTAAAAGTGTAAAAACAGCTTCACAAAATGGTATCAACGGATATATTTCTAAGAAAGTAATGCTTATATATGAGAGGTGGAGAATAAAATGCTCCAATACATGATTTTCTGTCAGATGAACACAATTTAGTTGCTATTTAAACCTAAAAAGTATGTGAAGAAGTTTGACACATGTTTACTTGAGCTATCATTGCAGCATGATGCTCACTGCATGATTTAGTGCTAAGAATGGAAGTAGATTATTTCCTGAATTTCAAGTGATTTCACTCCATCATTTGGCCAATAAAAGGGATTATTTGTTGTGAAGAAAAAAGAAATGAGAACCTCACTTGAGAATACAACAATTAGAAAAAAAAAGTAGGAATAGTTAATTAAAAGGGCTGATATTGTAGCTAGTATTCATTGTTTTGTGCTGTTGCTCACAGCTGGAGAGCCACAAGGCCCTGGGCGCTGATGCAAGGCTCAGCAGTATTATTGCCATAAAAGGCAGCTTGAGATCTTTCCTGTCTATCATTAACTCTGCTTTGAGCTGCTGAATTTCCTGCTGTGTGTGTGCGTGTGTATTTGGGGTAATCTTAGACTAAACATATCATAATCTATTTTATTCTGTTTAATTATTCTGTTACAGATTAGTGCATTAGTTTATGAAAAGATTTCCTTTTTTTATATGCTGTTTGCACCTGTTGCAGACTTCACAAGTTATATAATTCTGCTGTGTCACAAATGATTGTGGATTTTACAAAATATGAAGTAGTGCAAATGGTCATTTATTTGTTTATTTACACATTTATTGTACCTAAGAACAATTGTGAGGATCTTGTAGATTATTTGTGAAGAGGCTTATTTATATTTCTACATAATTCACAGTTAATGGCCAAAATATTCATTTAATAATTCTCTATAGAAATTTCTCAACCTTATTCCATAAATAGACATAACAATGCAACAAAAAATCCAAAAAATTACCCCAAAGCCTACTGTACATAGATTTAATATTGTAAAAGTGTACATGTTAATGTAAAAACTTTTTAAAAAATGTGTTCTTTTATTTCTTCATAGCTGTAGTAATAGTAAAATATTTAATTTAAATATGATTAATTGAGGAAAAAAACATTATTCAGCAAAGTGTCTCCTTTTATGTAAAGCATTAAACCATATAATCTTGTAAAAACCTCTAATGTTAAGTGTGTCAGAGGTGACAGGGACACCAGTAGGCGAGCAAAAAGCTCCCAGTATGAAAGGAAAAGTGGGATTGGAGCAGTGACGTTATCGGAGCGCTGCTGGAAAGAGGGAGGGAGGAAGAGGGACGAGGGCTGGACTCCATTAAGCCGAAGCCTGCTGGAAAACTGTTTGGGATACTTCACTTCTTCAGCGACTTCTTCGGGGAATTATTTCTGTTTTTTATCACCTAAACTAAGCTTTATACATGATTTAGAGAGAGAAGACTTGTTCTGTGCCGTGTAGTTGACTGTTTTGGTGTTTTTTTCCGTCTTTGTGAAGGTGAGTAGGCTACACATTTAAATGTTCGTCCTCAAAGCGCGTTGCCGCTGATAAGTATGAAAAGGTTTTTTTCTCTAAGTGAACACGTAGCTATGGTTACAATGAACTTTATCTTTTACTTATATCGCCATTCATTAATTTATTAGGATTATTATTTAGCTTTTCCACACTTTCTAACGAACTAAGTCCTTTAGCAAACGGCTGCATAACGTGCATGGAGCCGGGGAGTTGTTGGAAGGGCTGAGCTTACATAATTAACCCCTCAGCCTATTTGTGCCTTTACCGTTATTTTTAACAGGTGAACCGCCAACTTCTTGTAGATAACAGCTGCCAAAGGTCTTTTCTGAACTTGTATCCGCGGGCTGTTAGTCTTTGTTCTGTTGTTTATTGGCAGAAGGGCCGTTTTGATCATCGGGGCCAGTCTCCAGCAGACAGCCTCACATCGGAGAATGACAGATTTCAAAGCTACAGTCTAACTTTTCTGGCGGTGATTTTACACAACAGCGCGTTGTTTTCTCACCGAGGACATAAAGCAGCACAGAAACTGGGAAACACGGTTCACTTTTGTGCTTCTTACCTTCCCAAATTGTGCTCGAGGGTGAAATACTGTCCAAGGAGCTGTGTTACCACAGCTGTCACCACTGCAGCAGTACTATCACAGCGTGGCATTGTCGGATGAACTGGTTAACACTATTAACTTTACAGGATTATAAGCAGTGTACAGAATGTCCTCTGTCAAATTAAAGTTTCAAAACATAAAGTGACAGTCAAATACATTATTTAAATCCAGTAATAATGAAAGTCTGGGGTACATTTTTAGCTATTAACAGGGATCTAATGCACCTGGTGATCAAAATTCAGGTTGAATTTACCAAAATTACAACACTTTACTGTCAAACAGCTCAGCTTTACCTTGTGAAAAGCTGGCTTTGCCTTTCCTTTCAAAATGTGTGTATTTTATGACTTATCTATGTAACACAAGATCTTTTTTTTTAATCGGTCTGTAAGCCTGAATGCATTAGTGTATCATCAGGCTTTTACTGTTCTGTCTGACAGAGAAGTGTCAAAGACTACTGGTACAGTTCGTTCATCATACTGGATGAAATGTAAGATAATGAATGCAGTTTGCTTTCTCAGCTTACTAAAAGAAAAAGAGCCAAATGTTTGTTTAAAATGTCAAAACAGGAAACACATTTTTAATTCGTTGAATGCAAATGAGTTCAGCATAACAATGTTTAATCGTTAAACTTCTAAATATTTATTTTGATTCGACCGCCTTTACTTCGCCTTACTTTGGCTCTGTGTGGCAGGATGGCGCTGGACGGGATCCGGATGCCCGATGGCTGCTACGCCGACGGGACGTGGGAGTTGAAGATGCATGTTACTGACCTCCACAGGGACGTTTCTCTGAGAGTCACAGGAGAAATCCATATTGGTGGAGTTATGCTCAAACTCGTGGAGAAACTAGGTATGTGTATGAACCTATTTAGACTTTGCAAAGCAAAGCCTAATAAACAGACTGCTTCATTGACTAACTAGCATTCGATATGACAGCAATCCACCATTAGTCTGGAGATTTAAATTGTATTTCATTTGTAATAAGGATGTGGAAAAAACATATTCCTCATGTTTCTGCATGTGTCAATAGCCGGTCTGTGTTACTTCTTATTTGTTGGTCAATAGATACTTATTTTTTTCTGACTAAGCACCATTCATACTGTTTCTAAATACAGGCCAAAGTTAATTAGTGGAATTTTGCAATGTTCTCATTGCTGCAAGCTTAAAAGTGTTCCTGTTGTAGTCACAGTAGATAGAAAATGCTAATTATCCAATGAAATGTGCACAATTTCCTTCTTTGTTACCCAGCAGTATGCAGTATATGCATTTGCAATTCAGTGTGTAAAGACATGGTATGCGTCCCCCACCCCGCCTTGCATGCACTATTCTGTAGCTGCAGCTATGCACTTGACAAGTTTGGGTGAACGTAGGCATAAGAACCCTCTGTTCCAGCCACGTGAACAGTGCCTTGTTTCATTCAGTCTGGAGAAAAAAAAAGGTCAGCGGTGGTGGCAGCTCGATTTAGGAGCGACAGTTTGTTGTGTGTTGATGGCGCTTGGATGCTCAAAATTCCTGCAGTGCTCCAAAGTTTTATTCCCTGCCCATAGTCCTGTTTTTAGCTCTCCTGTTAGAACTCCACATAATTGAAGTCTTTGTTCTCTGTGGGTCATCTGTGCAGCATAGCACGTATGCTAAGCCAGTGCACTGTTGGTTCCATGTGTGGGACGACATCAACTCCACTGGAGGCCAGAGGCCCGTACTATGAAGCGAACTAAACATACCTCGGATATCTCTCGGTTACCTGTGTTGACTTATCCAGACATTCAGGATCTGGATAAGCGGCACTACAAAGCTCATTATCAATGCACGCTCACATTAAAAGAGACGGAGTTAGCAGCCTCTGACCAACCACAGACATGGAGAAACCCTGCAGATCAGCTACTTCATCATGGAGGAGCAGACATTTAGAAATATGATGAATTTAAACACATCAATATGGCAAATGCAACACTGTTGCCGCAGCAACAGCCAAGCAAGAATGCTGGCAGAATATTATGTGTAAATTCAGCCAATAACATAATGTTAATTTATCAGACACTATAAATTGACAGTAGCTACTGTAATTATTTAGTTACTGTCCAGATGTTTCTTCTTTAACGTCCTCCGCTCGTCAGTGCATTTTGTGTTGGAAAAATAACTCCCAGCCGTGACTGCACAAGTAGCTTATTATGTTTTCCATAAATGAATGGTGGAGCAGTCCTGTCACGTGAGCGTTCATTATTAACCTCATTATTTCAGATCGAAGCCGTGTGGAAGGAAAAAGGCTTGGTAACAAGTAAAGAACAGGAACAGAAACAGCCTACGTCAAAATCAGTCATTGACAAGACTTTGTTTCTTCATCTAAAGGTTTGCGCCTGTACCTAACGACTCTTTCTCTCCCAAGCACACTTCTCAAGATCTGCGCACCAACATCATAAGAATGGGCACGGCACTTTCCAAGAGATCTGATTGGTCAGGAGGTTGCGCTGTTATTCTCTTTGATCTCCCATTCAGGACATAGCCTGTTCAGGAGCAGGTTAGCCGTTTAGCATAAGTTAGTGATAAGGGTGATATGGTCCAGTAAGAAGTGAAGGTTGTAGTACGGAAAAGCCAGGCTTAACCCTGGAGTTACCTTGATTAGAGAAAATCCAGCTTTATAGTGCATCCCTCTGGTTTTAGTAAGTTATTTTAATTCAGTTTAGTAGTTATTTTTCAATTTTTTGTATTAATATACTGTATTAAACATGATTAAAATTGTATTTCACATGTAGTTATTTTGTAGACATTATCAAGCTGTTTTTTTCTTTGTTTACACCATATTTAATTTCAGTTTTCCTTTCCCAAATGATGTTACTATTTTGGTTAAAGTTTTTTTTTTTTTTTTATCTTAGACGTGACTTTAGAAAGTGGATTTCTATCTGATAATAGATTAAATTCCCTGGAACTGGCTGCTTGTTAGATGTTGCATCAAAGAAATATAAACATAATGTGAGCTAACAGAGTTGTGAAAGTGCTTTATCACAAACATACTGTAAATTTAACCACTGTTACGGTTACTGACTACATTATTTACATCTCTACTTTCTTTATCTACTGCCAATGCAGTTAATGTAGCTTACTAAAGTATTCTTGAAGCTAATGGACCCTCTTGGTTCATAGTAGAGGTGTGTAGTGACATTAAACTACTTTTTGGGTGTTGTAGAGCATATTTCTGCTTCTTAACTAATGTCACAGAGAGTGTGGGGTCATTTCTGTAACCCTGAGTTAAACGGATTGTTCTGCATCGTAATCATTAACCCAACTTCAGCATAGGTTTAACACATGACCACACACTGTAGGTGTTCACAGCCCCAAAAATATAGATGGCTTTATTGATGATTTAGGGAAGGTTAATCCAGGTTTTTTATAATTATTAAATTGTTTAAGGAATTAACTTCCGTCACTATGTTCAGTGGAAATTGTGTGCGTTTATGGCACTAAACAAACTAAGGTGGGCTTTACTTACTTATATTCATAGCTAACGATAGAACAGCTTCTAAGGTGTCTTTCTAATTATTAGTAACCAGTTTAAATATCTCCTTAATATCTCTCACTTATCATAGTGACAATGCTAAACAGTTGCTTAGGAATATGTGTTCTCACATTTATTTTCTGCTTTAAAAAAACAGATATGCACATAGAGGTAACTTGAACGAGCAGATGATCCGGCACATGTAGAAGATGTTGTAGAAAAGGAAGAAAATGTATGTTTAAACCATTGACTGTATAAATATTGGACTGAACATACCATCACGTGACCCATAGGTTTCTGAAGAGCGCATTTGAAGCCAATAGGCGGGTCCTACCATCGCCATCTTGGTGTTTCGTCATTATCGGAAAATCCCAAAATGGATGAAAAGGTA
>JBAMHX010000022.1:13040779-13080627 GCA_037177515.1 Pseudomugil tenellus
ACGGAAAATTGGACCTATTAAACCGGAAAAAGTTTTTGGAGCCACTCTATAAACATGTTTATTTCAGCTGTGAAATCGGACATTTTAACATGGTAGTCTATGGGCATTGCTCTCTATTGCAGCCAGTCATCCAGCGGTGAGGGCTGAACTGCAAATATTTCCATTTCTGTATTGGCGTCACCATCGGCATTGCCGACGAGTTTGCCGGCTCGTTTAAACATAGAGATTTGCCAAGCAGTGCCTCAACCAAACCTTGGAAAGAATTTGGTTTCATTAATGAGTCTTTCAATCTTTCACTCTGAAGTTAAATGACAACATTTTGTCATCCAATTTTTAAACTAAAAAATGTTTGAGAAGCTTTTCTCATGCCCATGTGAAGCAACATGCATACATTGTGAAAATGTGTCTGTCTTTCGTACATTTGTAGTGTTTGCGCGTGTGTTTATGCACGTGAGCATGGTTGTGCAGGTCGGTAGGTGTGTCCCCCCCACATGAGTCTTGCTTCCATTATCCCATTCTTCCTGTGAGCTGTAGGCCTCCTGTCCGCACTGCAGGCTCAGATGGCCTTCGATAATGGATTAAATAGCAAAATGCCAGGAAGCCACTTAGGTATTGATCACAATAACGGCTGCTGCTTCAATTTCACTGCAAACTCCAGTAGAGCAGTATTTAAAGCAAAATAATTTACCTCCCCCTGATCCCTTGCTCTTGTAATCCTTTCATCCTTCTACTGCTTTCCATCACCAGCATACTTTCTCATGCTTTGTTGATGTTTTTGCAAAAGTGCTGCTGTTCCATTTGTGCAGCAGGGAAAACAAATATTGTACCAAGAACAAAAGCTAACAAGAGTTTTGTTGGATTTAAAGGGAGAGTACGCAAGTTATATGGTTTTTAGTTCGGATTTACATTAAGTGTTTTTGCTACTGTGCTCACACTACAGGTAGTTAGGCTCATTCATAACAACAACAAATGTAATATAGTAGCATAAACCACTCCAGTGGAAAATTTCTGGTTAAGTAGGATATTTTGGAAACCATATGCAAGGCTGAAAAATGGTTGCAAGTATAGTCATAGACGTGAATTAGGTAATGGGACTGGACTGAGATGAAAATGAGAGTCTCGACTCTTTGCTGTCTCTCCTCGTTGTGACGTGACCCATGCTGCTAGAATTCCATAAAAGTCTTAGATGAAGCAGGAAATGACTTCCAGGGATTGGCATGTTGCTTTCTGGTGGCTGCCGTCATCGCAGGAGTTTCTACTGGCTGCTTCATCTGCCTCGTACTCTCGCTGTAAACCCTCCCCCTTTTCCTCTCCCAGTTTATACCCTCCTTTCTAATTTCCACTGCTGTGTAATATACGTTTATGGAAACATCTTCAGAAATATTTGGGTCTTTAAGTATTACCAGCCACATCTTTAAAATTTGACACCATCTAGACCTCCAGCTATATAGCATAGTTTAATGATCAACTAGAACATTTTTTCATGGATTGTGACACAGGTTCATAAGCGGTGACTTTTCAATGTTCCAGAAATGGAACATGAGCAAGCTAATTGGTCTGGTGTTACTCTGCTGGTCTATGTGGTCATTTTGAGTGAGGGGGCTGCAGATTTTGG
This sequence comes from Pseudomugil tenellus, assembly GCA_037177515.1. NCBI lineage: Eukaryota > Metazoa > Chordata > Actinopteri > Atheriniformes > Pseudomugilidae > Pseudomugil > Pseudomugil tenellus. The sequence goes on from JBAMHX010000022.1 coordinate 13,042,395, forward strand.
CTGCAATGAAGACTTTCCCTGTGTGTGAGAGAAACACGTTTTAAATTTGACATTGCTGATTCTGATTATCCTCCATTTGTAGCCTCTTATTGCTATTTCCATTTCTTTCTGTTTTGGAGCTCATTTCCTCTGTTGTATATGTTATACGTTTATATGTTTAATAAAACCACAACACACTGCTTCAGCTGATATTACAAGAGCGAGTGCAAAAATTCTCAGCACCTTTTTTTATTTTTAAGAAAATGCTGCATTTTGAGGCAGGGAATCAAATTCTGCATCCTTCTGGTAATGCCAGCCTACTGGAGGGTTGGGGGACAGGAGGAAGATGTTTGGGTTTGACAATAGAGTGCAGGTTTCGTTAGGAAACAGATGCTGTTTAACACAGGATGCTGAATTTCCTCTGAGCTTTTTTTATTCCCTTTTACCTTCTGTCTGCCCTCCATTCCTGCTTTCGTGCCCACTTATGGGGTATTTGTCTGGCTGGGGTTTGGAGATTGGAGTTATGTCTTTCCGGATGATGGGCGAGCAATGAATAAGTCTTGCATATTTTACTTTCCCCACTTCACTGAAGGAACATATTGATAGGTTGCTTAAACATGGCTCCTTCTCCTCTATAACATTTAGCACAGTACAAACATATCACTAAATGTAATGAGACCTATTGATTGTGAGCGTAAACTATTCTGAAGATCTGGAAGTTTGAAGTGAGAAATGCCCAGGCAGTCTGCAGGATCATCTTGCTGTTTAATCTCTCCTGACAGGAAGTAGTTAGCCTAAGTGGTGGTCCTGCCCAGGCCAGAGCTTTCCTGTTTCACCAGCAAGATACTGCTGTGATTATACTGTTCAGCACTGTGACTACAGGATGGGATCTTATGTAGACCACTGGGCTATATGATTGCAAATATCTGCAGTGCTCACTTACGGAGGGAGGTTCAAACGGAATCACATTAATTTTATATTTAATTTTCTTCTTGCAGTGTTCTGCTTATGGACAGACGAATCTGGTTTGAATAAGTTAGACTGGGTGTCATTCATACAGCCTGAGAGCATAAACTGATGAGAACCAAAGTGATTCCTAAGTGTAGTGACCAGAAAGCCATATTTTCATGACCTATTTTGAATTCAATTTACTACAACAGGGTCATTTTAAACATTTAAATGGCAGAATTTGTGGTATTTAAAATATTTGATCTGTCTTTGCATTTACTTTCCACTGTTTTTCCACTGCTGTCATCAGAGCTTAAGGGTGATTTAATTATGCTTGGCATCTGAGCAAACTTCCAGTGGCTCCTCTGGGAATCTGAAGCCAATTGCTTTTTGTCCCTTTCACCTTCCTGTAGTGCAAACAGCAAAGTGGATTCAGTTGAAGGAAATGTTAAACCTCCACATTGTTGTTCTAAGACCATAAACCTTTGTGTCAATAGAGGAAACTGATCTCAGGTGTTTTATATTGCTTCTGTTCTACATTTCATTCATTTCATACCTCCCTTTCTCACAGCCTGTATTTTCCTTTTACACAACAAGGCAAGATAAGTTTGTTTTCATAACCAAGGCATTGCTTAATACTGGAAAGAAGAAATTGTAGAAGTATTTAGGTGGAACCCTGTCACTATTAATTTCTTTATGTCCTATTCATTTGATTGAAAACTACAGCAGCTCTTCCGGTTCTTTTTTAATCATGTTGAATCACCTTAAGGTTTCTGTTGGAACAGTATCCTGTAGTCCAGTTCAGAGACATCAGTGGCTTGGCTTCCCAAAGTCCCGAGGGGACATCTGACAGGATCTATACATTTTAAAGATGAATATTGTAAATCTGTTCTATTGATCTTAGTCCCAGAGTTTCTGTGTAATATCATTATTCCACCATGGGCCTGAACACCTAATTGTATAAAGCTATGTCAGAGCAGAGGGAGAGTATCCCCTTTTGCTTTGCTGTGTAGGATTATGACATAAATGAATATAAAATGTTTGTCTCTAAGGAGGCTTCCTCTAATAGCCCTCTGGCTTTTTTTAATGCATCAAAGCCAGCATCGTTGAACCCTTTTCACTATTACAGGCTGGTTTCTACTAACTTTCCTGTTTAGATTTCCGATTTGGCCTTTTTTCAAGGAAAATTCTTACAGGCTTAGAAGAACCTGGTTGAACGTTCACAATCTCGCATATAAACAATTTTTACCCAACCTTTTGTGTATCTTTTGCAGCCAAAGTAAAACCATCTGATCTTTTTCTCTGGAGGTATCAAGGGAGCTGAGACTGGATGTATTAGTGCTCAGACATTTGCCAGTTTCAGATGAAATCCCTTGGAGCCTGTTTGTGTTTGTGTACATTTTATCTGACAGGGTACCTGTGGGAGGGCAAAAGTATCCCGAACTGATCCAAACAGCCACTCTGGGAAAGGAGAAAAAAGATAAAGGAAAAGCCAATAATTTACAGTGAAATCTAGAGGTTTTACTTCTTAAATGTTTTATTATGTTCCTGGAGGTAAAAGTTCTCAGTGAACGCTTTGAGGTTTCCACAAAATTCTTTGTAGGGGCATTTTTTTGATAGAAAGTTTTGAGTCTGAATGGGATGAATAATGATTTGTCAGGACTCTTTAAGTGGAATTAAAACTGGGGTGATTGGGTTTAGATTGTTTTTGTCTTTATTTAATAAAAAAGACAATAATGTGCTTCGAGTTAAATTCAGTGAGACTTACTAGCCCAAAAGCTAAATTAGATTAGCATATAATAAGAAAGACTGTGTGCTGATGAGCAGGAAAGAAAACAAAAACACACGCAAAGCTCCTCATCTGATGTTAGACTGTGTCTTTAGGTGGGGAATGGTGCTGTTGGTGATAGTAGCAGCAGCGCACCAATCCAATCAATAACACATGAGACTGTTCCCTAACTCCTTTTCAGGCACTTTGTGTATTGGATATTTAATGTCTGTGATAAATGGTTTGTTTGATGGACTATTGGCAGCATGCTGAGCTGTTGTATAATAACAGGGTAAATTATCTCAGCTAACCTCATTCAGCTTAGCCCTGTCAATGAAAAGCACTTGAGTTTTAATGATATTGGCCATTTGATTGACATAACCAAATTGGATCAACTCATTTGTCAATGACTGGCTGGGTTGGATAACATGAAGAAATTTTGATATTGAGTCATTTTCAGAGATTCCTTTACTGGTGTCTGTTGGTGTACATTTATTGGTACCTTAGTGGATAATATAAATTAACACAAATGTAATTATTATTAGATTTATTTCCCAAAATATATGCTTTTATTATTTACAGATTTAACTTTTAAAAAATAAAGAAGTTTTTTCATAAAAGCTAATCCACAAGTTGTATTGAGTTGAGAAGGATTGTAAATATTTATGTATTTTTTCTTTTAACATTTGATGGAAGTAGGGGCTCATCAATATCTAATTATAAATTAATACTTTAGAGAAGCCCAACAGAAGCTGTGCTCATGAATGTCAACGTATTTTGTACTGTAACCATACAGCTCTCTATAAGCCTCTGAGTCCAAGTTGTCTCTCAACAACATGTCTTATTGCCATAACAGTTTGCATTAAAGTGCCAAGAGCTCATGGGTTTTATGAAACATTGGATGAAAGGATGGAAGCAGCAAAAATGTAGTTTTCCTCCAGTATATTTCATAGATTATTGAACACATTTAAACTTTTTCTGATGTGACCACTCTAACTCACAAAGCTAAAGGTACAAGATAGGTAAAGGTACAGTTCTGTATACAGTTAAAAAAATCTTTTAATATTATTATTCAGGTTTGGAAAAAAGTACTCTTCTTATTTGTGTCGATTCATTATTAGATGATGACAAACTGTCTGTTCTCTGTTTACAGTGGCTGCTACATTTCCTCTGTTAGCATAATGCCCGTCTGTACACCACAATGGAAATAGAACCTACAGATGTGTACAAATTACTCATTTTTAGCTAAATAGCATCTCTGTCTTATGTACGACCTGACTGCTGCGTGTTGAACTTTCAGATATGAAACGATTTGAGGCTTTTCTGTTTTAAAATATGAAGTTGAATTGCACTGACAATTGTGTATTTCTATAGCTCTGTCGCTGTCCTGGAGTGATTCACTACCTGGATCACCACATTGTCTTTGTGTGAGATTAGTTTCTGGGAAGTTCATTGTATCAGCTCAGACTTCTTTTTTGTTCCCGTGTGAGAAACATGTCTATATGATGGATACTGTTTTCACCTGTCCATTGAAGCTGTTGAATACATGTTGGATATCTGATGTTGATCATATCTAGAGTGCCATTTACAGTAGCTGTTATTTCAGGATGGTGCAGTTGCTTGCGATGTCAATGCTTGTCAATACCGACCTTCAACCCTGTTTGAGATGTGAATTATATTTAGAAACAGGCTTTCAAGCTATTTAGTGGGCTGAACTGCTTGTGTTTTGTATTTGAGCAAGTCACAGAAAGAGATAAGTCGAACAAACCTTATGTGCTGGGTTTTTGTTGTGTATGAAAACAGCCTGTCGACTTGCACCACTGCCCTGCGGTGTCAGACAGTAGTCACCAAGGAAACGGCACGATCAGTCTCACCCAGCTGTAATGTTTTTATCAGCTGCTAGCTTTAAATGATAAAACCTGCCTCTACTCTACAGGCTAATGAAAAAACAGCCACTCAACAAAAGACTACATGTACAAACACAGCAAATAATAAAAACAAACTAAATAACAGAATATGTTTTTATTCAAATAGAGTTTGAACCATGAAAAGGATTGAATGCTGCAAAGAATGAATTTGCAGCAGCAATAATTTTATTTTATATCATTTCTATTTCTTACATTTGCTTAACCTAAACATTTAAATAATTGACTAGTTGACAGAAAAAAAACATCAGAAATGTTTTCTTTCAATTTTTTCTGGATATGATAAAAAATATATTTTATATTATTCCCTTTTAAGTGAACTGAACTGATAATAACTTAGGCTTTGACAAATATTGATGGCATTTTATATTTATTTATTGCCTATTTTTTTGGCTTAAAAACAATTAACAAGCTTTATTTTTTTCATTCTTTTGCTTCATCCAATTCAGAGTTGCGGAAGCTGGAGCCTATCCAACAGTTTAAGCCTAATTATAATATATAATTATCAGTCATCTTGCAATAATCACATCTTGACAGAACTTCAGGATAACATGAAATTATTTTCTCAATCAGAACTTATTCAGCAGATAAAATCAAGCAACAAGCAAATGCGTATTATCTTGTCATTGTGTCCCCACTCTTCTGTTAAAGCTCCTCCCCCTGTCCTTTTCTTGTTCTCCTCATCTCTCCTTCTCATGCCCTTTCTCTCCTTCCCTTTTTCTCATCCCTTCCACGTTACTCTGTCCCCTCCCCCTCACAGACAGTCATCCATAAACATTGCTGCTTCCTAATGTAAACATTACAAATACTCTGCTCAGAAAGGAAGAGATGGAGGGAGTGAAGAGGAGTGTTGTAGAAGAGAGAAGGGAGGACACTTCAGTTTCTTTGATTATTCCAATGAAAGCTCTCTCCCCTGAATATTTCTTTATGTCCAGTGAATCATTTAAAGTGCAGCTGTTTTGTTTTAACTGCGGACGAAACTATGCTAGGACTAGTCTGTGCCAATCATGTCTCTAGTCCACAAAGGACATCAAGCAGTCTGAGTCGAGGGTTGTGGTGGAGAATTAAAAGTATCCGGTTTGGTAGCATTTATGAATTATTTGTAATTAATGGAGGGGTAAGAGATACACCTTCTTGACAAATGCTCATAATCATTTATGAGCTGTGACAAAACATAGTTTTTTCAATTCTACTACACCCCCCCCCCCCTCCCTCCTCTTTGTCTTTTAAGCCATGTACAAGTACAGGGCACGCACACTCACACACATCTCAGGGGCTGTGGGTACACATTTGATGCACCCAATTACTTAGGCTTCCCATTTCTCAAGCTGCTGCATTACGTCAGGCTTGGCAGGCTGTATTTTTAGATGGTAGATGCCATTGGCTCTCTCTCCCTTTCTCTGGGGATTGAATTACCACATTATTGCTGATAGAGCCCAATAGAAGCTTCTCCAAGCTGCCTTCATCCAATCACAACACATCGAACCACCGTGTAATGACACAAGTAAAGACAAGGGGATGGATAAGTCCTGCAAGGTTTTGGCTGTGGACAACAACAAAGAAACGTTGAAGCGAAAGGTTATAGGGAGCATTATGTAACTTTGATTAAGCAGTATGAGTACTCATGTCTTGCAGCAGATTGAATGGTGGTAATAATGAATACTGATTGTGGTTATATTTATGTAGAGCCCGGTCTGCGGAGAAGACCGGTGTGCCAAATGTTAACGCTAGCTGTTCTGCATCATTCCCAGACACCAGAAATTACAAGGTTGTTGGAGGAAAAACTGTGATCATAGTTATGAAAATACACTGAATTATTTTCAGTTTTTCTCTCCACATTCCCTTTAATTATTTCTGCCTTTAATAGCTACAGGAAACTTAAGGGCATGGTTATGCTGATGGTAGCAATGAAGTTGTGCTCTGCACAGCTGAGGCATCAGAATGGCGTGACGACAGCTAGACCCCATGCTGCTAAGGGAACTTTTTCAGAGATTTGGGAAGCTTGGAATGTTTTCACTCAAGTTCCAAGTGTTTGCCCATCGGAGAAAACCGTACAAAGCCCACCAGCTTGACAAACAATCAACCCCCTCTCCAAGAAGGTTTTCCAACGTGTCAACATTGAGATGTTCGCGGCCACTCGTAAACGTGCCCCGTTTTAATACATTTTGTAATCTCTTTGGCACAGTTTGCTTGACTTGCGTCACATAAGGGTCTTATTTACTCTGTTTAAACAGACAGCCTGATGTTTTACTTACTCAACTCCTAATCCCATTCACTCAAGCCTTCAACAAGGTCAGTGGCAGGGTGTCAATATAATTCCTGTATATGCCCTTATGCATAGTAAAGGTCAGTGAAAATAAAAGCTAACTCAATGTTTAGGTCATCATGGCAGTTTGATTGACAGATGGAGGAGGGAAACAGACTGGGAAAGCCTATTAGACATTGCAAAATTAGTAAGAAAAAAGCATCAACATAAGTGTGACAGAAAAACTGAGTTTGAGTTGTTTTTCCTAATTGGTTTGTTTCCCGAGTAGTGGAACAAGATGATGCCATATTTTCTCATATGATGCCAACCTTGAATGAAGCAAAGATACAATGGGCACTAATAGTAGTTGTTGGAGTAAAATATATAAATGCATTAAATGATAGTGGCTGGGGTGGGTTTAAATTATTCACTGACTCTGTAGTATGAGAGTTAAAATAGTCCATTTATAAGATAACTTGGCAAACAGATGTCTTTGTCTAGGTCGGTGATACAGAATGAGACTCAGAATGACTCTAAAGGTAAGCTAGGGAAGCATCAAAAGGGTTTGTGGGTGGAGAAAACAAGACACCACTTTGAGGAAGTGACTTCCTGGACAAATGGCGAATAATCACTGAAATTAGTTTAATAAGATAAAAGATATTACGATGTTTACTTGTTTGTTGATTTAATTGCAGTCAATCTATCTTTTAGGTAGGAAATACAATTTAGATTTTTTTTAATTACCGAAGTTGCATGCAGTGCAAGCAGAATCTCACCCTTCAGCTGTGCTCATATAGAAACCAGGTGATTTGCAAAACACATGCTTTGAATTTCCTTAAATCTCTCCAGCTTTTACCCTCCCTTGAAGTCAGACACATACACCAGGAGACTATAGGTTTGTCTCCATTGTGCTGAGCTCCAATGGAGCGAAAGCCTGGAAGCTATGAGAGGTTTTGGGTGCCTTGTGTCTTTAAAAGAGTCACAGTGTGACTATGGAACAAAGAGGGAGGCATGAACCTGATATCCCCACAGTGTCACGCAAGCAACCGTGTCTTTCACACAGCCTTCTCATCCTTCTCACTTTGATTGCACTACCTCCATGCAAACATTTTCGACCCATCCCCCCTTTTTGCCCCCAATGTGTCCTTTACGCTGTAGGGGACATGCATCGTCTTATGTTAATACAGTCTGATTGATCCTGGCTAGCTGCTCTTTCTTACATTTTAAGTTGTTTTGAAACTAGTTAATGGAATTTTCCTTTTTGCTTCCACTGCAGCTACTAGAGCTCATTTATTCGTGTTTGTTCTTCTGTGTTTTAGATGTGAAGAAGGACTGGTCAGACCATGCTCTGTGGTGGGAGAAGAAAAAGACGTGGCTGTTAAAAACCCATTGGACATTGGACAAGTATGGCATCCAAGCTGATGCAAGGCTGCTCTTTACGCCACAGCACAAACTGTTGCGCCTCCAGCTGCCCAACATGAAACACATGAAGGTCAAGGTGAACTTTTCCGACCGGGTCTTCAAGGCTGTCTCCGACATCAGCAAAACTTTCAGTAAGTGGAAAAACCGACTCATTTGGGGACATCAGACTATTCAGAATGGTTATATTTTGTGTAGAAATTGAATAAACTGTCATTGTGAGATGAGGTACTGCTGTATTCCTAAGTACTGACTGGTAGATGTATGAATATACTGAAGGTACCCACCCTCCTAAACTGAAAACATTCCACGGTGATTATATTTTTGGATATGAGGAAATGCTGTGCCTCAAACTTTGCTAATCATGTCCTTCCTCTCACATTATCTGGCAATTTGTTATATTTATTAAACACACACTAAGCTCTGCGTGACTGAGTCTCGTACACCAGTCTAAAGACACGTCCTTGAACCCAGGTCTGTCTGTCTCACAGTAATGTTTAGTACACAAGCTTATTAATCCGTCCTAGGCTTAAACTATACCAAATACACACTCACATAAGTGCCACAATTTAGCTTTGTTGCTTAAATCTTGTTTCCACAGTGATGGGTTCTAAATTTACTTGTAAGAGTTCCCACACAAACATTGTGGATATCTTGTATCACTGGCTCCATGCTGACTTGTCAGAGGTCATATGCTGGACCCCAGTAACCCCCCCTGACCTCCTAACTCCCACTTTCCTGCAGCACAGACCTCACCCCTTGTCTTGCCCCTGCTTCTTAGTCACCACTTCCTGTAGGGTTTGCAGATTTGGAGAACCCCTCCTATATAAACCCTTCAACAAGCCAGGGTCAGCACACACCTGCTGTCTCTTTGTCACTGGACTGTTTACAGTCTCAGAAAAGTTCTCCAGCTACAGATTTTCTGTTTTTATATTAGTGTTTACAGGTAGTGCTCATCATTATTTTTAATTTGGAGTTTTACAAAAACATGAAACGACAAAAAAAAAACATTCTGTTAAGCTTAAACATACAACAAAACTATTATTGAAATAGGGGAGAAAAAAATTGGGTTTAGCAGTACAGCAGTTTTTCTGTCAGCCAGGCCCGATCAGGAATGTCGCAGCTTCCGTAATAAAACTCTTTCAGCTCTACAGAAAGACGGGACAAATTGCTTCTCGCTGACTTGGCACATAGTTGAAACTGGAAGGATGTTGAATGGTGACTGTAAAGGGCTACTTAATGCAATGTGTGTGTTGTGTATTTACATTACTGTACTTAACCCTGGTCTGAAAGCATTTTTTGTTGAGCAACCTGAGTAATTTTTCGTCTCATTTCCTGCATATAATCTCAGCTGACTGCCTGTGAGCTGCAGTGCACAGAGAATCTGTGAGGACAGGAAGAGATGAGGCTTATCCAACTGGCCTTCGCTCCAGACAGCAGAAAGGGAGGAACATGGATACTTAAGGACAGAAACAGAGAGAGGAAACTAATTGGGATATTTTTTTTTTTTACTGACAAGAGGTTCAACAGTTGTTTAAGATATACTGATTTCTTTGGCGGGATTTTGTACTGTTCATGTTCGGTCAGCTGGCCACACAGAAGCCATTTCCTGTTCTAAAACGATTTCCAATCTGAGTCTTCTAATACAGCATTTGGCTTTAACAGAATATTTCCCTCATTATGTTGTGTAGTTAAAGTGATTTTTATGGTGTAAACAGTTCTTTATTGTATTTTGTAATCTAAGAAAAAAGGTTGTCACTCAGCCTCATTTTTGTCTGGCTTTGCTTCCCTTATCATGATCCAGTTATGATAGCGAACATTGCATACTGTTCATGGGCAGAGCATGAAAAATCAACACAGCAGTCCAAGTTAATAGTTTAAAACAAGTTATCACTATCTCATGTCCAAAACAGCTGTTTTCTGACAGACACAGTCCATCTGGACTGACTGGGTGAGAAGAGATTGCTGCAAAAGGTTGATGTACTGTAAAATCTTTGGTTCACCCCTGTTTTGACCTCTAATTCCACTTGGCAGCTCTCACATCCTTTAGACTACTTTTCAGTTGAAAGTTTAGAAATAGCTTTTGGGATTTTCTACCTTTTTAGTTTCAAGATAACATTTTTGAACTTTGGCAACAATTCTAAGAATTCCAGCAAACCCTGTTTGTGCTTTCGTTTAAAAGGATCATATAAGGCGTTCACTGCCTTAATGGAGTAACACAGTAGTTTTCATTGTTTATTTAAACTTTTGTATTACGATAAATACTAGAAAATTAGGAATAGTACAGAATTTTTTTAAAGAACTACAACACCTTCATTTAGTCTCATGCTGCAGTTTCTGCAGACTTTTTGTCGAATCAGGTACATGCGACTCATCTTTTGAGCTAGTACACAAATCCACCCTTCAGAACTAATGTATGACTGAGGTTAAAGTGTCTTAAGTGATGTAAAAATGTACATTTTCCTGTTTTTTTAAAAAAAAGAATCCCTTCAGTATAACAATAATCAGACAGCTCTACTTAAATAGACTGTGTGAGCTTTTACCAGCATGTGTGGGAAAACAAGACTCAGTATTCTGCCTGGGACCTCACCCAAAGCGGAACAAATGCTGTAACATTACACGGAATCAGCTGAATGACTAATGATTTAATCAATGACCAACCAGGAGAGGAAAGAAACTAGAGTACGCATACTTTAATACCACAAGATGTACGATGAGTTGGAAGCAGGATGCTGATGGTTTAGGTGGTTGATCAGAGCCCTTTGTCTTCCAGAAACCATTCTGAGCTTGTGTTGACTTTTGCTTTGTCATTTTGGTCCAGCAGATTTATGGCCTGTCACGCTGTGGGCTGCTTGACTGGATAAAGTGTTCTGGCCGTTGCTGTTGTAACATGAAATTAGTGTAGTTGACCTGGACTCTAACTCCAAGTTTAGATAAAGCAAACAAATCTTTCCTAACTACATACATCTATTATTGTTTTCTCCACAGATCGTTGAATTTGTTTAGCAACTAGTTGGCTTAATTTATTTTTCAAATTCCATAGCCATCAGTTCCGAAGAATAATGTACACACAAACCTGCAATCTACACTGCATATGGATAACAGATCTGTCTTTCCTGTTCTCTCTACCCCCAGCAAGTCGAGGCAGCTGGCTGCCGGGTTCTGCTGGAGGTTTTGCCTTCCTGTTAAAAGGGAGTTTTCCTTCCCACTGTCACCTCATCCTCAGGATGGGAGATTGGATCAAAGTCAAGATTCGATGCTTCTTTTTGGCTCCCTTACATAGTCTATTTTTTATGAATTAGCTCAAATTGATCTCTGTGAAGCGCCCTGTGATGGCATTGTTGGCGCTATACAAATAAAGCTGAATTGAATTGAATAGTAACCAAATTCATTCTGGTAGTTTTCCCTTTGTTTAAGCCTGAATGGTAGTAGTTTTGCTTAATGTGTTTACCTTATGGAATTAACACATTGTACTTGGAACCTGATTAGCCACCCTTGTAGCCCAATAAGTAAATATCTTAATTTATTATCATACAAGAAGAAAATGAATTATGAATTCAGACTTCTTAATTTCTTTTTGTCCATGTAGGGTCTCCATCTGTGCAAACGGTAAATTCTGCTGTTGTAAAATTAGACTATGACGGTGTTTGTGATTCTTTGTGGCTAGCGTTACTCACTGCAGTGAATCATCTGTTCCAAGGAGTAGATCTTCTGGCCCTCAGTCAACCCCTCTCCTCTGGCTTCAGTCCTGGTTACTGCCACAAGTCTAAAATATGAAGATTGGAGACTTATTGTCCAGGTGCCATTTTTGCTAATGGAAATCAACCCAGCTTTTGTAAGCACTCTGACCATCATTTACTCTCACTTTACTCTCACTTCCTCCGCCACCATTGATGTGACCACAGTCGGAGAAGCCATTCACTTAAATAAATTATCTTCAAAATATCATTATGATGTGCAGTTAAAAAATCACCTGAGACTGCAGCAGAACTCATTCCTGACTGTAAATGTTTGACCTTAGATTCTTATTTTGGTTACATTGTTTTCCCAATTTATATTCCTCCAACAACATGGAAACCTAACACACTTCCTCAATAACAGTATATTTAAAAATCTGCCCTCTCGTAGTATTCTGATCAGTCCTCAAATAATGTTTTTCTGCGATCAATTTATATATTTATAAGGGAACATTATTCAGTTGCCATATCTTATTAATGTGCAAATCTTACAAGTTAAAACAGGTTTATGATAAACAATGTTATTATAATTATCTTTTGCTGTTTGGTAAGCTACTGGTTTTTATTTACAGGAAACTGCAATATATGGCAAAATCCCTATTCGGTGCAGCTGATCTGATATTGATGCATATTAGCTATTAGCATGTATTATTTATTTATTTTTTTCCATTTAAAGGCAGCATGTAATCTCTATCAGCACTTCCTTAGATGAGTGATGAAAACAAACGTGCTTATTTAACCAATAGCACAAATATTAGTTTTATAAGAACACTTGTATGACCATTTTCTCATCTGAAAAGGCATCCTAAACTTGTGACTGTTCTGTAAATATTTTTATGAATGTGTTAAGACCTGAAACGTCTGCTGAGCAATACTTTGTTTCTGGACTGCCTCACTGAGACACATGCATATCCAAGTTCCAACACACAGTTCAGCATGTGTGTTGGCCTTCTCACGTAGCTTAATAGCATGCCTGGAACTCATATGGCTGTATAAGGGCACGGGGACGGCGCGCCACTGCTATAGTGGAGTGAGAGGAGGGAGGCAGAGAGAGGGTGAGCTCCCATCTGGTAGTTCTTAAAACTCCTGGAATGCTTTTGCTTTAGTTACAAAAACCAAACAAGCTTTCTCACCAAGGCAAAACGTTCTCTCGACCATCCAGTTTGGGCTCTTTTCAACACCTTCGGCAGCCTCCTCTTTTTGTCTCTGATGCAGTTTCGGTCCTTCATCTGTAGAAAATTAAGTGTGATTTATATCTCTGGATTTGGGAAAATGAACGGTTGTGCGCAAGACAAAGTATAAAATAATTGGAAATTGCTTTCTAATATCTGCATGCTCTTTGATTTATATGGAATTCGTGAGAAAAGTAAATCCAGCTGAGTGTCCAGATGTGCTTGCTTCTACAAATGCTTCAAATATTCTAATCCTAACATGGCTGCTTCAACCGCTCCATCAGAACCATCCTGTCATTGCTGCTGCAGAGTGATGGCTCCATGGCCCATAATGATAAAAAAAAAAAATAGGACACTGAGTTTGTGTCTGCCTTGGCTCAGTTGGGGATTACTGTTAAATCAAGTTTTTTGGGGCGCTGAGAAAAAGGATTTGCAATTTTCCACTGTTTCGTAGACACAGCTGTCTACAGTTTCTGTCCATCAACTGTTTCTTTTTTTTCTTCCTCCCTCTCTGTTTTTGCAGTTAATGTTGACTTTGAAACCCTGTTTTTTAGCTTCTACTCATTGTTTATGTGCACATTGAGAGGTCATGTGGTTTATTTAAAGCCTGCAGTTGAAAAAGACAGTAATTACTATATGTTTTTTGTAACTTTATGGCTTGAAAAACTGCTTAGTTTGTTCTATAAGCTTTGTTAGTACTCAAGGTTATATTTGTGTGGCACCCCATGAGCTCACTAGCTGTCTTCCACACCCAGATATCCGCCACCCAGAGGAACTGTCTCTTCTGCGCAAACCACGTGATCCAAAAAAGAAAAAGAAAAAGTTGGAGGAGGCAGAGGAGGATGATCTGGAGCTGGAGGGTCCACTGTTAACTCCTGGATCAGGTGAGTCTGTTAAAGTATTTGCAACAAGAATACTATTTTAAATATTTCTTTTTAGCAGGGCCGACGATAAAACTTGCAGCTTATTTAGGAGATGAGATTGGTTAAGTTAATGGGTTTGTATGATCTTAAATCTATACCTCCAGTTTTTAAGTTGTGATGAACTTCAGTAATTACTGAGTTAAATGTTGGTATTTTGTCGTGTGCTCTTCTTTCCCTGAAGCAGCAGGTTGAACAGCAGGTTCTCCTTGCTCCCATGGAGCATCTTCCATTCTCTTTTTTTTTTTGGGTTAGACTGCACATGTGGTTTAGAAACCACTAAGATAACTCCAGATTGCTGCACTCTGTTTTTAGTTACCAAATATGAATGTGTAAGTTTGAGGCCTGCATGGGATAGAGAGTCACGGCTCCCAGTTCCTTGGCAGTGAGGACTAAGAATGGTTGAGATTCCACACATAGCTGGTCACGCTGCCATTTTAAACCCAAACCAGGCAGCACTGCAGTTATTATGGAACTCCTCCTCCTCCTCGCAGGAATTGATGGGAGAGTTACAACCATACGAGCAGGGAGGAACAAAACAAAACAGGAGTGTGCTGTCACTGAGATAGCATCAAGAAGAAACGGCAACCCTTTAGGACAGGGTGAAATGGACCCTTTGTGTGATTAGTCTCTGTTCTGCAGAGTTTGCATAATGTTCACTGCTTGGCTATCTTTACACTCACAAGTGGGTGGAAAGAAGCCTGAACACTCACAGTGAACTTTAAATAAAATGTCTGTTGTTTAAGTGAAGAGAAATGTCTTGAAATCCAGATTTATAGACGTTACATAAATATCAAACGGAGTACTAGAAAATATCACACTTAGACTTCACATATACTCATCACACCCAAAGTTGCATCACTGCTTTATATGGGCGTGTTGCATTGATTTCCCATGTGGAGATGCATTTTGGGGGAAAATGTGGTCACTCTAAAAGGATGTACAGAGTAAGAGTTTCAACAAGATCTTGCAGAATTTGTTTGCTCTCACCAGTCTTCCTGTCTTCAGTGTGAGTGTGTGTGTTTCCGGCTGTCCGCCCTATTAGATCACATGCTACAGAGTGTATTTCATGGCCAAGTTGTAGGATGTTATCCAGTCCCTTGTGGGGAAGAGCTGGCCTCTCGGCCCAGGTCTCCTGATTGAAATCACAAGGCTCTGCAGAGATGTGATCAGAACTGCAATCATCTCCTTTCTTCCTCCCTTCTTTCTGTAGAACTGAGGTCTGTAGTTGATTAGTCAAGGAATTGCTCAGTTAACTAAATTCTTTCAATGCAGTTTGATAATCAATTTTTTGTTTAAAAGCCACAAATACAGAACAGGAATCATGTTTGCCTGGTAATTTATGTTAGTGAGCTAAAGAAGCGTTTATAGACTGTTTGGTTGATTATTGACATTACTGACAGGTTAACAAATCAGACAAGCAAGTTGTGGTAGCAACATGTCCTGTTTTCTGCTAAACTTCCCTAATTATTTTAAGAGTTACTTTTATTTTCTCCATCATCTCTTTAGTAATGTATTTGTGATTGAAACATCAAAAATATGTTTAAATTAACAAAATCCATCTTCAATACCACAAATATACAGTATGAAATGTTTACTGTGCAGTGAGGTTCTCTCTCACCCCAGAAACAAAAAGTAATGGTCATTCATCTCCAGCTGAACGCTTTCAGTCATTTTCCAAATCTTTCATCTCCTTTTTTTGCTCGATGTTGAATATTTAATTTCCTCTGACAGTCGGCACAGTCTAAAGTGCTCATAGAAATGGATCATTTAGAAGGGAACCCCATGTTGCCAATCCTCAGCTGTTTTTATGAAAATGACTAAGGTCCATCCTATTGCTCATAAAACCAGGCCCACCACATCTTGTCATGCTTGTTCTATCTTAAGGAAAATAGTGAGCGAGCGCTGTAATTGTGCTGCAGTTTCTGCAAGCAGAGCTGGGTTATTCTGACCAATGCCTTGCCTGGGTTTTCATTCACTCATGTGGTGTTGGATGTTTATAAACAGATGAATGGAAGCTTGGTGGCTTTACCAGGACATTCTCCCTCTGCTAAAAAGGGCAAACTTAGTTTTCAGTCTGCAATATCTCTGGAAACGTCACAGATCTTCTCATTCTTCTATTTCTCAGCTTTTGTCTTTTGTCTCTTTCAGTTTCTTTCTGTCCTTGAATAGTTTTCAATGTCTCTAATCTGTCCTGATTTTGTTTTCTCACATTCCACTACTTCCCTCCACTTTTTCCTGTCTTTTCCTACTCTTTCTCTTTCCACCCTAGCCTCTGAGATTATATACATCGGACCTGTCAAAGGTAAGCTTTCCCCTTCCTCTGTCCCTTTTTCTTTTCAGCATTGCTTTTTCGCCCTCGCCTCATTACCAAGCTCCCTTCTCCCTCACTGCTGAAGTGTTAAGTTCACATGAGATCCATAACCTTTGGGACTAGCAGCAGAGTCACCTGACTGCTTCTCTTAGAGGAAGTCATCTGATGTCGATAGTCTCATGATAAATGCTTATGCGTCCTATTAGTATTTAGCTCAAAGCTCACTTTTCTTAAAGCTACTGGAAGCCTGTTCACTGTGGCTTCTGATTGACGCACAGGAAAGCAAACCAAGTGTTAAAGCTTTTGCTTTAATCATGTACATGTAGGCTCAATTGTGGTTTTGCTTTATTGTTGTTTAGGTTCTGAATAGTGTGCTTCAAATGTTTAGTTTTTACCTGTGCTGTCATTCAACTATATGAGATAAATAATTCATTGGCAGCTTTCCTGTGGTTTACTTGTAGTTTTAACAGCTGATGATGGTCAAACAAACCAACTATGAATCCTCAGTGTGGGAACATGTGGGAGTAAAGACATGCTAGCATTCTTTGTGCTTTTTTGCTGGGATTGTGGGGCCAGTAAACAGGATGGAAGGGGCCTATTTGTGTTGTTGGGGACTGTCAGCTTTCACCTTATACATGGTTTCTCTAGATTTTTTACATTCCTCCAGAGACCCCAAAGGAGATGGGAGTACTCTCCTTGACCTGCTGAAGTCAGCATTAGGAGAAAAAAAACCTTGAAACAACCACTGGATAGCACCCTCCCCCACAGGGAATGGGTGGTCATAGTTTGCACCCCGTTCACATGACCTCAGCTTGCACACACAAACATACAGACTTACACAAACCAAGCCCACTTCCTTATTTCAAGAGGGATTTAGTGATTTAGCCAAAGTTGTTTCTTGACCTAGACCCTACAGAGGGAGAGAGGGAATGGAGGGGAAGTAGCCAAAAATACTCCACAAGGTCAACCAACAGGAAATGCAAACAATTTCACTTTGTTAGCTTATGATTTACAGTTAGAACCCAGGACTGGAAAAACTAAAGAAGAAAATATACACAAGAATAAATGTTGAACTATTTAGAGAGACTCGAGTTGTATTTTTTTCCTATACTTGCATGTTTATGTGAAATTTGAAGCATAATTGGCATAACTGCCTCCCATATCTGTGCTCTCCCCCTCTCCCGTGGGATAAATGTGCCATAGTTTGCTGTGTGCAGTGCATTCTTGCAGGTTTTCGTCTGTGCATAAGTGGTTGATCGTGGTTATATTGTGCATCATCTGCATGCTGATCCACATCAATCCTGCCATCAGCAGGAGAGCATTGTTGAAGTCACTCATTAGTAAAGAATTGGCTGGTCATCACATGGTGTTGTTGACGCTGGCTGGTCTGGCTAGGCTGCTAGTGTGTGCTTGTTGAAAAGTATTTTCACCCCTTTTTATCCTTTAGCAATGGACTTGGGTCAATGTAAGGTACAGATTTAGAGTAATAAGTGTAAATGTTAATTTGAGTATTTTTGTCAAAGGCATCTTTTGGACAAGAGCGAAGTAATGCAATTTTTTTCTTTTTCTTTTTTTCTCCTTATAGGGAGCATCTACTCTAGTCCAGGTTTATATAGCAAGACTATGACCCCGACCTATGACGCAAAGGATGGTAGCCCTCTGTCTCCCACCTCAGCCTGGTTTGGAGACAGCCCCCTGTCTGAGGGCAATCCCAGCATCCTTGCTGTCAGCCAGCCAATTTCCTCACCAGACATCCTGGTCAAGCTCTACAAGCCCCAGTCTCTGTTGGACAAAGCCAAGATCAATCAGGGGTGAGATGATGTTTGCTTAGTGGTTTGGCTTAACAGCTCAAAGTAATAAAAGATGTGGTAGTTTGTTGATTGTTTTAGATCTGTGCAGTTGATCATACAGTATCTAACATATGTCTCTTCACTCTGAAGGTGGTTGGACTCTTCCAGGTCTCTCATGGAGCAAGATGTAAAGGAGAATGAGGTTCTGCTCCTAAGGTTTAAATACCATAGTTTCTTTGACCTCAACCCTAAGGTACATCCCACAGACAAAGCAACACAAATTAATCTTAAAGTCAATTGGGAACCAGTTTCTGTGTTTTTAGTATATGGTTGTATTTTCCTACAGTATGATGCCATCCGAGTAAACCAGCTCTATGAACAAGCCAAATGGGCCATTCTGCTGGAGGAAATTGAATGCACAGAGGAGGAAATGATGATGTTTGCCGCCTTGCAAGTAAGAAATTTGTTTGTACAAGTGACTGATTTTATTTGTACATTTTCAGTTTTGATGTGAAGACCTAACACTTTAAAATCATCTGCAGTCTTCCTTTCTATGCACAGCAGGCATATGGCCTTTCACATGCAAGCTAATGAATGGGATTGGAATGGAGCCCCGAGCTGAGCCGTAAGGCTTCCAGTCCTGCAATGGCTGCATACAAAAACATGACTATTGTGTACTGCTGAAAAATTAGTTAATGGGGAAATTATTAATATTATTTAAGTTCATTCCATTTATTTTTTGCTTGACTCCATAATTTCAATTTATTAGGCATTTAAGCCAAAGACAAAGAGCTAGAAAACATTTTTCTTAACATGAATTTACAAAATTTTGCTTAATGAGTCACTGTGGGAGGGAAAAATGACTGTTAAATATGTTATTATTATTATTATTGTTCCTCAAGAATCTTTCCAATCTATAGAAAAAAAAGTGTGCTGATAAAAGATAAAACCAGACTGGATCCATTGTCCATATTTGCTTTATCCTGTTGAAACTTTTGTGGTACTGGAATACATCCAGCTGTTAAAGACCGAGCACTGGTGTACACTGTGGACAGGTCACCAGTGAAAGGGGAACAGTGGAAGTGATATACAGATGTTAACCCCTTTTGCTCCTGCCTACTTGTATTCTGGGGGTGGTGTCTTTGGCTATTTCTGAACCTCATAAACTTGGGGTGCCAAGACCTGAAGACGCCACCCTGTCCTCACCCTAAGGGTAATTATAGTCCATCTTGTGCCACAGGACCCCATGTCTTAGTCCAGACCACCCACCCACCTAAAAATCTGTATCATAGACCTGCTGGCATTCCTTTAAAAGTCCTTTCTCACTCTTTGGTGTTGCATGTTTAATCAGATCAACTGTAGTTAAGCTTGACTGTGTTCTTGTTAAGATATACCGATCTACTTGGGGGTGTTTTGGCTAGCTCCAACCCTGTTGCTACCTGTCTTTTAGCACTTTGGTTGCTAATTTAGTGTTTCAGTAGGGTAGTTTGAGCTCAGGGATTTTGACTAAGGTTTCACTGTTGGGAGATACGAGGGTCTAAATAAAGAGTAATGATCATCCAAGTCCACTACGTTGTTGCTGGGTGTTTGCATGCCATCACCTGGATGTTTCACTTTGGCAGTTCACATGACCTGTAATCCAGAGTTAGAAAAGGTAACTGACCTCAGTCATGGACACACGTAGAAAACCAGCCAATAAATGTTTAAAGGTTTAAATAAAATGTCATGTAGAAGCAGAGGACTGAAGTGTTGTATCGAGCCTTTTGTCACACATCCTGCTGACTAATACCTCGCATATTTCTCTCAAACACCGCTCTGTAGCTCTCCTTCTCATGGCAGCTGTTCATTCATATACTAGTGGAGAGTTGGTGATGAGATATTATAAATACCATTTGTCAACAAGCTGTATTTAGAGCCTGTGACTCACGCAAGGGTTTTCTGTAATAACCCTATCAGGATGAATTGGTGTTGCCATTGTTACTCCAACACAGCTCTTCTACCACAATCTTGCACCATTCTCTCACATTTGTATCAGCTGAAAATAAATTTGTTTTACAGTTACTCAGACCACAGTGCTTATTACTCAGAGGATAAGCATTTTCCTTTAGTTGCAGCTAGTCATCTTCATCTTATCTGCTTCCCAAAAAGTGCATCCTGGAAGCACATGTTAACATTAATGCTGACCGATCTTAACGTATTTATATGGCAATTATCCCAAACAAGGTCTCTTTTATAAGAGAGTGTTGAGGCATTTTGCACCGGTAGCACACATAGCAGCACACTTTGTTTTTAGAAGTCAGCAATGTTTTGAATAACTACGTTGAAGCTGCTAATAGTTGCCAGCAAATCTTCATTTTCATCTTTTTTTTTCTTTTTACACCTTTATGTCCCAAGTGTTTTGTTTTTATTTATCTGGAAGCCTCTCAACTTGTTAATTGAAGGTTTCAAACTTCTGACTGCTGTAAAGATGAAAAATGAATTGCAGGTTTTGCTCAAGTCTTATGGTTTGCAGCGAAATGTGGTTTTTACCAAGTATTTAAAAAAAGACTGCTCAAAAATCACAAGTTGACCTACGTTTTCATGTGTTTCCTTCACAGTACCATATCAACAAGCTCTCAATCATGTCTTCAGACAACCACATGAATAACAGTGAGAAGGAGGTGGATGAGGTGGATGCTGCTCTCTCTGACCTGGAGATCACTTTGGAAGGAGGAAAGACATCCAACACACTTGTATGAAATCACCATCTCTACATTTATTGATCTGAAATTTTTGCTGTGCATTGCAAATGCTGGACTTGCCCATGTGCTTGTGTTTATTTACATCATCGTGACCTTTTCCCCTCCAATTGTTAAGACTTGAGACTGGTTTTGTGCCTTTGTTTCACATTCTGATTAAATCACTTTTTATCTAAAGTGTTAAAGCTGAAGCGGAAACAGACTTAGACAATGCATTCATCAACCATCTGGAAGCAAACAATTTCACACAGCTATACATTAAACGTCAGAATAAGCTGAGGTTGAGAAGCATTTTTCTTTACAGTCATAGTAAAGTCTGCATTTCATAAAGTTATGGTGTTCAACAGCCCGGCCTTGGAAAGTTTTTACAGCTTATCAGAGGAAACCAAGCTTAGAGGTATTGCATAATAAATGTTGTCTTCTGCACATTCTGCTGTGCTTTACCACTGGAACTCAACAAAGGTTTTTGTTTGATTTTAAGTTGTATATCTTATATATATGGAATTGTTTTGTTTTTATGAAAGTCTTTCAGGCTTATTCTAACAATAGTTTCCCCCTTTCATCCGTAGGGTGACATCACATCTATCCCTGAGCTAGCAGACTATGTCAAAGTCTTCAAGTAAGTCGAATTTCAGAGCTTCTTCCTTCTGCAAGACCATATGCTAAGCCATAAACATTAACTCTAGTTGTTCTATGCATTTTTGAGGAAGTGTACAGTAGTTATCTCTTTCTTATTTGAAAGATTTTGAGACAAACACAGAAGTGTGACTCAAATGTTTCTAGCTTACTTAGACAAAGCTTGCCCATTTTGCATTAGTGGAAAAAGTTGGGTTGTTTGCCAAAGACCATTTGCTGTGGGTGAGGTTTTAGTTTGGCTCAAAGACTGCTGACAGACCCTGGAGAGAGTGTCTCATGAAATGTACAGTATAAACTAAAAGGGGTTTTGTGATATGAGGGGGCATTTCCTTTTTAATGCACTTAAGCAATGCTGGGTTTTTTTCTTATTCACCTCGCTGACTTTGCACTTCTGGAGCTCTTGCTCCCTCCTTTGTACTCTTGTGATCTCCCCTCCCCCACTCTTCCTGTTCGCCATCATTAAAAAAAATAAGCGTTTTTCCATCCGAACTCTTACATGTCTCTATCTGTTTTATATGTCCAGACCCAAGAAACTGACACTGAAGGGCTATAAGCAGTACTGGTGCACGTTTAAGGACATCACAATTTCCTGTTACAAGAGCAAAGAGGAGGCACACGGGACACCTGCTCACCAAATGAATCTGAGAGGTGCAGACACTCATCCATTTGTATTCTGACACACCAAAAATTGCGGGAATGTGATGCTCTATTTATCAGCTGAAAGTATGTTATGTGTGTGACTTTTGACCTCTTCTTCCTGTCTGCACTCTGGCTTCTCGCTTAGGTTGTGAGGTAACACCAGATGTTAATATTTCTGGTCAGAAATTTAACATCAAGTTGCTAATCCCCGTTGCTGATGGCATGAATGAGATCTGGCTTCGATGCGACACAGTAAGGCTGAACTATATGCAGCATTTGTTTTTTATTTTTCCTGCTTTAACGTCCTCATGTTTTATGTTTCATCTCCAGGAGAAACAGTATGCTCACTGGATGGCTGCATGTCGCTTGGCCTCTAAAGGCAAGACGATGGCTGACAGTTCGTACAACCTGGAGGTCCAGAACATTCTCTCTTTCCTGAAGATGCAGCACATGAACCCCGACCCTCAGTTCATTGAACCGATCACCACTGATATCAATCCAGAGTGTCTGGTGTCGCCTCGTTATCTCAAGAAGTACAAGAACAAGCAGGTGAGCATGACATGCTTTGAAAGTTTAAATACAACTAACTATCCAGGTTGTTTTATTTTATGGGAAGTTGTTTACTACTGTGATGAATCTATTGTGAAGAAGCATGTGATGCTTCTCAGACAGGCGCCTTGCACTGGAATTTAGGTTCTACGCCTCCTACTAAAGTTTCCTCCTCCTACCATTTCTGCCTTCCTCCACCCCGCCATCCAAGGGGAAACCAGGACACCAGGCGTCCAAAAGACTATATGTGTACAATAAAGCTCCACATGTCAAACCACAACAATATTTCCAAACTGCTTCTCAGTCTTTATACTTGTAAACAAAAGGGTTTGAAGTGGATGGATGCTTATCACATCTAGCAAAGTAGAGGATACTAATCCAAACGCCGTATAGAGGAATGAACAGACAGCTTATTGACCGGTCTAATAGTTAAATGCTTAACGAAGAGTTAAATTACTTGTAAATGTAAGCAAAAATCTACAATGCCACCAAGCAAATTAGCATTAGAGCAAATAGGCTGTTGTGTCTATACAGGAACAGCTGAGTACACAGATGCCTTGCCTGTGTTAGTTGGGGATGGGTGAGGGAAATAGTTGCTTTTCAGTAGCTTATTCACTTAATCTGGATTTGTTTAAACTATAGTAGGGTTGTGGAATTTTACCAGAGGGCTGGAAGGATGTCAGGAGGCAACTGGTAAAGTAAGGGATGACTCAGAAATGGTCTGGACCACAGCCTGACATATCATGGATGTCTAGAAAGAGTTGTAGACACATGAAATTAAGAATGAGTTTAAACAGGAAGTACTTTAGACCGGCTTCACCACAAAGAGCGAGGACTGAGTTGCTAATGGAGATGGACAATAATATTATCTACGTCAATATTTGCGGATTAAATCTTTTTAAGTAGTTCTCTTTTTGTCTCTCAGTGGGTACAAATGAGAAGCATAATTCATCTGTATGTAGGCAGAGAACATGATCTTCATTAATACTCTTATAAAGCCGATTTGCAAATGACATTCCTTCTGAACATGTAATGCAACTAAGATTATGTTTATCTCAGCTAAAATAAACCCTGGTGCACATTAAATAACTGGGCATTAAAAGTGTGATAGTTTTCTCTTTAACGTAAACCTTCTTGGCAACATTCTTGGATCCAAGTAACAAAATGATCCTGCCGTCCAGCAATGTGGTTGAAGTTTGGAAGTTAGGTATTTTAACTGACACCTGTTAGCTCAACGAAAACACAAATAAACAGGATGATTTTCTGCCTTCGCCCAGGTTAGGAAACTAGTCTACAAACGAGCCTTCACACTAAAAATAGTCGGTTCCGAAATATAGAAGTGCAGAGTGAAGAAAGCAATTTAGTTCTCTTTCTTTACCAACTTTTTCCTCTTTTTTTATTTTGGAAATTCATTCATTCATTTTCTATAAAGCTTAATCCAGTTCAGGCGCACAGGGAAGCTAGAGTCTATCCCAGCAATTAGCAGGCGAGAAACTGGGATAACTGGACAGGTTGCTGGTCCATCACAGGGCCAAAACTGAGACAAGCAACCACTCATGCTCACACTAATTATAGCTACCAGTTAACCTAACACGCACGTTTTTAGATAATGGGAGGAAACCAGAGTACCCGGAGAGAACCTATGCATACACAGGGAGAACTGGGAACTCTGCACAGACAGGCAACTGTTGAAGCCCCCCTTCCCCAACGAGCTGAAGCTCAATGTAGCAACCTTCTTGCTGTGGGACCACAGTGCTAACCGCTAAACCACTGCACAGCATTTTTTTAATCAAATCTCTGTAATTGTAAATCAAATCTCAGCATTTATTAGACATACATTTATCACGAAGTTATCAACTTAATATGGGTTGCAAGTCATTTGTAAAGTCATTTAATATTTTTATTTTCATTTTACACAAAATACTTGTTGTTTTTGTATCAATAGTGTTGTATTAGCCCAGCAGGATGTGTCTGTGGTTCTCTTTGGACCAGATCCAAACTCACTGATAGTCTCTTTCCGCAGGTCCAGCATTAAAGACTTAAAGATGTACAGTGTGTGTTTGTACACTTTTACTCACACGTGTGTACTTGCGCAGTGGGCGTGGGGCATCAGGAAATTAGTCTTGCTTGGGAATGTTGCGCGGGAAAACCGTCTGGGAAAAGCCCATTAACGTTTTAGTTGGCTGCAGCTCCTCCCCATTTCCTCTTCAGCTGGACTTCCTGCTGCAATACTTGACTGAGAAGACTTCCGTTTCAGCTTCAAACCACTGCATTTACAGGAATTTTTAGATTACATGCTTTCTGATCCAATGTATACATATATACAAAATAAAATCAGACAAAAAAACACAAAAAAAACCAGTTTTTACTGCTGTTGGTGCACATTGCCCTCTTGTGGATCAAAGAGGAAAGACAAGCTTTTAAAATTTTTGGTCTCTTAGTGGACGTCCATTAATAAATTAGCTGATATGATTAAGATCTAAATATACAGCTGCAGTACCCATTTGGCTAATATGATTTTATGCAACTGTTCTATGCTTCCTCTTTTGTGTTAAAATGTGTTTATCTGATTGCTGCCTTTCTCTCCTTGTGGCTGAATACTGCATGATACTCGATTCCCACATCCTTTCTGCAAATGATGCTTTTTTATTACAGTAATGGCGCACTGCAATGTCTTTTTTTCTGTTTTGTTTTCCTCCTCCCTCAACAGTGATCTTACTCGCCTGTTCTTTGTCCAAACTTTCTTTTCTCTGTTTGTCTGCACCTACGCCATACCTCTGTATCCTCCCTTACCCACTTCCCCTCTTCAGCCAGGCTATATCAGGGACTTGGTAAGTTATGTATCACTGGGTGTCTTTGAGCCTTAGATACATGCATGATTGTTTAAAATCTTTTTTTCTTGTTATGACTAATAGATCATAGTGGCTGACACAGTAGAATAGAGATGGTTTCTATTTGTGTGTCTTGAGCTGCAGTGTTTCGTGGGGTCATCCAGTAGCAAGACACCACAGGAGCATATAAAAGACAAAGAATACAGATCTGTTGCATGCTAACATGCCTTGTATATATTTAACATTTACTGTGTTGATTTATCAAAGCAATACATCTGATGCTGTATTTAAATGTTCTGTTTGAATCTACTTTTGATATTATTTGATTTTTTTTGCTAATTAAAAACAATAAGTGAGACTTTTGGAGATTAATTAAAATTAATTGGATCTAAATGAGTCGCTTTATGTGGAAGCAGTTGTGTAAAAACTGATAAACATTGCACATCCTGTATATTCTATTCAATATGAATATTCTGGGAATATGTGCATCTGTGATTACATAAATGCAAACTCATGTAGGTTTAAAGCTTCTCTGCCTCATTAACCTCAGTCTGGCCTCTTACAGAGCTCAGATTTAAATCTGTTGTTTTCTAGCTGTGTGATTTACTATTAATGTTCTCTTGTTCTGATGGCTGCATGGTATCAGCCGCAGCTTGTTTACACATTGGGTGTTTGTGGTTTTGGGTGTATCTGGTGGTTTTAGGTGTGGTGATGGGATGCATTGGTTAACGAGAGTGGGTAATGCGTGCTTGTATATTTGACAGATTTCTGCCCGGATTCTTGAAGCGCACCAGAATGTGGCCCAGATGAGTCTCATTGAAGCCAAGATGCGCTTCATTCAGGCGTGGCAGTCTCTGCCGGAGTTTGGAATCACTCATTTCCTTGCAAAGTAAGTTTAGTCACAACTCACTACAGGTAAATACATTGTTTGTACATGTTTATACAATTATTCTAGTCACCCTCTTCCTCACATTTATGGACTGACAGTGATTCAGTGTCACTTGACTGCAAATTGCTTCTCTGTGTCGTCCAGGTTCCAGGGTGGGAAGAAGGAAGAACTGATTGGAATCACCTATAATCGTTTGATCAGAATGGATGCCCACACTGGAGATGCTATTAAAACCTGGCGCTTCAGCAACATGAAACAGTGGAATGTCAACTGGGAGATCAAAATGGTAGGGGCCCCCCAGTGAGACATCACAGCTGGTCTTTTGAAAGCTGCTTTCTTTAAAAAATTCTTTGTGTCCTGTGATCGTGATG
Organism: Pseudomugil tenellus; assembly: GCA_037177515.1. NCBI lineage: Eukaryota > Metazoa > Chordata > Actinopteri > Atheriniformes > Pseudomugilidae > Pseudomugil > Pseudomugil tenellus. The sequence goes on from JBAMHX010000022.1 coordinate 13,069,265, forward strand.
AGTTGTAAGGCTGTTTTTTTTTTTTGTCCACAGCTGGATCAAATCTAAGCTAATCTAATCTATACATTAGTCTTTTAGTAATTAACTTAAATAGAACTTTTCTAAGTCCTAAGAAAAGCATCTTGTCATTAGTTTTAAATAGGAATCTGCGAGAAGGTTTGTGAGAGAATTACAGCTAATAAGGCCAAAACAGAATGGAAAAAAACACAAATCTATGATTAAAGTACTTGATCTGCACCTGTAACTTATTTTTCCTTTAATATATATATATTTTTAACATTTTTTTCGCCTAATAATCTTAGGTGTGTGCATGTGATTACGAAACGTTGTCTTTCATAGCATTCATTTCATGTCTCACTATGGCGAACACCTGCTACTGCCTCAGAAACTCTCATGTCATTACGCTAGTAATGAGTTAAGTTAATAAAGAGGGCTGACATCACATCTTCTCGCGTCTCACTGAAACCTATCGACAAATGTAATTTAGGCACTAAGCTAAACTGTCCCATCAAACAAGTGCGATACCCAGAGAAGTACAGTAGCTCTGCAGCGGTCTACTTTTCCTCTCATCACTAGCAAGGGAATAATTCTGCCATTTCTTACGCTTCTAACTACACAAGCTTAAAAAACAAACTGACTAGCGCTGGGAAAAACCTGGCTGTCCATGAGTCTAATCCCCTGCATTAGCCAGGGAAGCATTGGCTTGCTGAGATCCTTCAGCATGGTAGTTGCCTCTGTGCTGAGATCTGTTGTCTCAAACACAAGGGGACATTTTTCACCCATATCTGGAAAGGCAGCTCTGTGGGCATGGCCTGTCAGCGGCTCAGCCCGACTACAGCAGAACTGCTCCTTACTGTTATTGACACTATTCAGTGTGCTAGAGCTTCATCAACTAGGACGCTGTATCAACACAAATAGGATATGTTTGATAAGTGGTGTAGAGAAGTTCAGGTTCTTTCATTTCTACAGATCTCCTCTTCGGGTGTACATGCCTGAGTTGTTGGCGTGACCCTCTGGTGTGTGGTTTAATGAAAGGTCAATGCTGGAAATTGCCATGTCAAGCCACTGGCCCCATAATGGGATCTTTCCACTGTTCTGAATGCACTGACCAGTTCCTGGAATGGATGACTGACTCTATGTCAGCTCAAGGGTTCTCCAGACATAGACGTCACCAGTGGCAGCCATCCAGGGCTGGTGTAATGACATTTGAGCTTCCGATGAAGTCACACAGGAGGTGTTCCTTATAGTGAGACACTCACTCATGTACTCTGAGAACTGGGATTCCACCAGTAAGTTGTTCTTGAGTTGATATTGTGTGTTTTACTGTAGGGGAATGAATTAGACATGTGGGTGAGAATGGTTCTGATGCATCATACCAGTAAAGTGGCCGTCATGTTGCGCATCACAATGTCTGCAGGTCAAAGTGTGACTTGTATTTTACACTCTGTGTGCTCAGGTAACCGTGGAGTTTGCAGATGAGCCAAGTCTGTCTTTCGTCTGTGCTGAGGTGGACTGCAAGGTGGTCCATGAATTTATCGGTGGATACATCTTCCTATCAACACGCGCCAAGGACCAGAACGAGTCGCTAGATGAAGAAATGTTCTATAAGCTGACCAGTGGCTGGGTGTGAGCTGTTTCCCACCAGCAGGCAGCTGTGATTATAGGTCAGGGGTCAGGAGGGGAGTGGCTGGGGGGGTGGGAAATGAAACTGAATTGTATGTCTTTATTTTAATCTATTTCTGTCTTTAAGTATTCAACCTGTGCAGAAGATTTCAGGACAGTATAATTATTGCCATGACTGACTGATTTTTAATATTGTTTTTTTTTTAAGATTTTTTTTTTTAATTTTGCATTAATGCTGACAAGGTCATTTGTTACTACACTAAACCAAACTTGGATAAGTCCAGATGAACTCCTGTGGTTAAGCAGAAGCCTTACGCTACCCCGAAGCACCACCGCTCTCCTCTCCTATTGGAATGATGCCCACCTACCTACGTCCATGACAGCCTTTTAATCAAATCACATCTCAACCCAAAGACTTCTTCTTTACTTTCTATCTTTTTTTTTTGTCACACCTCTGATGTTATGTTCTCCTCTAGGCCTGGACTACAAGAGTTGGCATTAAAAACATGTAATAATGTCACAGCTGTTTGTTACATTTAATTGTTTATCTTTAAAGAGACTTAATCAGTCTAATGAAAAGTGTATCAGTAACAGCAGTGGCCACTCGTCCCAGCTCTACATCTCCTCTGTGTTACTGGTTTCATCTCTGTAGTCCCATGTAAGCACTTCCCAGTATATAGTCCTGTTGATGAAGCTGTTGTAGAATTCCCTTTAGCTCCTGATGAACGTCATCTTTGTTTCACGACTTCTCTGCTAGCCGACAAATGAGACATTGCAAGCCTTTGTGTGTATTTAAGCCTGCTAAAGGTGAGCTGGTCTGAAAACACACCACAGCTCAGTGCACTGGGATGAGCCGTCTGTGGCTTTAAGAATATTTTGCTAAATAATTTCATCCTAAAACAATCTTAGCCTCATTCCATCATCCAGTGCTTATTTTCAAAAGTATAATGTTAAGTTAAGGTGTGTCTTTACTGTTTTGTATTTTTCTTTTCTTCTTCTTATTTTAACAAAAAGTAGTAAGTTTATTTAATCTTTTGACATTTCAGTGCACAAAGTTGTGTTATAGAGCAGAGATAATTTTCCAGACCTGGTTGTTTGTTTTTTTTAACCACAGTTTTTAATGAAGTTGAATAAGCAACCACAGACCTGAAACACAGATGTGTCACCATAAAGTCTTGTACACTACATGACAGGAGGGAAAAACTCACAATCCCTTGTTGCACCTCTTACGTTGATGCGATTCTATTTCTCACACCATATAGTATTATATCATTGTTATAAATAAACACCAGCAAAAGGTCACAAATTACAAAAAAGAAATGAATATGCAAGCTTTTTTTTTCGTTCCTTGGTATGAAGGATTTATAAATGAAGTATTATTTTTTTTGTAACTAATGTAAAAACAAACATTTTATAGAATTGTACAGTTGTTTTCTGCTTTTGAGGATGTAGAGGTTTTTCCTTTCAGGAGAAAGGCGTTAAGCCATCTGTAGTATTCAGAAATGTGCCTGCGAATGTTGTGGTCTTACTGCGTTTTCAGATGAGATATATATAAATATATATGAAGATAACACTAGTCTCAAACTCCAGGCATGGTTAAGCTCACTAAATTACAGATTTATATGCAGCTTAACACTGCATTCAGTGTGCAAGGTTGTATTTGAGCTTATATTTGTTAATTTTGTGCTTTCTCTTCTACTAATATTGTCATCGTCTGGCCCACAATGGCAGTGTCTTCTAGTTGTTTGTTTTTTAACTGAAAATGATAATTCACATGTATTTTTGCTGCAACTTGCTCAGTGCTTTTTAAAAATGCTCCACTTGAATTGCCTTTTTGTTACACCTGAATGATCACATGAAGGAAACCATAGTTTAGGGACAAATCAGCAGAATAAAAAGAAAGAAAAGCCTTTCTGGTAAGAGAAAACCAAGCCTTGTTTGTTTTGTTTTTTTTTTGTTGTTGTTTTTTTGTTTTTTCTCCCCCCATTTCTGTTGTTCTGTTTGCCTTCAGTGTACAGAGCAGTGGTGCATGTCCTGCTGTTCTTTTTTTTGACTGTAAATGCATTTATTTTAAAACAAATTAATAAAGTAATTTTTATTTAAACTGACCATAAGCTGGCATATTTGTATACTCTATTGTGTGACTCTGTTTTTCAGTTGTGTGAATGAGATTTTCAGTTGGCTGGTGGTGATTAGACGGCCTGGTTCCCCTCAGTGCTGGCACTTTGTCCCATCAGCAGAGAAGAGTTTTGCATTTCTGTACTGATGTGGTGACATGTAAGCACACAGATGTTAGTCTGTTACTGGTGGTGCAGTTTTTCTATAAATATTAAAGCCATCAGGATGGTTCCTGATGTTAAAGCAACACTGCTGAAATTTAGTTCAGTAAAAGTCACTGTCTCCCCCTCCCCGAATCTGCCAATAACATGTATAAACCCATGTGGCAATGCGGTGCAGTAAAGTGCGTAGTTTCTCAGCCTCACACACTGCAGGGCATTTCTAGGCAAATGAATAAGAATCCCAGATAGAACTCAGCTTTACGCTGTGCTCCAGCACCCCCCCCCCCCCCCCCCCCCTTAATGGGGTGAATTAAATGCTAGAACTAAACTTCTGCTGTTGGGTCCCATCAGAGCAAAGTAAAATGAATAAATGCTCCTAAATGTTTCCATTTATTCAGGACTTATTTAGCTATTTTGAAGATTAATCTTTGAAAGCAAAGAGCAGCAAAAGGTTTTTGTTCCTTCTCATCACACGTGAGCTTTTTCTCTTTATAATCTGATCACTACAGGAAAACGTGTTTTGGTAAACTAAGAAAAAAAAACTTGCAGAGATGTGATTTATGGCATTATATAAGTGTGTTCTCACAGATGTGTAAATGTTGGCAACATCTCGGAGTGAAACTAAAAGATCTATCCCAAGATGTGCAATGCTGCTGGTCCCTGTTGAGCCAGTAACACCAGTCTTAGACATTCATCACCCGTTTCATATTCATGTTTGGCCTTTATATATATATATATGCTGCATCTTCTTTGTCTTCTTTAATGTCGTATAGAGGATTAGAGTCAGTCGAGTTTTGAGATATTAATGTTTCAGAATGCTTTCCTGCTGTGATTTCTATGCTCGTGCCAGAAATTTCTTATGTGCAGTTGTACAGAAACGTCAGTTTGGCATTGGTTTGCTTGTTGAACTGGATATATGAGCTAATGTTTCTGATTTGATGGATTAAACTGTAAGAAACTAGAGCGATGTGTCTGCCGTTGGTGTTGTGCAAGAAATCCACACCAGATGTGGAGGATAATACATCACATCTTAGTCTCACACTGCTGAAAGCTGCATGATGACTTAATGAAACACGTGGCAAACTTTTTTTCTTCTGCATAAACTAGTATATGATAATTATAGCTCTGCAATGAACTGATGACCTGTTCAGGGTGTGCCCTATTTCACATGACTGAATTGGATTAGAAGGTATAGAAAATAAATGAATAAATCTTAATTATAATTATTCATCTCCATCCATCCTATTTATGCGCCAACTACATTTCGCCACTAGATGGCAGTGTACGACCATATGTACACCTTTTGTGCTTCGGTCTACAGTAGCTTCTGCATTCCAAACTTGAAGCACCCAGATATGCTAAAATCCTGCAAATATCACGCTCACAGAGGGTCTGGAGCATCTTTGCCACCCCCCACCAGGGAACATGACATATGTCCAGCTGACACCTGGGATGTGGAAGTGATGAGAGTGATAAGTGGGGAGAATGTAACACCAGTTGATGTGGCATCACGAGTTCATTGAGGAATTCCACAGAGAGCTGTTTAAATTTATGATTATCATTGAAATGATGTATTTCCTTTGAAAAGAATAAAAAATAGGAAATGTTCTTTCTAATTTAATATGGTGGTGGTGCTTCTGGAGTCTACATATTCAAATAAGTATAACTTGTCTAGCTAAAAACCTGCAAAGACCACTTAAGTCAAATCAAGCGCGGGGGGCGTGGCGTATTAGTTTTACAGCCAGTAGCAACATATATGATGAAATAAAAACAGACACACAAACTAAATTGCTGCATAAATAAATTCATCTTTGCAGCTATCACACCTAAACAGCGTCATCCTTTATGGCTAATGGTTTATTTCAATGGCCTGTGAGCTCGTATCCACCCTGAAGTCAGATACGAGACCAGATGAGAAACATCAGAGTCGAAACAATGAATTCAATTCTACAAGAACATCCTGTTTCTGTGGAAAAATAGGTCTCAAGCCAGCACCTAAGCTCTCAGATCTGCCTGCTATAGCTTCCAAAACAAAACATTTAAAGCACTCAGCCAATAAATACTCATAATCTAGATTTTGAAGGCGGCCTTAATATACCTACTATGTCCTTCTATGTTTCTCTAAAGCATCAAATGTTCCTTATATATAACCCAATTCTCCAGTGGGATCGGCTCTATTGTGTTCGCAGTTTGTATGGGAAATAAAGCCATCTTGCTGATGACTCCACCCACTGACGTGGAATTCCTGGGACCCCTAGGGAGGATGCTGGGTGGATGAAGGCCTTGATGTGAAAGAAGAAAACGTGGGAAGACACTTAAGGATGACATTTATAGATTGCACTACTCATGAACAATTCCTGCATTTTGTAGGAAGTGTAAAGATAAAAGAAATAGCACAACAGAGGGAGAATAGTAGCACCTGTTTAGCTTCCTGGTTAAACCAAGTACATAGTTCTGTAGCTCTGCTTTTCTTGTAGTTCACAGCTGGTTAACGTCACTCTTAATGTCACGGAGCTTTCTGTCTTGGGAAGTGTTTTTGACATTCACTCCCCTGCCTGCAGTGAACAGGCCGATGGATAATGTCAGTCATGACAGCAGATGTGCTGGTCAGTTGGTGTCAAGTGACCTTAAAAAGGTTGAAGGAAGCTCTCATTCTTCTTTGGATAAGTGTTGTGACCTTCTCCAGATCAATTGGCTTCTATGCTCTTTCTCAAACTCCTGTCACACAGATTCTAATACCTTAGCATCAGTTGAAATGTCCTCAGGCTAAAAGACTCGATGCAAAAAAGACAGAAAATGCTTTGCTCCATTGTCTGATGTCTCAGCTGCAACTCCAGTCCGCAAATTCAAATTTTGCAGATATTCACGGTTCCTAAATGACGTCTCCTAGTAGTAGCAGTAATAATAGTGGTAGTTGCGATATTGTACCTTAAGCTTTGCTAGGCTATTTCTTTTTAGCATAATTGGTAACATTGTTTATTTGTGTATATAAATCAAAAAGCGATATCAATTTAATTGGGGGAGAAACTGTCAAGTGTTTCCATTCCTATAGTTTTTTTATTTTATTTGGAAGATAGCAAGACAAAAAAATTATAATGGGACATGGCATAGTCAACGCAATAAAATAATGTTCTCCACAATAGGTGGAAAAAAACAGACATAGTCATTCTGTCCAAGCCTGTTCCTCTTCTTTGCATAATTTTCGACATGTCACCACACACAGTTTCACATCTTTAATTGGTGAAGACTTTGCATTTATCATTACTATAATCTTGGACATTTCAGTTCACGGAAAAGCCTAAGTCTGGGCCAAACGCAAATGAGTGCCAAGACTCTTATCTTGATGTCATCAGTTTCTCTCCAGAGCTGCTGAAATGACTTTATAGTCTCCGTGATGGCACATGTTCTGGTCAAAGTTCTTTAGTTGTCACTAATCACTAAGGCATCCTTATTTTCCTGGCCAACTGATTCATCTGGAGATGTTCAGCTTGGTATTTGTGTATAACAAGCAGTCAGATACCTTCAGGAATCTGATTTTGTAAAAGAAATGTATAGTTTTAAAGCTTTTGCAGAATCTTTCTCATTAATACCTATAAAATAAATTATGCAAATTGATCCGCTCTGAATAACTACATGAGAACTGTCTGCAATACATAAGAGCTCTATCTCGTCAGCTGGATGAGCACCAGAAGCCAAAGTTCACCACCTTGTCAGTCATGCTGTGAGTGTGGGACATCACACATGCAGTCACAGAAATTATAAGTATGTCATTAAAGTCTTGGAGTGGATCCAGAGGGTGTTCTCTAAGCTGATGAGGTCATGTCACATGGTGTTTATTGAGATGAGATGGGCCTTGCTGTAAGCCAAGGCGCTTGCTTCTTGCAACATGCAAGAACTGCACGGTTGTGCATACATACACAAGTGGGACCTTGAAAGACTTCTGTGATGGAAAGCGATGCTGGTGGAAGCAATGATATGTCGTGCATTCCAGCTCAAGAAACATTGCAACTCCAATCTTATCCAGAGTTGCTTGCTGTGGGAGTCATTTCTATAGTAATTCACTTATCCTCCAGGGACCTTTTGCTTTTAAGCACTGTAGCACAAAATGAGGCAATTTGCAAAGCCTTGTGCGCTAAACCCTGTTTTGTCAGGCTAAATCTTGTTTTGCAGCTCTGTTAATTCAATTGAAAGGTCTGTTTTTGTGAGGAAATACGTTTACAACGAACAGGGTGGTGTCGGGTTGCTTTTATGTGTTTTTTTCTTCTCATGGTGGTGACAGAACCTGTCTTTGACTTGGAGCACGATGGGAACGTGTGCCTGCTTGACAAGGAGAAGATAGAAAGATCTGTAGGGATATGCTATGAAAAAAACTAATTTTATACAAATCAATAGTCATTTTTTCCTTTTCTTTTTTGATCCCTCTGTGTTCAAACTGGGAGTTGTTAAGAAAACAGTCTTCATGCATCAGTGTTAGTAAAAAGCATCATTAATAGCTTCTCTTTCAGTTTCATCCTCTGTTTTTACAGCCTTTTAGTGTTACGCTTGTGTTAATCTCACAGTCTCAGTGGACCTGTGTCCCTTTCTGTATCTCTGTATGTCCCTGTGGCGTTGTGGACAAAGCAACCTTTACTGAAAGAAATTTACCTCTTGTCTGGCTGACAATACAGACCAAATTGAACCTGTACAATGAAACTGGAATTGTTCTTTTTTTTCTTTTATTTATTGCTTTAATTAGCTGCTTTTGATTGCTATCTGGTAATAAAATCATCTAAAGGGTGGAGGGATATCTGGCAAGCACAAACACACAGACAAGAGAAATAGAGGCAAAAGAAACCTGGATCAATGGAGGTAAATATGAAATCATATCTGTTATGTATATGAGCATTTATCCAGTGTGATTTAACTGATTTAGAAAAATGGCATCGAGTGCTGACATTTCCAGCAACATTATAGATATAAAATGTAAAAAAACAAAGTATACCTTGAAAGATATCTTAGCAAAGGTGTAAACTGGATAAATCTTGTGGTTTTTGTTTGCCTTAGTCTTCACTTTACACTAAAAGAGGTGAAATGGATTTTTCTTTTGAGACGTCTGCAGAAACAGACTCGCACAATGTCTCTAAACCTTCAGCTGTCTTGCGGCTGTGATAGAGATGGATTAAGTTTGTAGTGTTTAATAGTGTGTGGCTCTATCACAGAGCATCTTGCCCAGATTGTTGCTCTGAAATAAGATTTTACTACACCCCAGAGTGTTAGCTTTTATTCCAAAACTCTTGGTTTTTATTTTTTCAACTTCTGGATTGAGCTGCCTGTTGGCCACATTAGTGATGCCGCATGATGGAAGGAGAGATGACAGACAAAGCTGACATTTTTCACTTCGGTAAAGTGCATTTTTTCTTTACAAAAGTGGTCTTAGAGTGAGAATCTGCCTATTCATCTTCTGTTTTAACCTTGGTTTCACGTTCGTAACTCTCAAAATGTTAAAAAGAACAAGGACAACTAACAATTTTCACAGAACATTGATTGAATTGATGCTGCTTTCATATTATAATGCAAATGTGAGATGCAAAATGGAGCCATTTCCATTCCTGACAGATACTGAAGCATCTTTTGCATATCTACAACAATGAATCTTTCCTTTCATGTATCTTCAAAGGTCTATTGGTTGATGTCATGCAGAATGTGCTGTTGAGTAAGAACAAAAGCTGAAAATGTTAAGTTTTCCCATAAATAAAAAACAGGATATTATTTTAAAATCTAATCATCTGAATTAATATAACATCTAAGTTTAAAATCCATTTAAATGCATGCAAGCATTTATATTTCCAAAACACAATTCAAGATTTTAAACCAAGGGGAATCTTTTCATTTGCCATATTCAATAAAAAGACAAAGCTGCAATGACTGATGGAAATATGAAAGTTATTTCTTGTGGTTGGCTTGACTTTCAGATGATGGATGCTTAATATCTGCCTCAAATCTAATTAAACCTGCTGCCCTCTGCAAAGGAATATTCTTACCCCTGTTGTCAAGAATGATGTGGGCTTGAGCAATAATTTGGAGAGTTGATGGGAAGATTTTAAAGAAGTGACAGTCTTTCTGTGGCACCAGTGGCTGATAGGTCAAACCGATAATTCCCACAGTCTGACAGATCTTCAAAACAAATCAGAGGACTGTCTTCGACAAACGTTACTGTCATTGCCGAAGTGAATTAAAGAATAACGGCTCTGCATCACACAAATGTGTCTTTTCTTTGCAGGCACAGAGGTATTTAAACTGAACACAAGTTTCAAAGCAGCTAAATGCTGAACATAACGATGGAGACGATTCAGATGGAAAGCCAAGACAATAAACAAGGAAATATTTGTACTTTTATGGCTGATTTATTCCGTATCTGATGTGACTTGTTGTCACATGTAAGAGATATTTTATCAAGCACCAGCTGCTAAAACTAATACCAGATCTGAGGTCAGGACATTTTCTTATTTCACACCACTTTTAGATAATCAAAGCAGATTGTTCCACATGGTGTGAGTCAGTGAAGGAAGGCCTGCACGGCAAGTGCACACGTCCAAACATTTCACTGAATGTGCACAATTTCACAGCTGCCACCAAAACTTCATAATAACACATGATAGAAAACTATACACAAGCACTGTTTGATATTCTCTCTTTTAGAATACAATGACATACACTGTACGACTTCAAATAGAGGAATGGAGCAGCTGACACAAAGCGCACACTCACGGTGAAGCATAGTGTTTGTGTTCCATATGAGCTCTCATACAGCTCTGTAACCGCTGCCAGCGTCTGAAGTGTGTTTTGTGCTTAACACTGGGCAGCGTAAGCAACAGAAACACATGGATTCAGTGTTTGATTAGTGCAGCCGAGACACAGAAGAGGGGATTCAACCAGAGAGCGTGTATGGCAGCCATCAGGCCGATGAGAGGCAGTCTGGTGGAGCAAAGGGTTCCTCTCACCGTTCCATTCCTCTTTCGTCACATCTACGTGTTTACCCATGACTGAGGCGCCTCATTCTCCCTAAACAGACCGGTATGTTCAGCTCCTGGTGAGACAACTTAGGCTGGAGGGGTGTTTATGTTTTCTGGGATTTTAGGGTGAGTTGGGGGGGTTGGAGGGTTCCAGTGAAAGCAGAACCAAAGACTCTTTTGCATATTATGTCTGGGTATCTCGTACTCATGTGAACGAATCAGCAGATCATTTTTTTTTTTTTAGTTTTGCATGTTTGTTTTGAAGTTAAAACATGTCCGATATGAAAATCGTTTTCATTGTAGAGAATTCAAGAAAAATATAAAGTTGCAAAGATCATAAGTTTCATTTAATTGTTAATAGATTTCTATATTTCACAGATATTTTCTATATTTCACAGATTTATTTCACATATTGTTCTGATTTAATAATGGACATAAAACTAAACATAAAATATCTTAAATTTCCTAG
>JBAMHX010000022.1:13082657-13094313 GCA_037177515.1 Pseudomugil tenellus
GTCATTTGAAGAAGTTAGGATCCCCTCTCATACACACACACACACACACACACACACACACACACACACACACACACACTTTTTTTGAAAGTATTATTAGGAAAAGCACTTATTCATTTTGATAGATTGTAGGAAGTCTACAACTCCGTGTAGGTTTAAGCCTCAGCAACACAGTGATGAGGGCCATGTTATAGTTTACTACCATCACAGTCAATAACACTTATGATATGATATCACTGATATGGGTAATTTGACATGTTTCAGTAGGGGGGGGAGGGACTTTTGAGAAACTTTTGGGTTTTACTTCACGATAATTTTGTGGGATGTTGCAGTTACTTCTGCCTTCTTCACTTAATGAGTTGCCTACTATCAAGTCATATATTTAAAGTCCGAGTCATCCAGACTGAGTTATAAAACTTTCACAGGACTAGTCTTTCACTAGTCCTGTTGTAGCCTGCATCAAGTCTCTGGTGTCCGGCCAATCCATCAAACTGCTTGGATCACATAGACCAGTCCAAACATATGATTTAAACATGTTGTCACAAAAGAACAAGTTTTTTTCTAACAGCATCCTCTTATGAAATCACAATGATGGAATGTCTTTCTATGACGACAACAACCAAAGTTTGGGGGATGTGTCATGAGTTAAGTTTCAAAACAATAATTCTACAAAATGGAGGCATCATGGATGCTCTAGTTGTTAGTATAGTCAGGACAGAGATAAGGTCACTTGTTTGTTTTGTCAGAGGTCAGAGTCCAAACTTGCAGTGGCCAAAAATCTCAAGTTATCCTAGTATACAATCTTAAATCATACTCTAGGTATGAGGATGATGCAAAGTATTATTTGTGTGACCTTTGACGTCTGTTATGTAAAATATGCAGGGAATTCTCCAGAAGAGCCACAGCTGAGCTTAAGATTAGATCACCTAATTATTTGCTTACTCTCTTGATTAAAAAAAATGCCCGTGAAACCTCATAAAAGTGAATCAAGCAAACAATTCCTGTAGTTTTACAACAGGCGATAAACACCCTCCCAAAGCCTCCATTTATATCAGTCTGTGAATTCTTCCTTTCTTCTGTTCACGTGAAGAGGAGGCGACGTGGTGCTGCTGTGCACTGTACGTGATTGGCCGCGCGCGTAAGTGCGTGGGGGATTTGCTACTGGTTTCCCCATTCACACAAACACACAGCGGCAGTCAGACAGACTGGCCGTTCACTGGGAAAAGAGGCAGCAGCGGGGAAAATAACTGTCCTCGCGCTGCTTTGCAACCAACAATTATCTCAGACGTCCATTCGACGCGATGTCACGCACGAAATGCTTCAGTTCAGCGTGAGAGGACAGTTATCAGTGAAAGAAGACGCTGCTGAAACAAGTGGGTGAGCAGTGACAGCTGGAGAGAAAGAAACCCCAAGGATTTGTGGGTTTGCCTGCACGTGGAACAAGGCTCGTTTAAAACACACGTAAGTTACCACAAGTCTTTTTTTTCTTTCAGGAGAGCGAAAAGGACACATAGTCACTGGAAACGAAAATAAAGTTGAAGTAATATTTAATATCTACATATGTCTCTTTTTGAAAAAGCGGCAGAGACTGCGCCAGTAGCCGCTGTCACTTTGCGCTGGTGTCGGTGTAAGTAGCCTAACTCGCGCGCCAGTAGCTGTCATTAACTGTGCACGTGATTGTGATTAACCGAATAACATTAAACCCTTTCTTTTTGGTGTTTTCAAAGTGTTTAGTATTCCAGGAGTAGACGGGGTGAAAATATTTGTTTTGAAAAATACCTGATAAATGTCGTTATTACGTCCCAAAAAGTGTTGCAGATAAAAGCTCCTGGGAGACAGTTTCACTTTGCTTTGGTGCGGTCGTAAAGTCATGTCAAGCTGCGTTGCGAGGCAAAGTTTGCAATTTATGGTCTGCAAATAAGCGTTAAATGGTCTTATATTTGAACAGAAGTGCTAAAAGGTGTTATTTGGAAATGTGAATAGGCTATTCTAGAGAAAATTGAGTCTACAAGTGAATCTGGGTGTTTCCAGTTTGAACAGCAGAGTATTGACTTGTGTTTCTGTAGGCTGGTCATGTAATACTTATATTAAACATAATCAAATAAGCTCTGAATGAGATTTAAAATTATATGTAAAATGCCTTCCACAAAGTAAAATGTAATATTCCCGTTTAGATTTGCTGCTAATAGGACTATAATGTGAGGTGTTTCTCAGAATACATTTGCTTCTATTTGGTTTTATTTGATTTTTATTGGAGGTTTTATTGAAGGTTTTATTTAATATTTATTTTTTTCTTATATTATATCTTAGTCATTTTATGTTTTTTTAATGTAAATTTCCTGTTTTCTTATATAGGCTATATTGTACAGCATTTTGTGCACCCATAGCTGGTGGAAAATGACTTTATGAACAAATTTGATTTGATATCAGCCAAACTGTTAAATTAAAAAAAAAATCAAACAAAAAGCGAAAAAAAAAGAAAAAACAAACAAACAAACAAACAAAAAAAAACTGTTGCTTTGGGACATCTATCTATCTATTTTCCATACTGTTTCATCCAATGTAGGATCGCGGGTAGCTGGACCCATCCCAGCAGTCATTGGGCGAGACGCAGGGTACACCCTGGACAGTTTGTCCCCCCATCACGGGGCTTTTTTGGTACAGCAGAAATAAAAGAATACCTAAGATTAGCATTTTCTTATGCTTTAAATGACAGCACCCCTCATATCCCATGTCTACTTTATCTATCTGTTGGAGGTTGGCACTGTGTTGGAGTTTTAGGAAGTTAGCTGTGAGACTCCCCAATGGCTTTAACTAACCCACTTAGATTGAAATATTGTCTCCTCCTATGCAAGAGTTCAGGCTTTAATTGGCTCCGCCGAGCCGTTTAGGATAAGCTTGCATTTCTCCATACTTCAGTGTCCATTTACCGTCACCGTAATGTAAACTGTTGAGCCGGCTCCGTCCCCGCGCGTCCATGACCTCGGCTTGTTCTGTTGCTAGACAAAACATATCCTTGAGGACAAACATAAAGATATTTGTTTCTTCAGAGAGTCAAATGGTGAAAAAGGTGAACAAAAGCAGCTTGTCAGTGTTCCTGACAAATTAATACTAATATCTGGTTTTCCCTGCGGAATATAGACCACTGAGGTGGTAATCGTTCTGTGATGTAATGCAATAGATTTGTTTGTAATGTGTTAAATGGAAAATTGGGGGGGGGAGGAGTGACAGCAGGTCAAACTTGCTATTTTATGTATTTTTACATCATGAATTTAGTTGCTTATTGCTACAGGCTCATCTTTCACTGACCTAATGCTGTTGCTGCCCATTTGCCTTTGTATTGCTAATGCGTCGTGTTGTTGCTTCAGCCTCACAGGGTCATTGTGCTAATGATCCTTTGTGTTTGAAACATCTGTTGGTAAGTGCGGTGCATTTGCTTTTTAGCTGTTTACCCAGTCCCTCTCAAATGTTTCATTGCTTTCAGGTGCTGGCGAATAAAAGAACTCATTTGTGGGTCTGGTATGTCATTTTTTGAATTATGGATGTGCCATTTCTTTCTGGTGCTCTATAACCTTTGCCAGCATCTGAGCCGCCAATAAAATGTGTGAGTTCTTCTATATCTTTTAAGAGATCTGTTCTCATTCATAGTATGTCATTTTATTGTACATATTTACATTTTTATGAGAATTTTTTTATTCGCATCATAAAATAGGACATGTGCCACCTCATCTTTGCTTCCTGCCTCACAGCATACAGTGTGAATTTGTTGCTTTTTATGTTGCGGAGGAAATAAAAGGATTCAATTCCTGTGAAAGAGATAAATGAACAAGACACAGAGAAGAAAAGCAGTAAAGCTTTGAGAATGGTCTCAAGACACAAAAGGATCCCTGATCTGATTGGAGAACTTCCAGCAAACTGCTTTTAAACTCCCTCAAGGCTAAAGTGGCTCACATATAGCAGGCGAATTCAATAAAATGGCCAATTATGGAAGTCATAAGGAGACAGATTTTATTCCCTTAGTGAAACTTCTGCGTTGGTTTTTTTGAAGCTGAAGTATCAATACTAAGGACTCTAATAATGACTTTTTTTTTCTTTTGTCTCATAAAACTCCAGCAGGTTTTCCTCAGGGTAACCTGAATCCTATAGCAGTATTATATAATAAATTAGTCCATTATTTGATGTCAGCAAAAATAATACTTGAAAATTAATCAAAGTGTCTTTTTTTTGTTTTGTTTTTGTGTATTTCAACACTTTTGGTTTATTTGTTGTACATTGCTGCACTGACTCAAGGCTAAATTCTGATATATTCCAAGCAGGCACTAATGTCTCAGAAACAGCAGGATAGATGGTGTAATCTTCCAATTATTTTATAAGAGGTAACATTCACCATCTGTTCCTGCAGTGATCCTGGGTACTGCTCATTCAAAGTGACACTGTTGAATGGCATCGCTTTCTAAGGATCCAGTGTATGAAGATGGGCGAACCGTGGGAGGCTGTTTTTCTCAAGGTCTTGAGCAGAGCCATGAGTCAACATGAAAGATGTGCATGAAAGGCTGCAGATGAGGCACAGTGTTTTATGTCTTTAATACATTTTTTAGCGAGCAATGAGGAACAAGAGAAACTATTTTGTCTCTGAATGTTTCCAAAGCCCATCAAATGTGAGTGGGAGGAGTATGTGTGCACGTTTTTTATGAAGACTGTTTATTGCTTATTTAACTGGTTATCTTGCCAGATCACGATATTTTGTACTTTCTGATTTAACTTGTTTTTATAAATCAAAATTATTTTTATAAGGTTTACTTTATAGTCTCAGAGAGGGTGATGCATCTGACGTTGGTTTGCAACTAGGACAAGATGCTGGTTGACACTGTAGAGCAGGAGATCTGTGTCTTTCACTCATTGCTTATTTCTGAAGTCACTGTTACCTAAAATCCCCAAAATGCAATGTGCAATAAATGTTTAGTGTTTTAAAAAGAGTATAATTTGTTTTATTCTTTACATAAGGCATTCAGTAAGGCATTGTTGTTGATTTTAAGGAGAGATGTTTTACTTTATTGTCAAATCCAACAGACATTACCAGGGAAGTTAGGTTGAAGCTGTCTGTCTAAAAAACAAGGTTCTTTCATGGATTCACTGAAAGCATAATAGCTTTTCATTGGTCTTCCTTACAAAAGAAGACAGAAAAAAACAGACTTTCTTTGTGTGCAGAAGTATTCAGATTTGTAGAACTAATTCCCATATTAGTCTTGATCAAAATCAAAGTTGAACCATTAACTTGCAACCAGCTATTTTCAGTTAAAATAACAAACCACCTGCAGTGTTTTGGTGTCCTGATCCAAAGCTTTCTGAATGGGTAGGAAAAGCATATGCACAGCACTTGTGAAGCCTTTCACACGTCTTCATATATCACCCAGATGTCTTTTTTTCTTAATGGATCCATTAAGTCATTTTACATCAGCTCCCAGATGTCAAAATGACTTGGTAAATATATTTGGTAATGCATGAACTACAGGTGGACGTAGATAGATTTACTGTATTCAGTTTGTGCCAGCTGCTGGATTTGGCTTGAGTTTTTGTGCCCCTCAAAGGGAAATTAAATGCGCTCGTATACTTAAGCAGATCATTATATCACTCGGCTGTCTTCTGGGTCTGTTTCCTATGTTTCTGCTACTGCTCCGCCTGCCACTGTGGCTGGTTGCTCCTGTTTTTAAGCACAGAATGGAGAACATTTCACATAAACACCCTAAAAAAGAGGGGTGCAAGGGAATGCACAGGAACAGTATTACTCTTTTGGATGCTTTGCATTACACAGCCACAGTTAATGAAGTGTTATGAAAGGGGTTTTGTGTGAAAATGGGGTGAAAAGCAGCCATTACATGCGTGCATTGCTTTCACTGCCCCAGTGTTACCTTGGCTACAACTTGTCAGCTCTTAAATCTTAGCATTGCATAAGACTGCACAAAGTCAAACCATAAGCTGTACCCTCTCTGACTGCATTTCATAACCTGGAGGTTCCTGCAACCCTCCCACCTTCTCTTCTCCTATTCCTACTTTTGCTTTGCTTTCTTCCACATGTTTCCATCTCCCTAACACTCTCCACTGGAGTCGGGAAATGCGCTGGCCTGGTGATAGCTTCCAGGAAGATGTACCCAGTTTTTCGTCTTAGCTGCATGATGGAGTGGAAGGGAGTAAGTTGTTGCTGTTAGTTTGCTTTAGGATGGGAACAAGATCAGAGAATTTGCAGCATGTAATCCTCATCTCTCTGCTTTTCTTTTTACTCAGCATAACAAATGGTGAGTGAAGAATTGAATATAGAAACATCGGCTGCTGTAGTCATTATGAAAATATATTTTCTGTATTATCTATGTGGATCGTTTTTAAATATCCTTTACAGACAGTTATTGCACCTCAACAAAGCGTGAAAACAAAATCTGTGGTTTTGTGTCTGATTGATAAAGATATAATAGGTCAAACTGGCAAACATGGAAATGCAGGAATCACAAGTCATGAAATGTTCTGGATGTTAGGCTTTGACCTGCCGAGCTCAATATGACATTCATGCACAGCCAAACATAATTATTCTTACTTTGTGCATGATAACTTTTTTTCTTTGGTTATTTTTAAAATATATATACATGTAATTATTATATCCCCAAACGGAGTATCTGGGATATTATGGTTTTGCCCCGACCGGTGTTGCCTCCGCCACAGATCCTTTTTGCTAACGTAATAACTTGAACACTCTTCAATTCTGAGTTTTTATGTTTTGCACATGCATAGATATCTTAGAGAGGATGAACTGATTTGATTTTGAGCAATTGATCATTTTCAGGTTGGCGACTAGGTCAAACCTGGAAACTGTTTTGGTTATATCTCTGAAGCGGTTCATCCGATTGACACCAAATCGAGTGCAAATGAAAGGTCATGACCTGAAGATGTGTCCCATAATGACGTTATACCTGAATGTTTCTATAGTTGTAAATTTATACCATGATTGAAAAAATTGAGGATTGGCTGTGTTCAGGGACATACCCCTAATCGTCACCTCCAACGGCATAGTTTCTAGTTGAGTGATTTATTTAGATGGTCGGAATAATTTAAGTTCCACATAAAGACGTCTTTCTTTTCCATTTCAAAATACTCTCCATAAAGTCTTGGCAGGGTTTTTGTTTATTCTGAAGTCTTAAGAATGTAGATAAAAAGATTAATGCATAAAAAGAATGAATTTTTGGTATGCTATAATTGTTAAAGACATTTGTGGGGGTAAAGAAACTTTTAAATGTTGGACTACAAATACTTCTCCTGATGCCACCAACGAACCTTAAACTTTAGAAGATAGATTGACTTGAGGTGTGCATGTTTTTACTGACCAGCAGGGCTGGACTGGCCATAGGGCATACTGGGCACTTTCCCAGTGGGCCAATTGTGATTCTGGGCCGGGCCAGGGGATTTAAAAAAAAAAAAATGTTTTAAATGTTTTATAAAAAAAAATTGTTTTGTTCTAATGACCTACCATGTCATTATTAAATACTGAGCCTATAAGGACCTTCTACATTTTAATGGAGTTTATTATCAGTGATAATAGATAAAAAGAGGTTGGTGAAGACTATTTTATTATTGTTATCTGATGCCAAATGAAGTAAATTTGTTAATGGGTCGTTTCAGCTCTTCTCCCTGGAGCTGTAAAAGACGCAAATAAGATTATATGCATCAATGAGGGAAAAGCATGATTGGACGATTAGTCGACGAAAGATGAGATCGGAAAATCAGATTCGACTGAAAGTCCTTAGTGGAGGACACCCCTAGTATACTTACTGTAGTTTATGAAAACATCACTTTTAGTAATATCTGTCTAATGTTCGCTCTACTGTGTCATATTTTGTCATACTTTTTAGAATCCAAGAATATGTTCATTTGTTCAGGACATTCAGCACACCATGCATCCTTTTGCTTTTCTCCAAGTACTGCATGGAACTGATTGTTCAACTATTTCTGTGAAGTACATAGACCAGTACTGTGATCACCAAAGTAAGTCCATCAAGTCTTATTCTTTCTCACCTTTTTCTGTTTGTCTACTATCACTTTTTAAAGGGTTCCATGTTGGAGGAAATATTCTGTGCTGCTCTGCTGTTTGTATGGAATAAATGATCTATAAAAAATATTGCTAAATCTCCCATTTATTATTAATAATATTCATCAGTGAACATGTTCTACTATTCCCTTGTCTTACTTGGCTATCCCATTATATCCTGTCTAGATCAAGCAGCCTTTTTGTTTCTACTAAGAAGTGTAGAGTAACTGAAAGAATGGTGTGAGTTTAAATTTATTAGGCAAGCACTATTAAAATAAATTTATTTTTCATCTGTAGGCTTAATTGTTTTTCCATCAACCTAACCTGAATTATTAGGCGGTGCTTTAGCACAGCAGCAAGCAGCTCTTCCAGCATGGGTCTTGTAAACTCAGTGAATGTGTTCTCCTTTTATGGCAGCTGGTCAAATGGATGTTAGCGATGTGAGGGTCTGCTTTGCCTCACAGAATGAGTGAACTTTTGACTGAATGACACACAGTTTCTGTAGCTATAAAGCCACCCACACATGACCTACAGTGTTTCAGATTTCACAAGAAATGAGCTATATGAAGAGCTTGAAGGTCATTTTTGCTTTTTGTTTTGGTTTAGTGAGATTCATTTGCTATAACTTGAAGCCCGGTGGCTTTTTGTGGTTTTGTACATGATTTTTTTTAATTATAAATGAATGCAATGAAAACCTTTTCAAATATGTGAGTTAGAAATGTATAAGAACTGGATATAAAAAGGTCTTGGATTTGGTATAGTATATTGTTATGGTCTGTTTTATCTTAGCAAAAACCTGTTATAGTACATTTTTGTCAGTCACTGCTTCAAACATGTTACAGTTAGACTTGTGCAAACTTGCAATGCAATTCTTCAGAAATGGAATGATTTCTGTTCTACAAATGGAAAACTTTCAGGAACAACAACAATACCTCCGTACTAAATTACTTTTAGTGTTATTTTGCGATAAATATAATTTTTTCTTCACCTTTTCTGGTCAGCTACTGTTAAGTGCTACCTCTGGTTTGACATAATCCAGTTTCAGTGAAGACTATCGATCAGCAGTGGTAACTTTGACAGGTGGGACAGTTAGGTTGCATTCAACTTAATTGTGATGTCAGTTTTGCTTTTGTAAAAATGAATCAGTAAAAAATCAGTAAAAATGAATCCTTATTGGCTTATCTTAGCTGCTGAGTGAGCACTTTTAAAGCATCCTATTTCGTTTTTGTGACAGACTATTTATTAGCAAGTCAGTTTGGGTAAACCTTGTTTTGCCGCCAACCTTGCTTTACCTTGCGGCACAGTAATTCATCCATGAGTTAAGACTGACTGATCAGTTTATCAGCATCATGATGGCCTATGCGGTATGTGGTTGGAAGCCTTTATACACCTCGAATGTGCGCGGCTGGGAGGGTGATTAAGTTCTGCAGGCCTCTGGAGGGTATTTGGACCTAAATAACCAAGTTCTTTAGACTCTATTAGGCCAAGTAAGCACAGTTTCACAAGCAGACATGCTGATGTATATGTCATGGTTTGATTCCAGTCTCCAAGTTGGTTTAAACAAAATAGCTTTTTTGTGTCAGTGAGACTTATCAGTACTTTTATCATTACATCCACTCCCTCTGTTTTGTCTTTTTTTTGTGTGGTTGAGAGAAACATAATTTCAGTTGTGTGTATGTCTCAGGGGCTGCACGGTGGAGCAGCGGTTGACACTGTGGCCTCACAACAAGAATGTTGCTTATTCAAGTTTCACTTTCACTTATTCATGCACAGAAGATAAGTGGCATTATAGGAGCCCAGTCACCTCGCCTTTGCATGACTTGCATTTAATCTCTAAAGAAATGGCAAATCCAGATTTGAGCTTCTTGGATAATAAGAGCTTAACTGTTAATTGCAAATGCAACAAAGAAGAAATATTTGTCAGCTTAATGTGATTTTTGAAATATCTACATGTTGTAATCTCAGTTGTAGGATGTTCTGGAATAAATCAAGATACTCCACCAGAACCACCATGATGCCCACATTTATTGATCTCTTCTCATAATTTGTGCTGATCGCTGTCTTAAACAGGCTCCTGAGTCACCAGCGTTGCTTATGTTATGAATAACTTGAGATTATTTTTCCTTTTTTTCTTTGCTACACTCATTCACATGGATGATAAGCTCATCCTGATTAGATTTTTTAAAGTCAAAGGCCAAGCTCACCGCGACCTCCTTGTCTGTTGTGTTTATCTAAAAGCAGGATAGCAGGGCTGCCATGAAGGAATTTCACCATATTTGGCACGACCTTTGTCTTTGAATCAAAGTCATGCAATGTATATAGAAAGGTAATGATATTTTATATCCAAATGTTAAAAAAGGTCCATCAGGAGACACAAGGACACAAGAACTGACAGAGATGTCAGTGTCGGGTAATAATTATTGTTTCATCTTATTTTTCATTTGCTGTCTTTCTTTTTGCTCTCTTTTCCTCTTTTTAGTGAAATTTGGACTCCTGCTCTTCAACTGTCTAGCAGCCGTTTACTCCTGCTTCAGAGATGAGCGCCAAGTCAGTTATCAACAAGGAGATCTTCGCTCCTCATGATGAGAAGATGCTTGCTGCTGTACAAGTGAAGAGGAGGACAAAGAAGAAGATTCCTTTCCTGGCTACTGGTGGTCAAGGAGATTACATGACTTTCATTTGTCTCTCAGGTATGGAAAGCATTTTTTTCTCTTTATTTCTCAACTGTCGGTATTTGTTTTTTTACGTGTTAATCTGTTTTTATGTGGACATCACTTGTTCTTGACACTTAAAATTACATGTTCATATGTTCATGCTAGATAAATGTACTTCTAAGATTCAGGTCAGGCTTTTCCAAACACATTAGATTCATACTGAAGTGAAGTTATTGTAATAAGTGAGGTTTAAATTATTTTTATTTATTTATTTCTTGTATATCTGAACATTAGCTGATATATTTCTTGTTAACTGAATTGACCATATTGTCCATGAGGAAATCAATTAAACCTTGTTTATTTAGGTGACAGCAGGACTGCACATGGAAGGCATTGATCCTTGTTTTTAATGTATATTAATCTTTTCTGCATAAACGTGCAGGGCTGGTGCTTTTGCTGATGTTGCTTTACAATAATTAAGATACAGACCAAAGACTAGAAAGGCTATGTGTCCGATTAAAAGTCAAGGTTGCCTAGCAGTATTGAAGCTATTCAACTCTGAGCCTCTGTGTTTACACTCTCAGCTACTCACAAATAAAAGCCCAAGTCAAAAATTAACCACAGCTTGGAGAGAATGGACACGGTTTTTTCAAAGAGCTCACGATGAATCAGTTCCCCTTTCATGTGGAAATGAATTTTACTTAATACTCTCTTCTTGTAACGGCAGCCTCATTTCATCCCCAGGAGCAGCCCTCTCCTCTGTGTCTCATTAGTCATTGATGCTTCAAAACTCTTTTTAAGTGACAGGATGTCACAGCTGCTTCATCATCTTCATGGCAACATTCAATTCAATTCAACTTTATTTGTATAGCGCCATTTCACAACAATGTCGTCTCAAGGCACTTCACAGAATTCGGCCAATTAAAAAAAA
>JBAMHX010000022.1:13094413-13116820 GCA_037177515.1 Pseudomugil tenellus
TCTCAACAAATTCATCAACCTGTGTTGGATGAGAGCTCGAATGGATCTTCTCTGTTATATCAACACATGGTATTGTAGGAAATACTGATGAAATGGATTTCTTAAATTTAGAAACAACGCTATCTGACAAACATCGGCTATAATAAATTTTCTTCTCGGCTATTGTGTAGTCAAGTAAAGTAAATTCAGAGGTTATTAAGAAATTATCAGACAGAACAGGGTTAGAAGGAAAAACTGTTAGTTCTTCACTATCAATGCCATAAGTCGGAACAAGATCAAGAGTATGATGATGAGGTTGATGAAGTTGCATATTAAGATGCATCAAGAGCTTCGGGGAGACTTCATGCAATGAAGGATTCATGTGGCCAGTATTTAGTGCTGTTAACACTTTGTTGTTGTTATTATTTGGATAATAAAGTAATGCTCTAACCAACCACATGAATGATCACATCTTTCATCTTATGACAAGGAAAACCAGCTTGAAAAGCAATTCTAACCTACTCATGAGGAAAAAGGGAAAACTTTCAGATTCTGTTCACATTTTTCTCTCATAAACCCAATACCTTGTGTCCTTATCATATCCATGTGCAACAAATGACTCCATTGACACTATCTGGTGAGCTTAGTTAATTTACCCCAAGCGGGTTAAGCACAACTTACCTGATGCCCTCATTTCAAACTTGCTTCACAATAGCCTAAAACAACTACTGTGTGCGCATATATGACTTTGCTAATGTGCCTTTCTTGGCAGACCGATTAATTAAACTGCCTCAGATGTTGCTTTTAGCGGAAGATTTACAGAAGCTTGCTTTCATCCGTATTTGCTTCAGTCAGGGGTTTCCACCTTTTTGCAAGGATGGAAAGGTTTAGTGTTTGAATAAAAAGGAGGTGGTTTTTGCATTGTCAGTGCAGATTCTCTTCATTTGACCCAGCTCCTTTTTGTCTACAGATGTTAGGTGCTGCCTTCAAGGCTGTTTTAATTTTATGAAAAATAATGAGAAATTACTTGTATTCATTGGCTGCTATTAAATGAAAAATGTATGGGTTCAATCATTGCTTTCTGTTATCATTTAGAATAATCCAGTGTGTATGAGTTGAAAGTGTTGTATATCAAATCAAGAACCTGTCTGACTTCAACCATCATCCAAATTTATGGATAGTGTGAGCTCCTTTTATCACAGTGTGCTCCTTTTACACTTTCACTTTTTGTTTTCTATAAAACATACTCCTGACTCAGCTGGTTTATAACTCTAGCAGGAGCATGCTGGTGAATGCAGGCACTGTTATATAGTTCATTCAGTCTGGTGGCAATATATCAGCCAACAAAGCATTGTTCAGTTTCATGTGTGTGTGTGTGTCTCTGTGTGTGATCACATGCCTCCCATAGCATTCGATATACAATGTGACTTGTCTGAGTGCGGCATGCGTGTGTGACTATCTGTGAAAGTACTTAGTATATAAAGCTGGGGGATGGAATCACTGGCAGTCTTATGGTTACAGTAGCAGTTAGCTGAGTGACAGAGTTATGTAATCCGTGGCTTGTCATGGCTGAAGGAGGCCACAGTGTGAGGAGGAGTATAGCGGAGATGAGAAAACTGGTTCGAATAAAGATATTATGTGTACAATTTGTTTTGTACCTATTTGTAGGCAGGTCACTCTTTAAAGTGGGACCGCATGTCTCAGTGAGGTTAAACTTGTATACGTAAAAGGGAAAATGGATAAAAAAAATTATGGCTTGACAATATATTGAGATTTTCAGATGTATTGAGACTTTTCTAGTGACATAGAAAAAGAAAATATAGTTTATATAGAAATAACTTGTTTGGAGTTAAGTTAATTTCAGGTTTTCAAATGATTTTTCATCTATTTTGTTTTAGGAGCATGTAATTTAAATATAAAGCTATTTTAATTTCAGTCAATTGTTTTAAGGCAAATGCTAAGCCTTAATAATAATATATTTAGCACTTAAAGCTGTTAATTACAACAATTTTTTGGTTACTTGACAAAATAAATTCTATAACGATATGTATTGCATATATCCTGATTCAGGTAAAAAAAATATTGAGATATAAATCTTGGTTAATGTCGTCCAGCCCTAATAAAAATCTTCTTACTCCACATGCATGTAATATGGATGTTATACAGCGGAGCTTGTGACTACAGCATTTAGTTTGAGATGTCTTTTCACTGTGTCTGCTTGTGAAATTCATGGCTATCTACAGTAGAGAGCTGCGTGGATTTCAGCTGCTCTGTGGATTGAAAGAAGACATGGACAGCTGCCGCTTATAGAGCAGCGTTTCTTTTGTTAAAATAATGTAGCTCTGGGAAAACAAGCTGAATTGGCAAAATATTGTTTGGGTTTGGGGCAAAAACGTGGAAGTTAGTCTTATGATAGCAACACAGACACGTATTCTCTACTTCTCCTTTCAACTTCCCTTATTTCTGCCAGAAGATTCCTTTTTTGCAGAAAATCTAATTCAGAGATGCCTTTTGTTAAGGCCTGGGTATAATTTTTTTAAGTGATTTATTATTGTGGGATCAGATTTCAGGTAATACTTTTCTGATAATGCTCTTAATCATCATTGTGTTTTAGTGGAGTCAATGTGGATCATTTCTGTCTCATTCCATCATTTTTTAAAATTATATCTCATCATAAGCCTAAAAACAGATGATGCTTTGAGCAGAAGTAGTGGAAGTACATCGTCACCAATTATTAGTTCACAATCCAGTGTTTGAGATATTTACCACCCTCCCATTTGTTTGTTTGCACCAAATTTGATTCAAAACCAAACACTCCTTTTCTAAGTTGTCTTTGATAATCTACACATGAAACTTTCTTGAAACACCCGTTGACACTTTAACAACAACAACATCAGGGGTCTTGATGACATAGCAGTGTGCTGTAGAAAGGCCATAAGCTCAGCACAGCCCCGTCGGTGAGTGAGATTCCTCTTTGATCACCCAGTTTCATGCGGTGCCTTCATGGCTGGACCCAATGGCTGAAAAACTGGACCGCTCGCAGCATGTATGACAGGAGAGATGTAAGGGCAGTCGAGTGAGATACGACACTGATGGTATACTAAAGGGAGTTATATTAGTCTACACAGTTTTTCTTTTCATTTTCACAACTATGAGTGTATGAGGTGAGCTATTTTTCATGGGTTTTCACTATTTTCAAGAGGAAATCTTTTGTTTTAATCTTGTAATGTTGAAAAGCAAATGGAAAGTAATTACGCTCTGCATTTAAGGTTATTTTAAGTTAGCTGAGTTGTAATGTAAAGGAGAAGATCATTCTTTTCTCATGTGGTTGTGTACTGTGACTATAAGAGTATATTGTGGATCCATATCATAAAAAACACATACATATACATATATAGCATTGTTGTTCGGCAATAAGACTGAGGAGGTTATTTCTTTTCTTTTTGTCTTTTTGAGAAGATTAAAAAAAAATCATATTAGGAAGTGTTATTTCATCCATTTGTCTTTTGTTGTTCTGTTGTAATTAAATACTTTCCATGTGGGAAGCATGTAGGCGTCCATGGTTATGGGTGTATTTATTCATGACATGTTTATGCAGGCATGCTGTTTTGTGGGTTGGTTTGCATGTTTTATTTTATGCGTAGGCTGTCTTATACGTGAGATGTGTTGAGTACCTCATGTTGGAATCTTTGTTTCAGAGGAAGTATTATAGGGACAGACAGATATATAGATACTTTATTGATCTCAAGGGAGATTTGGGAGGAGCAGTGTAACGCAAAGGTCAATTAATCATGAGATACACATGGATTCTACATAAGCTTAAAGCTGGTGATGAGTGAGAAATATATGCTACATGCATAAATGCTACTCTGACTCCATTCATGTGTCTTTTATTTGCTCTCAGATACATTAAGTGACACAATGAAGTTTAGGTACATTTATCACAACCTATTTGGAGTAAATATACCACAGTAATCAGTTTTTGCATTGCCTTTTGCATTTATGTCCTTTTATCTTCTCTTTGTTTTTATGAACTTTTATTACCTGGCAGGATGAATGATTGAGCCATGCAGTTGGCTCATTTAATACCAGTAACTCACCAGTCTAGCATTTTTTATTAAGACATACATCTCGGGTTGTGAATGTTTTTGTCAGCTTTTTTTCTGACAAAGTAAATTTTCAGCTTAAATCTGTTACTATCTTTTTTGTATTTTTAAGATGTTTTTAGGGCGTGAAAACAGATTTTTCAGCATAAAGAAGATAAATGACCACACGTCAGACACTGTTGGAAAATAAAAACTATTGCTCATGTATGTGAACATCATATAACCTACATAATAGAAATAGTTGAGTAGCTTTGAATGAAGAAGTAATTTCACAGAAATGTCCACTTTGTGTTGCATGTTACTGATAAAACTTGGCAAATTCTTGTTAACAAGGTTTAGTCAGGCGTGGGTGTGCTGGTGTTTTGTGGTCTGCTGTAAAGATTGTTGCCTTCTTTCGGTTGCCAGCATAGCAGCAGTGAACCCCCCCTCATATTTATTGAGAGTGGAGACGTACAGCTCACTCACACGGGGCCAGATACATCAGCATGACACCAATACTACATTCCCTCCTCTGATATGTGTTTGTGTGTAAGACTTTTCTTGTTCATGCCATCCATATCAAAACCTCTTTGTATTATAGTGTGCTAAGGCATTTATCATCTAACATAAATAGGGTTTTTACAGACGAGGTTTTTTTCTTTTGTGTGAGGTTGACTGCCCTCCTTAGCATGTTCTGCTATTACCCACTTTATATGCAAGGCACATTTTTTTGTATAGCACAGTTGATGTATACATGAATTCAAAGAGCTTGACATAAAGCATTAAAAGCATTAGAACAGAGAGCACAAAAAGCATTAAATAGTACATTAAACATAATTATAATGGGGAAAAAATAAAAGACAAAAAATACAAAGTGAATGAGGATAAAATGCAAGAAATAAAAGTCACATTGTGAAGAACTAACATTCATTTTGACATTGTGACAAATGGAGACATTTTAACCTGGAGTTAAAACATTAGTTTTAGCAGACCTGTAGTTTCTGAAAGTTTGTTACACATAAACTGGAGGAGCAAAAACCTGAAGGCTGCTTTTCCATGTTAGGTTCTGACTTTTGAAAGTAGATTTTATCCTGATGGCCTACAGAACCTGGATGGTTAATAACAAACTACAACATCCTGGAAGGGTTTTGGCCTAAAACCATTCCGTGTTTATAAACTAAATGAAGAATTTACAAGTCAATTATTTGACAAATGGGAAACGAGTAAAAGTCTGAAAACTATTGAAGCATTTATTTGAAAGGGACTATGCATATTAATGCGCATAACATGCTGTCAATAAGCCGAATTTAGCAGGTTCTTTTCCTTCTGTAGTCCCATAAAAGAAACACATAATTACAACAATTTGTAATGCAGTACCATAAATAAGAAAAAAAAAATATTGCCAAAAAAAGTTTGAGAATAAGACTGTATGCAGCAAATAAAACCCGTTTTTAAGTCCTTTCTTAATAAAGTCTCCTTTTCAAAGCACAGTTAAAGACTATCTATCAGCGTTTTAATGTCAGGAAGTTATGTATTTGTTTAAAGACAGCAGCTCTTTCTATAATCTTAGTAAGTGAAGGGAGGTATGATATCTGGGAAGAAATGCTCATGATTCATTTCAGGAGTGGCTTGGTGATTTTCTTTTTTTTTTTTTTTAAAGGGTCTAAGGGGAAAAAAAACCCTGGAAGGAGAAACACATTTACACTCTGTAAAATAAGTCAAGCCATATATCCTAAAATATCATTTGAAAAAAACTTCTTTGGCAATGCATCAAGACAGCTGGTTATGGATTTTAGATGGCAAATTATTTAAATTATAATCATTTCAGTGGCATTTTCACTAATGTTTTCCGTTTTCTGATAACCTCTGCTTGGACATTCTGCTTGTACATAACAGCGCTGTCAAAGAAAAACACCATGATAAGACAGAGCACATGCAACATTCATCATCACAATCTTGGAAATAGTTAGACATTTTAAGGATAAAGACTTCTGTGTTGGTTGGGTCCTCGGCCTTTGGGGGTGAGGGGGGGTGAGGAGGGGGGTGAGGTGTTGAATCTGGGTTCTTGGGGCCCTGGGCCCTTTGCCCTGGCTGCTCTGGGTGCCCGGCGGGGTCCGCGATTACCAGCCTGAGTAGAGGGGGATACCTGAGCTAGTTCACTTTCCTGTGAGCACTTTTTCACTTTGTATGTTCTGCATCATGGCACTGCTAATCTTTCCTATGTATGTATGGGCCTCAAATTTTTATTCTGTGTATATGTGTGTATGTATGTATGTGTATGTATGGTTGGATTGAGGTTCTCTTTTGTGGTTTTTATATCTGTCTCTTTTTTTTCTGTGTTTGTTTTTTCCCTTTCTCCTGTCTTTCTCTTGACGAACGATGATGTAACTAAAATACATAAAGAATTCAGATCATCAAGAGGAACTTTGTATATACATATATACATATAGTTCCTCTTGACATAGCAAAGTTGTTCAGCAAAACACAACAGGCAGATCCACATTATCTGTCTGTTTTAATGCTGGTCAAGACAAGTAAAAAAAAAAAGTCAACAGATTACTGACTGCAGTTCATCAAAGATCTCACTGTATTTAGGTGGTCTGTAAAGAACAAGACAGGAGATGAGGAATCAATCTGGGGAGCCACACATTTAAACAAGGCCTTTGCCATTGGAAGTCCCCAATCCTCCTATTCCCCAATCCTTGAATAGAAACAATACAATAATATAAAGCTGCACATGTTCATTCACAAAGTTCCATCTGGTGAGGAAACTTTGAACCAGCCTGGTATGACATCAGGACAGGATTCATCCTGAGGTCATAACCTTTTATTTAAACTGATTTGAGGCCAATGAGAGAAATAGTTCCAGAGTTATAGGCAAAAATCAGATTTTTCGTGAATAAAGCACCACCTGGTGGGGAAACCATAAATCCAATAATTGTGAAATTAGATGCAGATCGTCCTCTTGGGCACCTAAATAGGTATACTGAGTATAAAAATCCAATTGTAAATGGTTCCAGAGATTATGTACAAAATATCTGATTTTTTGCCTAAAAGTGCCTCCTAGTGAGGAAACCATGAATGCTATAATGATTAAATTTGAGCCAGCTCGTCAACTTGGGGATCTAAACATGTAATACGAGTATCAAAATCCAATTGTGAAAATTGTTCGGGTTATCGCGCTCACATGAACAATATCCGGCGGCGGTTGTGATGAAACCATTATATCCCAGACACTTCGCATTCTGGTATATAATGATGCTTTTCTAAGACATCTTGCATTGGAGGCAGCCAATGAACAAAATGGCCACTACTCCACCTTTCTAGTGTAGCTTGACTCACATTCTAGTGTAGCTTGACTCACAGAGTCAAGCTAGAAGTTGGGGGGGGGGTTTCATGTATCTCCTGGTTGAGACCTTCGGGAAAGGACTGAGGCTGAGGTAGTTTTATCACAATATTTCTGCTATACATTTTTTAGTCTCTTGTCTGTTATACTTGTCCAAAGCAACAGAGGGTCTATTCATAAAATAAAACTGGTTAGAGGCGAACAGTCTCACTCCTTACCTGCACAGGCAGAATCCATTGGTCTTAAACTGCCTCCGGTCCCAGAAGAACTTTCAAGTGATCTATGAATTGAACTGATTATGTGGTACGTGCAGATGGCGTGTATTCAGACCAAACAGTCTGGTGAATCTCTCTGCAGATTAATATTTGGGCATCCAGACAATCGATTTTATCCAACAGTTTTTTCAGGACCTCAGATTTATTATTTCACAAAATAGTTTGAACCCACATACAGTATGAGGTCTCCACATTTAGATGAGCAGCCACAGTTCGTGGTAGTTTGTCACACGGATACTGTGTGGTTTGGAAAGCAAAGTACTTTTGTACGTTTGCAAGGTCTTATGATTTAGAATTTAAGTAACATGAGCAGAGATGTTGACATGTGAAAACCAGATAATACAAGTGATCTTTTGGTGTTGGGCTGATATGTGCAGGATGTTGACTTCAAGAGGTGTAAGATGAAAGAATGGAGTGTTTCTTTACCGTTTATGTTACACAATGACATTCATAAAATATTATTGTATGAACATTTTATTGTCCAAATTTTTTTATTTTTTGAACAGGAAGAAGGAACATTGGAAAAGGAAAGCAACCAACCAACAAATAAAAATATGTCATGTAAATATTGATATCAGACGTCCTCACTCAGTGTTATGAATCCACAATTTATTTTGAAACTGTCCTCTCCTGTAACCAAGACACAAGGCCTAATATCTTATATTAAATTATAATAACTAACCCAATTCCTTTTAGCTGAGCCACAGTTTTCAGATTGACTTGTATTTGTCAAGTTCGTTTACCTTTTTAATCGTCTGCAACTTTAAGATTGACAAAATGAAAATGGGAAAAAGCAAGTGACAGACATTCATCCAGTGTTCTCGGTCTCTGTTATCAACCTCTTCTTGCTCACACACAGCTCACACACATACGCACTCAGCAGGTGAGAATTATAGATAAAAGGCTTAGGTTCTCTGCAATTACACTGTGCTATGTGTGTGGTTGTGCGCACAATGCTTCCTTCTATAGAGACTACTAGCCTGTTTCATCTGGGCTACAGAGGGGATGTGTGGTATGCTAGTGTGTGTCTGTGAGAATTGTTGCATTCCCAAGTGACTCTTATGGCTTTCTTCAAAATCCTTGTCTGTACTAAAGCCAAACTTTCCATCATCATCCTGCAACAGCTCTTCCTCCTGTCCTGTGCTACTAAATTCTTCCTGCTCGCGATGCATCCAAACGGTTCAAGTAGTTTATACTGTACAACACCTATAGAGTTTAACATCAGGGTGTCCTCACAACACAGCTGTGCCACTCGCCTTCTACTGCTGCCGCTTTTGTTTCATGTGGGTGTGTCTTATTTTCCAGCAAAAACAGTAGGGTGCTTTCTCTCTAGGAGGAATCTGATTATTTCTGTAGAAAGGCAGCACAGTGTTGCTTTGCAAGACTCCCTACAGCTCTATTGTTACTCTTTGTCTTCTGTTTATGTAACTTTTTTTGTTTTGTTGTCTGGATCCTTTGTGTTGAACAGTAAAGTTCCTGAAAACACTGGAAGAAGACATTAGATTAAAAAATAGAAAAAAAAAAACCAAAACAAGGGGCTGGGGGATTCTTTCGGCTTGCATACTGAGATAATATTGGACTTAAACTTTATTGTGGTGAAGCGTGAATTTGAACAGTTAATGTTCAGTTATGTAGAGTTGTTGTAAGTGATGGATTATTACTATTGCTTTTTTTCCCAAGATGGATAATCTTAGTTATTTTTTGTTGGTGTTAAGGTATGTTAGTATCCTACAAAAAGAGTTTATATTTACAGAGACATGGACATGGTCCCAACTGATCATTGCAGACATTGCCCCCTTTATTCTTGTACTAACCAGAAGACAAACAAATCAGAAACTTAGCTGTTCGTTTCTATTTTGTACATAAGGTTTTTAGAGTGAAGAGTTTCTATCAGGTTTCTTTGTTGGTTTTGTACTTGTTTCTGGAAAGAACAGGAAATGACCGGTTTAGATGAAGTATAATGGCCACTGAGGAAGTAATCGTCAGAGAACAGATCACACCACACGTTTTTGATATATTTTCTTACTATATTGGCTCTTTTAAAACAGCAAACTTGAACTAAGAAACATTTTTATGTCATATTCAGCCTTTGTTTTATGCAAACAAATTAGTAATGTTAACAATCTGCTTTTTTTTCCAATTCTAATATCTGTATTTTGGAAATTGACCGATACCAGTATTTTCTGATACCAGATCATTATATTTGACATTATTATCATTTTTGGTATCATTAATTAGGTTGTACATCACTTCTCAGTATTAGTAACTCCTAAAAATTATTTATATAAATATTTTTCAAAATATTTAAGACAAAGTCATCCTAAAGAAGATCAAAGACCATGTCTGTAGCTGCCTGTTAATTTTAATGAGCAAAGGTAGTTATTCTGTAGCTGCAACAACAGATCATTTGTAATTGTTTCAAGCATTTAAAGTTAAAAAATATGCATGTGTGAATGAATATGAGAGTAGGTTAAAAGGGAACCAGGAGACATCTGAATAATGTGGGAAGACTAAATAGTTACATTTAACAATAAATCCATAGAATGACCACACAGTAACCTTAGGGACTCATGTGGCTGAGTGAAAGTCCTTAATAAGAAGCACGTTGTTTTCTTTGCTTTAGCAGGCCCCTTGTCTCAGACTGTCCAATTATCTCCTGTTGGAATGTCATGACCATACTCCAGTTAATGCAGGAGTTTTGGGTTATATTATGAGTGTGCTTGGAATGCTTTTCTTTTGCCAATATATTGGAATTTTGGAAGGGCAGATAAATCAGATGTTTTTGTGGCACCTTAATCACCTGGCAAGGAGGTCATGTGTTTGCTGGAGTTTATCTGTTTGTCTGTGTACAACATAACTCAAAAGATTATGGACTGATTCTCATTAGATTTTCAGGATATATCCAGAATATTTTTGGTGTGCAAGTCATAATAAGTTGGGGGGACTCAGTGACTTGTCTTTGGCCTCCGAGTGCTTTTCTAGTTTTGTTAATGCGTCAGCTCAGTGCAGGTTTGCAGAGGCAAGAGATTTCATTTTAATCACAGGAGATTTATACAAAAATAAACATATATACTTATATACTATAACATGAATATGATCACGTAAATTGCAGCTTGTAAAAAATTCAGCTTATGAATAATACAATTAATCATAAGATCCAAGCTTAAGATGGCCATGTCCTCATTAAAATACATGTTAACAAAGATATGTGCTGCCAACAAAGTCAGTAGGATTTGGTATTGCTTTGTTTTCATTTATCTAAATCCTAGTTTTGATCTCAAGGACATTGTGCTCTTCATTCCTTTCGGAGAAGAGCTGGTTTAACTGCCTGGAAGCGATTGAAACTATTACTGAAAAAGATTGGTTTGGGTTTTTATAACAGATAAGGAATTTGTTCACCTCTTTCTCTTGCTGGCACTGCTGTATACAGCACATGCTGGATTATATGTTGGAAAGCAAAGATTTACCATCTCCTTTCTTGTCCAGACATTATATGGAAAAGCTAGCTAATTTCTTTTAATAAAACATTCTAACATGATGAAATGACAACCCTTTTGAAGAAGCAATAACGACTATGGCTTGTCCTGTTGTCAAATAATTTAATTTTTAATACTTATTTTTTATTAAGTCATACAATCACAATAGTTTATGTTTCAACTGATTTAGACTTTTAAATGGCTGACTGACTGACTGGAAGTCATTGACTGTAGACCATACTGTTAATTCTTTTGTCCTGATTTAAAAGTCATCCATCTGAGGCATTTGTTTTAATTACAGTTACACAATCCAGTTTTTGTCTTGAACTGAATAAAAATTGAACTAAATCTAAACATTAGGGGCCTCAAAAGTGTTCTATCCAGTGTATTTATGTAATTATATGAGTTGAGTCTGTGAATCTGAAGTGAAGGAATCAAGCTTCCTATAACTAAGTTGTAATTATTGGTGCCTGTTTTGAGACATCGCAGAGCAAAATTG
Organism: Pseudomugil tenellus; assembly: GCA_037177515.1. Lineage (NCBI taxonomy): Eukaryota > Metazoa > Chordata > Actinopteri > Atheriniformes > Pseudomugilidae > Pseudomugil > Pseudomugil tenellus. Next base: position 13,106,074 of record JBAMHX010000022.1, read on the forward strand.
TGATTCTCATAATAAAAAAAGTAAGCTTTACCGCTTTCTTACTTGCTAAGTGAAATGTTTTTTATGACTATGCGACTGTTAGTCAGGACATTAATGAAACTTTTTCCCAAGCATTGCTATGGAAACAAGAATGATTGTATATTCCAACCATACCAAGCAGGTTATTGGCCTGAGCCCATCAAAAATAAAATTGCTCACCATCCTAACAATCGGTGAATTCATTAGAAATGTATAATAATGCTATGAATTTGAAACCATATCGAAATTTGTGCAAGTTGGTGTAATGTAATGAATTCAGAGGTATATCTGATTACTGGACATCAGCTTGCTAAGTCTGATGATTCTATCATTTGAAGTGTGGAGCTAGATTTGTCTTTTGATTGAATGCAAGAAAATATAAAATATGAGAGGGAAAATAAGTTTTGGAAGGAAAAATATATAAAATAAACTAAATTTTTTATAGTAATTTTCACTTTGACAGCAAAGAAAATACTAATTGAGAGTAAAAAAATGTTTTTAAAGAAATATATACATTTTGAAATTTCAATATTATATATTCTGTGACACAATATTTTATCCCTCAACTTGTTTTTCACTCAAATATTTTTTTTTTTGCTATTAATGTAAAAGAAAAATTACTATCAAATATGTTTTTTCTTCCAAAACCTTGTCCCCCCTCTCAGATTGTATATTTTCTTGCATTCAATAAAAAGACTAGCTCCATATTGAAGCTGCTTGTATTGATTTTACAGTGAGGCACTTTGCTGAGCTGGTGCATCTGTAGTTAACTCTATCAGTGTCTTTAATGAGAGAGGAGATTTATCTATGGCCTAAAAATGAAGAAAATTTTTGCCTACCAAGCAAATCCAGCTGCAGAGTCTCCAAGACGATGCAGAGCTGTTTGATGGTCCACTATCTCTCTCTCTCTCTGTCTCTCTCTCTCTAGCAAAACTGACAAGCTCCAGGTGCTAATAGAACATATCCCAGACTTTAATCTGTCTGTACATGGCTTCAGTACGGTCTGTGCAGACCGCAATGAGCAACTCAGTGGAAAACTAAAGGGAGGTGGAGTTGCAGTAAGTGTACTTGTTATCCAGCCTTTCCTGTTACACCTCCACTCTGTCACCCTGCAGCTCAGGAAAGGATCTTAACACAACTTATTTCACTTCACATCAGGACTTCCTGAAACCCCTCTTTGCCTCCACTCTGTCTGTCTCCTGTAGTCAAGTCATGAAACGACTGATGAAACTTAACCAGAACAAGGCTGCAGGTCCAGAGGTTGTCAGTCCCAGAGTTCTCAAGGCCTGCTCAAAACAACTGTGACCGTTTTTTGACCGAGCAGGTTCCAGGGCTAGTTCAGAGCCAGAGCTGGAATTTTTGGTTTTCGACCGCCTAAACTCCGGCTCCTGACTTTCAAAAACTGAAGCGATGAAAACTGGAGTAAATGCCAAGCTTGGAATAACTTCCTTTAAGTCAGTACTACTCAGGAGTATGAGTTAAGTACAATAGATTACTGTGACATCTCAGTTCAGACACATTTGTTTACCCGCAAACTGCTGATTCAGAATTTTGGTCTTGGTTGTACGAAGTGTCTCTTCAGCAAGTTTGTCAAGTTGATGCAGAATGGGAAGTATCCGTGTGTTTTTATTGTAATGGTGTATTTTATTAAAGTAAAAAATGAAAAAAAATCCTAAATGAAAAACAGTCCATGGAAGGTCCAAACTTAAATAGTGTATAAAAGAGAGGGAACATTTTTCAATCAACTTTATTCATCCTAATTAGTAAGTGTTGCTGCTTAATATGGCACTAATCTGAGTTTCAGTATGATATAATCAAGACGTTTCAAGATTGCCTGAAGATCACTCAACAGACTGTGAGCCTGGTATTGATTTAGGGCCTTTACTGAGAAAAGGAGACTTGTGAAATGAAATGAAGATAATCAAAACATGACTGTTGGATCAAAATCACAAATAGATCTGACAAAAAAGATTCTCTGGTTGAACGTAGCTCTACATCCCAGAGTAACGACATCTGCTCATATGGCTTTTAATTGAGATTTTAATGACATCATGCTGCTTTGGGAACTCCTTTTTTCCATAGAAAGTTACTTTATTCCAGTCTCGACCTGAACCCACATTTTTCCTTCTGTGACCTTTGATTGCATCAATAAGATTGAGTTTACCTTGTAAGTATTCTCCTGTCATGCAACACATAAGTCTCAGTTAATAGGAGAGCACTAAAAATGGATAAATATCCATTCCTACGACTTTTAATCTGTTTATCTTTTGTCCTTTTCTGCGATGGTTCCATTTATACACATTCACATCTGTCATTTTTATGGCTTTGACCTTTTCTTTGTTATATTCAGAATCTGTAATAAGTCATCTCTCACATCTCAGTCATATAATCCTTTTTTAGCGTGGTGCTTACCCATCAGAAACACTATCTAGAAGCTTTTGATGTGAAGCTAAGCAATGGAGGACAAATGCACGTCTCCCTTTAATCTCCATTACAGTATTTATTTAATTTATAACTTGTTAGATGATTTATTGTCCAAAAGAATGTAGGGAAAGCAGTATGCATGGCAAAACTGAAGAGAAAATCTGGTGTTTATACCATGTTGCATCAGTTGTTTAAGCATCTTGCTGTTGCAAGATTTGAAGAAGCATGTGTGTTTGCTATCTGCTTGTGTGTGCTGCACAGCATTAAGTCATCCATCTCTGTGTACTAATGCAGTGTCCTGCTTAATCTTTGTCTGCATGGGATGCACAGGAGGTTACTGAACAGGAGACTAACTGAAATGTTTTTTGCACTTGGAGCAACTATTTTATTTCTAGTTCATAACTTGATGTTGCATATGATGGACAGCTAAAAACCATAAATATATAAAATATGATGTCGTTTCTTCTGTAAATACAGTGCAAAGGACAAATTGGTTCCTGCCTGAAATCCTAACTAATCCTAAATCAGCAGCTACATAATTTTTGAGCTTATAAGTTCATTAAGATTCACTTGCGGGAATTATTCATATATATTGATTGATTAAATATTCAAAGAAAAGCAATCGTGTATAGACAATATATATTTTAGTAATATGACTGAAGATTATAAAGACTAATGACAATTGTTTATCAATACGACTGCTATGCATACTATATGGATCTTTCTCTGGTGAGCAAGTTACTTGTCAAGTTGTAAAATAAGCAATTATGTTGGATTGTGTACGTGTTTTTAGTGCTCATTTGACTTGAAATTAAATATTGATTATTGACAAGACTTGCATATATATGATTAATGAGAAAGAAGCTGAAATAAAAAGAGGCTTTTACACACTTTGTGAGAATGATCTTGAATGTAATTTTTTTTCTGTATATTTTAAACATTATTGAGAAGATCATTACCAGAAAATAAGTCATGCTGTCTCACATTACTGTTACCCACGCGATCTTAGATTTTTGTTGCATTTTCAGGTGTCAAAGGCCTTGCTATTTCTGTGTTCTTGCAATCAGATTGTTTCCAGTTAATCTATTTATTTACTCTACAGATAGTATAAATGAATGCGTTTTAGGTTTGGTCAGTATTTAATACTATATTTTCGGGCCAGTATTTAATCAATTTGTTCAAGTAAGCATTTTTTTCCCTGTGTTTTATTCCAGTTTGCAGTAACATCCCTAACAGATGTTTTCTGCAGATAATTATTGTTTTAATGATCAACACTGAGGAGTACTGAGTTGATATGACCACAGACAGTTCAGGGTGTTCTCATTTGCTTCTAATATACTGTTCAAACCATCAGGGATGGCTGTGAAACAGATCAATACATGTGGGAAGTGTTCTGAACAACAAAGCACTGCTCTGCTCCTGTCATTAAGTCTGACCCTCTCACAGAGCAATTAAGCAGTGTTTTTTCTTCTTTGCCTCTATACCAAGAGACCTGATCAGGCATGTAAATGAATGAGTCTATGTTGATAAAGCAGTGCAATATAGGTGATCTCAGTTCCTGATTGATTAGTTTTAGAATAACAAGCAAAAGTAACCAAATAAAGTGCCCATTAGCTGTTGTTTCGTATTGAGTTTTGCCTGAAAGGGACTTTTTGTGATTTGCATGGTTGATCTTTAAGAACAACTAGACAAACTTAGGACTGAAGTTAAGTCCTTTATCAGAATGATGACTGATTTGTTGGGCGAAATAAAGCAAAGTGTCAATTTAATTAGTGGGTAGCTGTCATGATTTAGCAGCTCAATAAATAGTTCTTTTGAGGGACTCTATCTATTTCAGTTCCTTGTAAAGACTGCTTGTGACAGCCTGCGGTGTGTTGCTTACTTTCTTTTAGTTTAGTTCTGGCTTTACAAGCAATGTTTTGTGAAATTAAAATACAGTTATAAGAAAGTTGTAATGTGTTTTGAAAAGAGCAAAAATACTAAACAAGTATGAAGAAATGGTTGCAGAATGTAGACGACCTATCATTAAGCTCAGTGGGGGACCAAACTGGCTGGACTCACCATCAGGCATATAAGTTACTTGCCCGGAGGATTGACAGTGATTTTGTTCATTAACCAATGGTACTTATCATAAAGGTGTTAGCTATGATGGCTATTTGTACACAAATTGATTTAGTCTTGATTGATTCTGGGCTGGACCGATTAAAGCCCAGGGTCGCTGCATCCTTCCTCCTGGGTCACATTGGTCCCACTTCATACGCCAACAATGATAATCACTGTTTTATATTAGCCTATGTAAATTACTTCAGGACCTTCTTAGTCATAAGGTAGCCAATAATGCTGTTATCATAGCCTGTATTAGTGATTAAAGCTACATGTGTCTGATTTCAGACATAATCTGATAGCACCTGAATGATCCTGGAACCTTTTTCAGTATTACGTGGTTTATTCTAATAATTACCGTTGATGGTTTTCATGATGGATTTCTTAAAATCTCTTAAAATAAGTGGGTGTTTGTTGTCAGAAAATGATCTCCCAAAATCTTGTAAACATCAAACAGCAATTCTTATTTTAGTGTGGTGGATGATTATAAAATAGATCTTACTTATTAATGCATGTAGCTTCAACCGCGGTAATTAGGCTTTGCTACTTTTACACAGTGAAATACTTTACACTGCATGAATTATGAAAATATAAATTGTGTTAAATAGGATTATCTATTGATTTTTTTCTTTAAATATTGTATCAGAATTTTCTTTGGCAAATATCGTTATCGGCATCAGCCTCAAAAATACATTTCGGTCGGGCACTAATATATTATATAATGTTTTTTGTTATTTTTATTTTGATGTGAATTATTTGTCTATTTATCTGAATTATTTTCTTTTATGAATACAACATTGCACTGATACAAGCACTAATATTACGTTTAACAACTCTGAGGAACAATGCAGCTTTTTATTTCTTAGTTCGTTAGCATTAACATGCGTTACCTGTTATCTTATTAAGCTGAATGGCAACTTTCAAATTTAGTGTGTTTTTGTTGTTAGAAATTCAGTGTCTCCTGAGCCATTATAACGCATCACTTTCCCTCTATTGTCTGTATGTCCTATGCGAATACACTGCCAAGGGATACACGGTGACTAGCGATAAAGTGACCACGTTTACATAAGAGTTTCAGTTCCTCTTTCATTTAGAATAAAAGTTAATTCTGTTCTAAACGGATGAAAATAACCATTTAAACACCTAATTCTGAATGAAATGACACTTCAGAATTAAAATTAATTCTCAATAAAGTGGCTTTTTTCTCCTTTTAAAGCCAAATTAATTAATTCCCTTATCATGTAAATCTTCATTTCAGTATATTCTGGTGGTTCTGCACACACTCTTTACCTTCTCGCCGCAATGACACACTTCTTTTCCCGTCTCTTTTTTTCTTTTCATTCTGAAAGAAAGTGAGGTAGTATACCTGTGTCAAGCTTGTACTTCAAAAATATTATTAAAATTAAAGTGAAAATGATTTTTATTATGTTGTTTTCTACGTAGCCAATAAGCCGGACTTGGTTTGTGTATTTCCGGTATACGCACGTATGTCACTTCAGCTGTCACGTCGTAATTAAGAAAAGGTAAATAAACATGTTTATTTGAAATGCTTTAATTCTGAATTAAAAAAAAAAAACTTCTTGTAACCGAACCTAATGCTTTCTAATGTATTGACTTATTCACCTATGGCTTAATTTGTCTGAATTTTTTCAGAGTAATAACTTGTCAGTGACAAATTATTGTACTTTTGGGTAAACTGTTATAACCAGAACAATTGTGTGACTTATACTTAAAATTTAAAGTGTTTGAGTTTTTTATTTTGAGGCTAAATTGTGTTTGTCAGAGACTGTGGAGCAACTAAAAAAAAGGTGGCTGCATATTGAAAAAAATTTTTTTAATCAGTAGAGTTCATTTTGTGTTTTATGTAACAACTTTTTTGAAATCATGGTTTCCTTAGTGTCTTTCTTTGTTTCCAACAGTCCAGCTGCGTCATGCCCTTCACTCCCCTTTTCTCTGTCCACTTCTACAGTGCAGCATTCACTGCAGCCCAATATGCCTCTGAGTGGCATGCATGTTAATTGTGATAATGAAGGTCACCCAGAAAAGCAACTGGAGTCCTTTTCTGTATCTTCAACACTCTCTGCAGGGAAGTTGCTGCCTGGTGTATTTCTCACCAGGACATCAGAAAACACCATATGCTCCCCACCTACACCCTAACACTTCTCTCAGGCCTGCTGCTGGGAAATTCAATCACAGAGCGCAAAGCAATGCGAGAAATGTGAGACACTGCAAGGTCTGAAATGATTGCTGTCCAAATAAATTTAAATGAGACTGAAGTATCCTAACTAACATGAACACAAGAAGATGTTTTTACATTTTAACTTGCATTGGTGCAGTTTAATGATGAGGCTAGTATGTTATTAGATTTTTTGTTGTTTGGTTATTGTTGTTTGATTAGAAACAACATTTATAATAATGGGGGGCAAGCACACCTTTTATGTTAAGTACAGTATATTTGGCTGGCTTTTGCACTTAACTGCAAATAAAGAAGTTGCATACACATACACTTTCTACAGCAGCTGAAAAGGTGTTTGAGGTTGCTGATTGAATTTACATGGAAATGATGCTTTAGGTTATGATGGTTAACAAGGTTAATGCTAGAAGGTCTATATGTTGGTGCGTGCACTACCATTTCAAAAGTTAAATTATCCCCAGATTAACTAAGTTTGAAAAACATGTTGATTCTGCATTAAGAATACGTTTATGCCTTGTATTTTAATCCATTTGATGAAAAGCATTGCTGTCCAGCTGTGAGGATGATGTAAGTCAGTATGGCATTTACTGCAGTGAATTTCTATGTTAAATCCTACAGATTTTGTTTCACTGTGAACATCTTATGTATTCTGTTTTTGTCACTCTGTTGTGCTCATTTTCATGGCTTTTAGTTGTCTGCTGGTGAAATTGTCCTGAGAAGACTCTCATTTCAAAGTGGATCATTAAATTTCCCTTTTCATCAATAGATCAGCTACTTGTCTAATCTTTCTTCATTCCATTTTATTTCATATTTCATCCCACAATATTGGGGCTGCAGCTCTTTAAGGTACCCCTTTGTTATAGGTCCTAAAGTCTTCTGTTGATATTGTCTAATTAAAATCATGTTTCTTTCACTTCCCAATATTTCACAAGTAATTTAAAGTAACCTTTATTTATAACCAAGGAAGTCTACCTGTTGTCATTCACTATGTCGACATGGCCAAGAGGCACCAAAAAATGGCAAAATAAACAATGAAGACAAGAAAACCCAATATGAAGAAAACAAAATTACATTTTCAAAATGCTGGAAGAGCAAGAGTAAAGCATGTTTAAGTAGTGATGCATTTTTGAGATAATCCAAATAATTTCTTTCAATAAATTTTAGCTGTTAAAATGCAGCAACCTTAAAAACTCTGGTAAGCTTTTGTTTTCTTGATTAGGTGTGCTCTGCATTCCCAGCACTGCAGCACATATTGTGAAACAGCAGTGTATGCATGTTCACTTTCTTGAAATTTGAACTGTGCTCAAATTGATGGTTTTTTTTTTTTTTTTTTAAGAATACATTAAGACATTTTCTGCATCTTTATAATAGTGGATGGAAGTACTTCAGTGGCAATATCAAGTCATTATCAATGCACCACTTTATCCCAGCAGGTGTTCAGGCCAACACCAGGCAGTCAGGTAGCTTAAAGTTTAGCGTCTGGCAGGATGTAAAGGTTAGACAGGATATGGACTGGCAGCTTGGCATCTCGCTCTCCCCAGGTAACTGTGTGGCTGAACAGGCCCGGTGACAGTAGACTGCAGGTTCTCTTGTGGTTATAGATGAGACTTCCTCTGTCTGCCCCTGGGTGGGCTTTGCTCTGGTATTTTACATTAAGGGCATGGTTACCACACCTGCTGGTTTTCTGACAGTTCTTCATCAATACACACTTTGTACTGGTGGGACACTTCACACACATTTACATTAAAATTGATAAGTATGCTTAAAAGTTTCTCACAGTTTTGACTATGTGTTGAGTGTAATTACTTGATGCTTGTTAACTTTTCTTTAGTTTCTAGTAGTTGTTAGTAACTTTATAGCATATTCAATAAAGATTATTTGTTTCCCAGTTTTGCCTGACCCAGTGCTCAACTGGAAGAAAGGAAGGAAGGAATGATAATACAGTGCAGTATCAATCTCTCCACCGCCAGCTGTTTTCTTGTTACATGAAAAGACCAGATGGAAACTCGTTGACTTTGAGGAAAATATGCAGCCTTTCCTGCATGTATGTTTGTCATCCTTGCAGAGAAGCAATCTGTGTTTCTCTGCAAGGATGTGTGTATTCTTTTCACATAAACTTAATTTACAAAGTCCCCACCTGAATTTAAACGGGCAAATAATATTGGGTTGCAGGCAGATCAAAAGCATTTAGGATTTTCCATAAATAATTTTTCTCAACTTAGCTTGCATGTGCTAAAGTTCATTGGTCTGAAACTGTGAAAGAGTTGCATTGTCACACACAGATCATTCACTACAGTGTACAGATGTAAAGCTATTGAGAATATTGGGTATTTGCTGGAGAACATTTCTCTTATCAGCACTTCCAATAATATAAGAAAATTGTTGCAAAAGACAAATGCAACTCTACGTTCTTGTGTCTAATGTGCAGTAAATGTGCACATACAATTGTGTTGTGTTGAATGGCAGCATAATGACAGAGACACAAGCCTTCAGTATTATTTGGGCTTACACAGGTTACATATGAATTTGTGTGGAAAGCTGATTGTAGGTGTCCTGCTGAACACACACCAGAGCATCTACTTTATTATCTTAGATTTACAGTTGTTTTCTGTTTTTTGCAGTTATATAATTACATATACCATTTTTTATAAATTATATGTAAATATATGTACTAGGAATAAAATAATAGCATATAATAGAACATTTACCAGTGGTTCCTGTAGTTTTACAGAATAATTTTCCCCATTAAAGCTTCTGGTTGGCTGGCATCCACAGCTCCTTGTGCAGAGTCCTAGCATATCAGTTTGCAGCTGTTGTAATCTTATTTCCTGTGATGTATTTGTATGTTTTGTTTGGACTTATATGTATATTAATTCTTAAAGATGAATTTAAAGTTTAGTAGATCAGTCACAAAAGTATCGTAATAAAAGGAGTTGACTATAAATGAATATATATACCCAGTGCATGTACAAGCAGACCTAATTAGATATGTGAAAAGATTATTGATCTGGTTTTGAGGGTTGCTGTGGTTGAAGTTTATTAATATATTATTCTTTTTAAGGTTATTCATTTTATTGTCATTATTACACCTTATGCAAGAAGGGGAATAACTTTCTTTTAATTTATGTACATAATTATCCCAAAACCAAAGGACAATCATCTGCTCAGGTGTCATCCTTTTAGATTTTCAGTACTCTGTCTGTCATGGATACAAACCATTAATGTTTCATTTCTAAACATGGCCGAGGCAGTTTCAGGTCTGTTTTACAGATCAATATGTCAAACTAAATCTCTTTAAGTCACAGCATAGATATCTTCATGAAGCTCGTTGTTCTTGTATCCCATTATAATTCCTTTATCATTACGTTTTTTCTACATTTTCTTCATCCAAAGCTTGTTGATTTATGGATTAAGAAAACTTTGAAACTCTTACTTTATTAATAAGTTTTTCCTCACTTGTTTTACTCTGATATGTTTTTTGGGCTGTTGTAGTAATTTATGTATTTCCAGTCTTAAAACCTTCGAGAATCCATTTCAGTGAACTCATGTTCACATCATTATTAAGGAAGTTACAACTATACACATTATGGAAAAAAGAATTATCTGTCTGCAAATGATACGTATCAAATTCTGCAATGCCTGGTGGAAAGAATGAAAGCATTTGGAATTTAAGAAAATCATAAGCAAGAAAACACTAATAAATAATAGTGTATAATTCTTCAAGCAAACGAGCTGGTTCTGTTGAGGCAAATAAGGTCTACGTTAGGCAGACGTGTTGTATGAAGGGAGCAGCTGTAGGGAAGAAAACGCCAGTGATGAGCAGCAACACGTATTCCTAACTGCTGCTGTCTCTGGAATTACAAAAAAGAATTCCTGATGAATGATACTCCAGCGACTTAAGTACATAAACCTGTATTTGGTTTCTGTAAGCCATTACTTGCAAAGAGAAACATTTGCAGTGGTCTCAGGAATATCTGCAGACTCCTTTAATATATATGTATATATGTA
>JBAMHX010000022.1:13116866-13135175 GCA_037177515.1 Pseudomugil tenellus
TATATATATATGTATATATGTATATGTATGTGTATATATATATATGTATATATGTATATGTATGTGTATATATATATGTATATATGTATATGTATGTGTATGTATATATGTATATATGTATATGTATGTGTATGTATATATGTATATGTATATGTATATATATATGTATATGTATATATATATGTATATGTATATGTATATGTATATATATATGTATATATATATATTTGCAGATGAATGCTTTGGTAGACAGGATGGTCCAAATGGATTCTGGATGGTTGGTGGATGGCCATCATGTCCCAACAAGGCTAACACATCAGCAAGGTGGTGCTTTCGGCTGGAATAATGAGGAATGAGATAAAAGTCCCCTTTTGGGGTGCCCGGGGGTGTTAAAATGACCTCTGATAAATATGTGCAACATCTGATCCTTGCAGTGTGTAAAACTGCTTCTGTAGTACATAGTTTTTATTCAAGGTGATGCATCTTTGGCTGCAGTGGATATAAAAGGAGAAAAGTAATTCCCTGACCTCAGCCCTGTGGAGAACCTGTAGAGTGCCCTTCAATGGAAGGTCTGTGAGGATGGGTGGCGGTATACCCCAAAACCAGCAGCTTTGAGGGGCAATTATTGTATTCCCAGATATGATCCAGGCAGAAATATAGTTACAAGTTTAACAAATGAGACTATTAAATTTGATATCAAAGAATGTACTTTAACATTTAACTTGATCTGTGAAAAATGTTTTTAGTAAAATGACATGTTATGATTAAAGTAGTGATGATAAAGTAGTTATGATTAAAATAGTCATGCAGAATATTCTGGGACACAGCGGTTTTTAAGTATCGCAAAAAAAAAGGTTTCATCACTGATGAATTTAAACAAAATCCATATTATTATATCACATGATATCATTTTGAATATTTAAAATAATCACATTAAGTCTCATTCCTGCTATTTATTTTGGGACAATTGAGCAAAAAAAACTGCATATAAATAATATTTTATATCACAGTGTTACTAGGGACTGCTTTGAGGGTTTAGAAAAATAAATATAACCAAGCTCTTATTTTTTACGAATATACTCTAATTCAGGTTTCAGAATTCAGAACTATTTTTGTGACATGCTTTTATCCCAAAGGATGCATACATAATGTCGCCTTCTGTTCTATGCAAAAATGTGACAGTTGTCGGTTGGTTGAATATCTGTTTAACCTTGATCACACTCTGGTCTGACATTTTGGGCAAGTTGCATGATGAGCAGACTCTGCAGTGTCACAGAAATAAATCTGTCATATAAAAAAAATCCTCCATAAGTCAAAACTATATGCAGTTTCTGCAGCACATAATAATGTTTCAGCATTATATTCAGTCTTCTTCCACAGCAGAAGGTGAGGGGGTAGATGGCCAGGCTTGGTCCTCCTTTGTGCATTAGTCTGAGTATTATCACTGAGAGACATCATGATATGAAGTGGAAGTGTCTGTGAGCCGTTTCCATCCCCGATTGGTCAGGAGAACGGGCTATAGTTCCGCCATAAGCTTTCGGTTGTAAGTGGATTGTGGATTGTGAACAGTACTCCCCAATGCTGCTGACAGCAGCGCCTTAGAAGAAAGAAATGAGTGTGAGAGTACTGAATGTCCCCTATTCAGAGTCGCCAAGACGGATTGCTTTTTAAAAAAGATACATGAAATGATGCAGGTTCTAACAACCTGCATCCCCCCCCCCCCCCATTAAATAAGTTTAAATTATACTACTATTTAGTGATGCGAAATAGTACTACATAAACTTAAAAAAAAGATATCCATACATCCATTTTCTACCGCTTAGTCCCAAACGGGGTCGCGGGGGGGCTGGAGCCAATCCCAGCAGCCAACGGGCGAGAGGCGGGGTACACCCTGGACACACTCACACATAAGGTCAATTTAGAGTCCCCAATCAGCCTATCCCAAAGTGCATGTCTTTGGACTGTAGGACTGTAGCCGGAGAACCCGGTGAGAACCCACGCTAACACGGGGAGAACATGCAAACTCCACACAGATAGGCCACCGCCCGAGCTGGGGATCGAACCGGCAACCTGCTTGCTGTGAGGCTACAGCGCTAACCACCTCGCCACTGTGCAGCCCACTTGAAGATATCTTTTTACTTATTTCTTTTTTGCAATTAATAAACTGCTTCAGAGTATGCATTTCTGACTATTTGGGTAAACAATGAAATGATAATCTGTGTCTTATAATCAGTGTTGTAGTTAAAAATGAAGAATGACTAAATAAGCTGCTGGGTTTTGGAACTGTTCTGGATTGTGGATTGTGGTTAGACAGGAAGTGTATATGCTTCTGTGATGAATGCAACGTTTTCTTGCGTGCTCCAGCCATATGGCCTTACAAACCAGTTATTACGAAATAAGTTCATTCAAATACTATGTAACCCACGTTTGACACAGGTTGGATTTAATCAGAGGATTTCCTGTCCAGGCATATTAGATTAAGTCATGCTGAAGAAGTCAGTGCTGGGGAATGCACCTTGTTTTGGCTGTTTGGATTGTCAGTGAATGCTGTTCTGTGATGAATTACATATAATGTTGGTATAAGTGCTTTATGTATTAAGTTTTGGCAGTCATTATTTGTGTGTTAGTTGTCCTACACCTAAGCTTTATTAAATATAACCTGACATGCCTGTCCTTTTTCTCCCTGCTAATGTTTTCTCTTCTAATTCACTGAACTAGAGTATAGATTCTTAGAAATATCAATTTACAACTAAAATATGTAAGTTTGGCACCTCAGAAACAACTCAGTTGGCCCACACTTTACATGGTCAATATGGAACTGAGACAAGCAAATTGGTATTGAATATATTCTGCAGCATCACAGTAGGGCAGCTTCAGGTAGTTGCCCCAGCGTAATTGAATATTTTCCTGTATCTATGGCTTTTGAGGAATGTTTACTATGTGGGCTGAGACCCAGACAGACTGAATGGATGAGTTATTAAGGGGTTCTTGGAGGACTGTGTGACGGATGAATTTGGGGTGGGGGGGTGGGGTGTTGTGTTGTGGAATGAAGATGTCATAGTAGGCAAAAAGATGAATAAGATAAAAGCCATGACTTGCCAACTGCAGGAAGTAAAACAGCTTTATGCGTTTTGTGTATGTTTTGATAAAGGTTTTTTACTTGTTTTTCCTTCAGTGGCTAACAGCATGATGTATTTATCTTGTTACTGTGATTAAATGTTATGTTTCCCTAAATTTTTGGGTCTGAAGCCAGACATTGCAGTTTATACATTCTCATTTATGCTGTATTTGTGTGCACCTATGTCAAAAGATCCTTTTGTAAAATAAAGACATCCCACATACTGTGAGTACATTAGTGAGTCCACATTGTATTCTGCATACCGGAGTATTAAAAAAAGTACATGAAGTACACTGAAATTTGTTTAACCTTTTAATTTTGCTAGGTTATCAAATTATCATTTTCTAATTTACTCTGATTAAAACTGAACTTAAAGTGCTTTATTGTGTCTGGAGTGAGTGTTTTGAATGGCTGAGACGCTATTTGTCAAGCCTCCAGTACCTTTTTAATGTGTTGTCCTTGGGTGAGTGTTAAAATTGAATGGATAACAGATGTGACTGAAGGCAAAATGCAGCTAAAACAACTTTGTTTTCAAAAGCTCATTGAGCTTTGAATGTGTATGTTTAGCGGAGCTTAGGTAAAAAGAAATATGTGCCTTTAAAAAAAATAAAATGATAAATCACAGTTAATAAAAAAAATCCTTATTTAAGTTTAAAAGAAACTCTGTAAAACTTTACAAATGCACAGCATGTTTAATTTTCAATAAAAAAAGTTTAATGAAAAGCCATGTTATGCTATATTGTGACTGTCTTTAAATAAAGATTGTATTGTTATACTGGTTTGAACCAGTATTTGTCTTTGTCATTGTTGTGCATTAAGCTAATTCTATCTGTTTCTGTTCTATGAGTAGCTTGTAACTCCTACAGTTGTAAAAAGTCAATCCCTGTCTTGTAGTTGTTGTTTACTATGGAAATGCACTACTGGTGCCTTGTGTTGCATAGGCACAATCCTCCCAGAATGGGCCTTTAACACAGCACTCACTGTTTTTTCCAATCACATGAAGATTGTGAAGGCCTTTTGTTTCATGGCCCTGTTGCCCCTCTAGCATGTAGTGTGGTTCATTGCAGTGACAGCTTCTTGCTGAAGATAACAGTGTGTCCCAGCTCCAACAGACTGGAAGCTTTAAAATAGAGCTGTAATCATAGACTCACATGGTGACATGCACTCAGTTGGCCACTCTAATAACAAACCACAAAATTCAACATGTTAGTAAAACTGTGTTCTTTATACCCAGATACAAGTGTGAGGATTTTAAAAGTATTATTTCAGGCAGTTGCAAAGAGACAAACTTATTATGACATGCATCATCATTTTTATGTCTTTCTAACTGGATAAAAACTAAGTGCTACTATTTGCAGTGCTACAGAAGAAAGGTTTTATAATTTATTTGTTCATTTTATTTAAATGTTAGCTGGAATTTATGAAATAAACTAAATAAAACTTTCTTTATAACCAAGGAAGTCTATTAAGAACCTGTTTTCATTCACTATGCCGACATGGCCAAGAGGCACCAAAAATGGCAAAATAAACAATGAAGACAAGAAAATCCAACATGAAAAAGCAAAATTACATTTCCAAAATGCTGAAAGAGCAAGAGTAAAGCATGTTTAAGCATAGTAGTGAAGCATTGTGTAGATAAACCAAATATTTTTTTAATTAAGTTTTAGCTGTTAAAAATGCAGCAACCTTAAAAACTCTGGAAAGCTTTTTTTCTTGATGAGGTGTGGTCTGCATTCCCAGCAGTGCAGCACAGAGTGTGAAAAGCAGTGTATGCATATTCACTTTCTTTAAATTTGCACTGTGCTCAAATTGATGAAAAAGATAAAAGCCATGACTTGCCAACTGCAGGAAGTAAAATAGTTTTATGTGTTTTGTGTATGTTTTGATAAAGGTTTTTCTACTTGTTTCTCCTTCAGTGGCTAACAGCATGATATATTTATCTTGTTACTGTGATTAAATGCTGTTTCCCTAAATTTTTGGGTCTGAAGCCAGACATTGCAGCTTACACATTCTCCTTATGCTGTATTTGTGTGCACCTATGTCAAAAAATCCCTTTGTAAAAAAAAAAAAGAAATCCCACATTCTCTGAGTACATCAGTGAGTCCGCATTGTATTCCAAATACCTTAGAATAAAACAAAGTACATGACAATAAAAAAAAACATTGAAATTTGTTTAATTTTGCTAGCTGCTGGCCGCTTTAACAACCAACCTCAAAATTCAACATGTTAGTAAAACTGTGTTCTTTATACCCAGATACAAGTGTAAGGATTTTAAAAGTATTATTTCAGGCAGTTGCAAAGAGACAAACATATTATGACATGCATCATCATTTCTTATGTGTTTCTTACTGGATAAAACTAAGATTTGCAGTGCTATAGAAGAAAGGTTTTATACTTTATCTGTTCATTTTCTTTAAATGTTAGCTGGAATTTTTTAAATAAACTAAAACACTCATTTGATTTGTTATTCCTAAATAGTACTGAGAACATATATTTTATTCAACAGTAAAATGAGAGTTTTTGATCATCTAGTTCATCCGTTATGCTACAAGAGACCGACCTGTCCTCCCTCTTCCTAACTTGGATATTAGTCCTAATTTCTATATAAACCTCATCAGGTACCAGCATTTGCTTGTATGCAGCGTTATTTTGCCATTCAAATGAGCTCACCACGGCAGCCATGTGTACTTCATTTTGGTGCACAGAAAAGCTTGACTGTGAATGGGGTTTTGTCAAAATCATTAGCCATCCTGGTTCTGGTGGAGGCTATGAAATGCTTCTTTGAAGTGGGCAGAGTGAGCCAAGCAATTAGGAACATACTTCCTTTTTATAGACTAACAAGATATTCTTAACCTTACATTAGAAATTAATCAAAGGAAAATCTGTTTGGGGATAAATTTTTGTTCTTGTACAAGAAGGACTTTATTTTGTAAGGTGTGTAGATTATTCATGGTAGAATCTTAGGTTTCTCATAGTCTTCCATATCTCATGCAATCTTCTGTTATTTTATGGGTTTTCTATCTTTGCTTGGATGAAGCATAATATTAATACTCACTATCTTTGCAATTTGGGAGAAGATTTTTTTTTATAAGTATCAGGTTTGAAGTGATCATATTGTCTTATAAAAAGGAAAATACTATGTAAATATATGACCATGTGGGTGGTCCTCCTTCATATTGGATTCATTTTTATGGTGTCATTTGTGTGCTGTTACTCACATTTCTGTGTTAACAACCATAATATTTCCTTGAGCTGATCCTGAGAATTCTTCCTCTGTGATGTCTGTGAAGGGTGCACCACGAGTTTCCCTTCAGGCTATATCACACACATTGCCAAACACTACAAGGGATTTATCCACTTGAGGAAGTGAGAGCATGTCGCCATCAGAGCATGAGAAAGGAGTAAAACGGGAACACAGCATGGCCTTCTCTGACAGTTAGCCCAAATGGAAACAATGTGTTTGGCAACCTTTCACCAGTTGTGACTTTAACTTGATTCTAGATATATTACATCACCTGCTTTTTTTTTCTTTTTTTATGGTTATTACTTAAGTTAAAACTACAGATAAAGTATGTCTTGATTATTCATAGGGATGGACAAAATGTTCATCGTACTCCGTTCTGTGATTTAGTTATGACTTGTATTCTTAATGGACACCATTATGACTAGCACATCAGTTTATTGCTTTTTTAAGAGATAAGCTTGATTAAATTAATCATGAGAGCAACTTGAAATTTAATTTTCATTACAAGGCCTATGCTGTCGGAAACGACAGCGAGGGATATATCCCAGAATGCCCTCAATCCTCCAATTCCCCAATCATCGAATAGACACAATACAATGATTTAAAGCCGCACATGTTCAGTCACAAAGCTCCACCTGGTGTTGAAATTTTTAACCAGCCCAGTATGAAGTCAGGACAGGATTCATCCTGAGGTCATGACCTTTTATTTGCACTTTTGCAATCAATAAGAGAAAAATTTCCAAAGATATAGCCTCCTTTTTGTGCATAAAGCGCCACCTGATGGAGAAACTATAAATCCAACAATTGTGAAATTCGATGCAGAAATACAGAGGTTTACAGAGTCTCAAAATCCAATTGTAAAAATTGTTTGGGTTATTGGGCTTACACGAAGGATATCCGGCAGTAGGGGTTGGGGCCAAACCATAATATCCCCAACACTCCACATTCAAGGATATAATTCCCTTAATTCTATGTTTGTTTGTTTGATTTTTCCTTGATTATTGACAATGGTTAATGACAATAAAGTAATTCTTAATTCTAGTAATTGTGCTAATGTGCACAGTATCTTCCCAGGCAGTGTGGGAGTTAACTGCAGAGTATAAAATTGATTTTGAGAGCTTCTGAGATACATATTGCTTATTGATTCATAGCTCTGTGCAGGTGGGTTAACGTTTGAACTCCATGGCCTTGAGGTTCTTTTCTCTCTCACATACTGATGTATTTTAGTGACTGTCTCCCAGCAGTTCTGAACCTTTATTTAATAAAATATGAAAAAGGATTTAATGGTCTTGGGTTGAATATATGGTAATTTGGACATGAATAACTGATCGCTAAAACACATAAAGTACGCATCTCTCCTGCGACATAACATTTTTCTAGCATTGCATAACTTTTATTCTGGCCTTGGCATGAGTGTGTCATTGATTTTAAAGCAGACTCAGAAAGCTGAGTTAAATGTAATGCAAGAATTTGTCAAAGCTGCTAAGTTAAAGTGCTTTGTGCTTCATTATAACAACAGCTGTATTTGTATATTGTAGTATAAAATATTTATATATTTGCTGCAAGTAGGAAAATTCACAACTACTCAGCCATGATATCATTAAATGTTACAGCCTTGTAAAATCAATGTAGGAGTATTTTCTGAGCATTCTGTATGTTATATTTAGCAGTACACAGTACATCCAGTTATTAAACAGAGACAGAATCCAATAATGTCCTGGCCGCTCTGCATAGAAGCACAACTCATTGCTGTACATTGACTTATTTGACATAAAGATGGCTCTTCATATCTTTCATCCACTTGCAATAACTGTAAAATGTGTAGCTGCTGTGTGATACCATGCATTACTCCTGAGGAAAAAAAGGTCTTGTATAAAGGAGATTTGACCAACAATAAAGAGACAAAAGCAGATACAGACACATAGCAATATATGTGACATTTAGATTGTCCTTCCTTGTGTACAGCATCATGTCAGATATGAAAGTGTTTATCCTTTATTTTCTGTACATTGCGCAGAAGCATTTTGACATTATCCGAAGCTGTATTATAGTGATTTGTACATAATGTAAAAAGCCATCATGCGTGGAGTGAAGCTGGTCTTGTAATTTTCACAGAAAACAGGTTTTCCCTCATCCTGCAGGTGTGACACTTCCATTACATTTTGTCTTTCTTATGTGTTATTTAAGTGTGATATAATGTATCTGTACTTTATTGGTACTGGTCCCAGACCCTGCAGTGTTATCCTTTTAAAGTTAAATTTTTTTTTTTTTTGTTTTTTACATAAGGAATTGTTAGCAGTGTAATTTTCCTTGTGGCAGATTCCATGACCTTCATTGCTAGACTTTCAACATGCTACTTTATTGCACCCAGATACCATCCTCTTTATAACATTTTCTGGCTTCTATAGCTATTAATCACCACTGTGACTTCAGACATATATAATCCATTGATTCACCAGTTTGTAATGACTGTGCCTGAAGTGAATTTCTTAAAGGAAGATTAAAAAGGTATATATGCGTCATGTTCTGCCTGTTCCCAGCCTTGAACTACAGGCTAGCACTTCTATATTAACAGCAGCTGTTAAAATGGATACACACAACATAACCAAACATTCCTTTTTCTCAGGGGTGTTGCGCACTGAACAGATCACCTGATATAACATTCAGCCCTACCTATATTTTTAAAATCCTTTTCAGAGGAGGGTAGGGCACATCCTCTTAGTAAGTAAACCTGAACAGCGGGGAAAATTGAACATAACAGCCAGCAATTGTTGTGAGTTTAGGAGGGAAAATGACCCGGTCACTTCTAACTCTGAGGTGACTCAATAGGAAATGTGGGAGAGCGGAAGCAGAAATTCGTTGCTCGGGTTAGAAAAGCAACATGGGACCATATTAACCCAGTAAAAGGACAACAGGTCTCAACATCTGTCCACGGAAACATTTCAGTTTATATCAGAGCTGGAATTGTTGATTATAGTGGTATTTGATAAGTATGTACAAAATGTTGGAGGATTTAAACACCGTTGCTGATTAACTTTTTCTTTTTTCTGCATTATGTAATTTTAAAACCTTCTTTATGTAAAATGAATAGTGATTCCTTTCCAGTATTATGTACAGTAATAGAAGCTCAGTGTATCCCACATGCAATCATTTTCCTTTAAGCTATTGAAAGATAACTTTTTAAATGGGAACAATAGAAGACAGATTTTATGTTCAAATTATTAGTGGGAGAAATTCAGCTTTATGTTGTTGGAAACAAAATAAATTAGTTTAATTAGCTTATCACATGCTTTGTGAGTAAGATTGCTACACATTTTTTCTTCTGATTTAACAATAAGAGCCAAAACCCATTTTAACAGGGCTGTGTCCCCTCATGGGAAATTTCCTTTAATCATTGTTTCTGTTACTGTTGGCTCAAAAGGAAAACTCTGTTTCTGCCACCCACAGAATAAAACTTGTGACTTTAGCGTGTCCAGTACTTCTCATAAGATGGAATTTGCACTTTACCATATCCAAACTTTACTTTTTTATGTTTATATTATTTGCAAGTGTCTTTTAGTCTACAGTTTTAGAATTTAGTGAAGTTGAGTGCAGTTTAATCTAATCTGATGTGTTTTTGCTCCTTTTGTTTCCACAGTGACCAATAAGAAACCATCCCATGTATCTATCACTAAGGTGAAGCACTTCCAAGGATCTTCTGCCTTTGTCAAAAGGTCGCAGTGGACAATCGACCAGCTCCGACAGGTCAATGGCATCGACCCAAACAAAGTATTTCATTTCTATTTCTCCAACTTTTGCTAATCCTCCAGTAACAATGTTATATCTAAGAAACATATTTCACAGCTTTGACATATTTTCCTTCTCTCTTTTGGACATATTTAACGCTCACTGTCATTCATCCTCTCACCTCACCCTCTTTTACTGCTCTTTGTAAGGACTGTCCAGAGTTAGACCTGACGTTCGATAATGCTTTGGATCAGTGGGTTGCTAGTTCAGCAGGAGAGAAGTGCACCTTTATCCAGATACTCCATCACACCTGCCAGCGCTACAGCTTAGGGCGCAAACCAGAGTTTGTCAACTGTCCGTCCAAACTGCTTGGCGGTAAGACATCAGAAACTAATGAAAATTAATAAATAAATCCAACTAACTGTCATTTCTTTATAATTGTATTCAGGACACTGACTCTACAGTGCCATACTCACTGCTGTCAAACTGTGCAGTAAGCCAGTCTGGGTCTAATTATGCATGATGAGAACCGGCACCTGGTGCCTATGAAGATGTATGCTTATTCTTTGTACACAGCATCTGTTGTGTGCTTTCATCAAGTGATGTCAAACGAGATTGTTCAACAAAACATGCCAGCCTTGGCTCAGAGCATCTGATGGATATAAACGGATTTTACAGCATTCAGTAATGCACTAAGCCATAACTTTCCTTAATTTGTTTTCGACACGTTTCATTGTGTGCCTGCAATTTGAGACTCATTATTTTTAAGAATTCAATTTCTCAAAGTAACAAAAAAACCTCACTGTAATAGTCTCTTAATGTCTCGTGCTAAATTAGAGTGGATAAAAATAGTCAGTTTAGTCCAACATCTCCAAGAAAGCATTTTGATTTCATGCCCAATTAATAAGGGAGGACAAGTACCTTTAACTTGTTAGGATGCCAAAGTGTTACTTAAGAGAAATGTAATGGTTTGACGGTGGAGGTGAGAACGCAGCGTTCTGAGTGGTTTATTCAGATATTGATCCATATAAACCCAACCTTCATCTCTGAATATCATTCAGCCGGTTGCATTATTCATACAATTATTTACAGATCCTTAAATCTGTTTTCCCCCATGGTGTCTATCTGCCCTCCATACACTACAATCAATAGCAAGTGAATAAATATGACAATTAAAAATGTTCCGACACAATTTTAAACACTTACCTGTCAAGCAGCCTTTTTAACTTCAACATGAGCTCATTATAAACTAAGTGACACTTTTACCCATGATGAAATGATATTTCAGAGTTAATCTAAAGCTGGAAAATGTATTACTGAACATTGTGCATTGCAAAAAGGTGAAGCTGTACTAGTGTTCAAATTTCCTGTGATTCTGTTGTGTGTGAGTGTGTGTATGTGTGTGTGTGTGTGTGTGTGTGTGTGTGTGTGGGAACCCACTATCTGTTCATTGATGATAAAGCTGCCCTGTCTTCTCAGCCTTCTGTTACGTTGCCTTGACCTCTCTCCTACACTTGATAGCCGTGTCCATTTTTAGCATTCTTCAGATGACCCTGGTGTATATTATCGCGTCTATATGTGTAGGTGGGAAAGAAGCAGTGTCCCAAAGAGAGCTGAACCTGAGTAGGATGAATTATGCAGTGGAAATGTTTCATTTTAACTGTACTGCTACAGCAGATGTTAAAATCAGTGACCATGTAATGTTTTATTCTACAGAAGAGGCTTGCTGATCAATGTTCTGTTCATGACCTGTATGCTTATATGAAGGAATTTGCTTATTAAAAGCATTTATTTTAAATATTTGGAATAGACATATTTGTGCAAAGAATATGATTTTGTAGAAGCAGCTTTTAAATTTATGAAGCAAGTCAGGCTTTGGCCACTAATCTCATGACAGACTCAGGAAGTGTGGAGGAAGCTGTGCATGATTGATGGAAAATATGGCGCTTCACCACGCACATTAGGACTGGAAGAACAGGGAGGATTCCAGCCTACTGCCAACTCTGTCCACTCCAGTTTAAGTCTCACACCAGTGCAAAACAAAAATTATGACGCTGCTCAGGTGTGGGACCATAACTGTGGGAGACTCTATCTGCACAATCACTTGAGGTTGCAGACCATTGAAATGGATTCCTAATTACTAAACTCTGCTTTTACAAAATGAGGTTTAGTGCATATATGTCTTTATGCACGCCCTACAACATCAGAGCATACTCCTGACGAATTAACAGATATTCTGCTGAGCATCTCCTAGCAGAAATGGATCAGTCTACTGTGGTATCAGTCTACGACTGGATGGTCTGTGATGTGACATGGCTAATGAAATGAGACGTGATGTCCCAGAGGGGCTCCATGGGAGTTGTAGCCAGAAGTATCCTGACTGCCATTAGGTACCAGGATGATATTTGTGGTAACAAACACAATTGGTCACAGATGCAAGGTTTTGAACTTTGCACTGATACCAATCCAGATAGTCACTTTTCTCTTTGGTCCAGATGACACGACAATATTTTCCAGAACTATTTCAAATGTAAACTCGTCAGACCACAGCACATTTTTCCACTTTGTGTCAGCCTTTCTGAGATTCGGGCCCAGAGAAGCTACGTGTGGCTTTTGTTTTGCATTTTTGTGTCATAAGTCTCACTTCAAGATGTAGTGATAAACTTTTAATGGTTGTCTGAAGTGCTTCTGTCCTGTCCCTTACACTTGTTGTTTTTGTGAAGTGCTATCTGAGAAATGGAAGGTCAATGTTGGTTCTCAGCCTTGGTGCTTAGGTTCAGAGATTTCTCAGCATTTTTTGAAACTTTCGATGATACTATGAACTGTAAATTCATAAATTCCTGAAATTGTACATTGAGACACATTGTTTTTAAACTATTATCATTTTAGCTCACAGAGTTGTCAACAAAGCGCTCACTTGTGGGACGCTCCTTTTATACTCAATCATGACACCCATCTGTTTCCAGTTAAACAGTTCACCTGTGGAATCTTCCAAACTGGTGTTTTCCGAGCATTCTTTTGTGGCCTCCATCCCAACTGTGTTGCAGGCATCATTTCCAAATGAGTGAAAATTTACAAAAAAAAATAAAAAGTTTCTGTTTGAACATTAAATATCTTTACAACGTATCAAATTGAATATAATTTAAAAAATTTTTGCAAGTTGTTGGATTTAGTTATTTGTTTTACACAACATCCCAACGTGTGAATCTAAATCTATATGAAATGGATATCCCTCTTGCATTTTTTGTTATGAAAAGGTAGGTAGAAGGCTTCTTTAATAGGCGTTTAGAGAAGAGTACTCTATAAAAATATCTGTGTAGGCTGAGTCTCAAACATTTTTATCTACTTGCAGTTAACACACAGTAACATTTTACACTGTTTATTGTGTGACCTGTTTTAAGATATGGATAAACACTACTACAGTTGCATGAAACTAAGTTAAGTACTAAACCTCTGCGTGTTTAACTCTCAATTTTGAAATAAATCTCTAACCTTTCAGCTACTTTCAAAACTGGATAATTTGTTAAAAATCAAAACATGTTTTTATATTTTCTTGATACAGAAGATCAAGCTGTAGATTCAGTCATTTACCGTTGCAAGGTCTTTATGAACAGAATGAAGAAAGAGTTAGTTTCACATCATGGCCATCTACTAAGACAAGGTAAGCACTGAAAAAATCTAAAATATATATCCTACTGAATACATGTTGACTTCCAGGTGGCATCAAAAGTTTTATCGAATGACAAGGACCTAGTTTCAGTAATAAGTTGGATGAGTTGTTTTTGCGTCATTCTTGTTTTTCAAGCAAATAAATGATATGTGAGGTATGCTTCTGGTTGTGTTTAGTTAATTACTCACAAGGAAAATATCAAATATTAACTTTTTTCCAATGCTTTATATCTCATTCAGTTCAGATTAGAAAACAAATAATGCAGTTGAAGCTCTTCCCTTTGACTAGTGGCTCTTTATTGCAATAACATGTGTTCTTATGTTTTTCTCTGTCTTCCCAACACAAGGACAAATGTTTTTTTCATGTGTTATTGTAGAGGTTTAGCATGCTAATAAGGACTTTAAGTTTACATCCAAAGGATATGTGAGTCATGGTTACTGTGTCCTTACTGTCCGACTGCATAGAGTAACTGACATACCACTCAGGGGAAAATCACATGTTTGTGTCCAAGGGCAATACAGTGATAGGCTGTTCCTTAATGAAGTCCTCAGGATTCTGCACTGCTTGTGTAGCATGTTGTTTATGAACACATATGCATAAAGACAATAATGATAATGTATGCTTTGTAGGATAACATTTATCTGTTGATTAAAGTCACTGAGGGGAGATTGTTCATGAATATGGACTTTTCTCTCAGACTTCCACTGTTTTTTGGCCCAATTAGGATATAATGTTCTGTGTTTTCCCTAATAGCCTTTTGAAACAGCATGACAGGGAATGAATTAAAGGCCACCTACTTGGTTGATAGTGGCACTTAAAGTAGTGATTCATAGCAGACACATTTGTAGGAAGCATTACATGTAGGCACATTCTAAGCTGAAGAGACCAAAATGGACAAGAAGGATTGCCAATTTGCTTTTTATAAGATCATTTGTTGTGAAGCGGTGCTTGAAATCTTTCTCATGTATATTCATAATTTGATAAATTCAGCATGTGAGTCATAAGTTAAGGTCATTGGTGTTGTTAGAGGTGGAAAGCATTACATATACAAAAGCAAGGATAAATACATGTCAGAATAAATAAGAAATATGATTAACAAGGTCAGACGGGCTGAAATGCTTTATATTTCATAGGAACAGAGTCGTGCTTGAAAGGAATACAGAGATGTGCATAGTAAAAATATGGAAGGAAACTAAGAGGGAGATAAAATATTCTGTATAAAGTGGAGAAGCAGATGGGACTTCTGAAGGAGAGGAGAATTAATGAACTAATAGGAAAAACTGGAGAAAAGTTATTTGATTAAAACATAACTAAATAACTGGCTAAAATGTATATAAGGGACAGTGAGAGGTGTCTCTTCTGTTTGAGCGTTTCATTACACTGCTACTGGTAATGTCAAGATTTGCATTAATTAAGCTGCAGCAGGGTTTTATCTTGCAGCTGTGGAAGCATAGCTGTGCTTGTCATGTTTATTAACAATCTTTTTAGGTTTTTTTCTTTTTACATCATTCTTGTATGCTTAATCCATTTTAAACTGAAGTAGCAGTGTTGCTTCTTAAAAAGTCAGTGTTTTATCTTTTTAGAAGTATTGGATGTGTATAAAGAAGGATAATTGTGGAAAATTGTTTGATACTCTTTCTTTTCATTGATATTATCAGAAAATTGGTCAAAATATCAACTACAAAGAAGTAGGAAGCAGTTCATGCTTTCAAATGATTATCTCTTAAAATAAGTTTATTTATTCATCATTATGCTTTTCTATATCTATAAAAAATGGATGTTGTCTTAAAATAAAATACTTCACAATACAGCATATACACAAGAAAATCAGCTAGCTTAAAAATATCCCAGTGACATTGGCATTGTGAAAACAACAGTTTGAGTGAAATATGAAACTTGTTATATATAGAAATAAATTTGATACCCTGTTGTTGTGCCTCACACATCCTTGTTTACTTCCTGGCTGCTTGTCCTCTGTTTTCTTGTGAGGCCAAGCAACAGGAAATAGGATTTTATTGGTTTAGGCTGAAACGTTTTAATTTTGCTCAGAAATAGAATTCTTCTGAGGGATTTCTGTCTTTGTAAGCACATCTAACTAAAATATTACATTTTCTTTCTGGTTTTCTCTACTATACACTGCATTTATTAAAATTCTCCACATTGATTTTTATGGTCAAATGTGCTTAATGTATTATGCCCTCTTTGGAAACTGGAACTGTGGTAATCCAAGTGATGATATGCTTTTGTTACAGAAGAAAATCTTGTATAAAAAGACTAAATACTTGTGCTTCAGCATGAAGACGTTTTGATATCTGTGCAAAACAATGAGGATAATTCCCCATCATCCATGGCTGAATTTTTCATGTGCTTCTGTTAATGAATATGAGCAGCCTGATTTATAATAGCCGAGTAATTTAGAAACGTTTGATGGAACCTGTTGGAGTGCTGATAATGTTATTGCATAAAAAATCCCTCTTTTAGCACTCCCACACACATAAAGCCAACAGGCTTACCCTATCACAGTCATGATGTGATCAGATACACGACTACAGAAAAATATAACACATGCATTTTGTCTTCTACTTTTTTTTTTAAAGCATTTGTTTGCCCAATTTGTAGCCATGCAGTTTCGTAAATCGCACATAGCGTGATAATAAACCGGACTCTGCATGGTGTTTCACTTAATAGTGCTCAGATTATTTTCTTAACTTTACAGCACTTCAGCTTTTTATCTGCTGCTGAGAATCTGCTGCATAATTGCAAAGAGGAGGAGGTCCAACCTCCCAGTTGTTTGCTTTACTCCTTGCTTCTGTTTTTTGGAACATTTTGTTTTGTGACAAAAATGTGGCCTTTTTGCTCCATTTCCATTGTTTGAGAAGTTTTGTAGCATAAAAACAAAATTCCTTGTACATTGTTGAGCAAGTCATGGATTTGCTGCACCAGAAGTTTGTCACAAGGCTGTTGCGGGCAACATTATTGTTATAACAGGAAGGATTCAAAATGCGTCTCATTAAATTTTCCTGTAAATTAAAGCCAAGCAAATTTTTTTTCTGATTATAGTCATGTCTGAGCTTCCTTAGCTTCCTCCTTTAATTCAGACACAAAACCTGGGTTGGATTTACAACATATTATATTTTCCTCCTACATATCCTCATTTGGCCTGTGATGCTTCACCCTCCTCTTTCTAAACCTTCTACGCTAATTATGCTCTACAGTACTCTTGTGGGAGCCTGTCTTACAGCTTGCCACTGCTCGCTGGCAATAGAGAGTAACGGCACAAGAGAAGGGAAAATAGTAGGCAGACAAATACATGGAGGTGCTCTTTTGAGTGCAAGGGAACGAGTGGAGAGTATGGGTTCTGTATTAAGGATGATCACTGGAGGTTAGGATGAAAAGAAATTTGATCTTAAGCTCTGTTGGGGAAGCTTAAAGTCTCATATAAGTGCATTTCATAAAGTCTTTCAGATGTAAGTAAACTAAATCACCTTGGCAACACATGACAATAACAAAGTTGTTCTTTACAGCTCAGAAGCTTATTTCATAGATTATCCAGATGTGTTTTACATGTCCAATGGGATACATTTAGTGTGATCTCTCCAAAATGACGGTTTTTATTACTTGTTTTTGTGCATATCTTTCCATTTCATGTTGTGTGCAGGTGTGTGTACATACACCCATCTGTTTCTGCAGCGTGGGTGTGTCTGTACAGAAATTACTTAGTCTTATCAAGTTAATTTTTAAGGGCTGCCAGCTGGCTTCTCCTGCTTTTAGGCTGTCATATAATCCAGTTGCAGTGGAGTTGTACCTATTATCTGTCACTCAGCCTGCCTCCCTTGTGGGGGAGACGTACCCTTACTATATTGCAGTTTCCTGTGGGAAATGTCAGAATCGGATTTGTTATGTGTTAATACACTCAGTATCTTCATCCTTTTTTCTGTATTTTCTATTTCAAAGTTATTAAATGTATATGACTGGAAGTCTCCTTATTGGAAACCAAAGATATGAGCTGGCTCCAGCATTTAAACAGTGAAGAGCCTTTGTGGACTGGCATCCGATGCTTCTGCAGACAGTGAGTAAGCAGCAGGGAGATGGCTGTTTCTAGTCTAGTTGTTAGCCAGCACTCTTACGGCACTCCCAACGTGTGGTAGATTAATGGCTTGTCAGAGAAAACAATCCGCAAGCCTGCCACAGCTTTCTGAAGCTGTTTTGTGTCTTACCTCTGGGTCTCCATGGTGGCCCTTGCAGATAACCATCCTTTATCACAATTTTGTTTTAGAGTAATACAGAGGTTCGGACCTGGAAAGTTGAAAACTGAAGAAAACAACAATGAATGTCTTATCTAATAACAAACTTGCCTGAAGTGTATATTAAACCTGGAGCTGCTTCCGGTGGTGTTCCACACTTTCAAGTTTAGAAAGGTTAATTTCACTTGATCTTTTCTTGAAGTAAATCGGCTTTGAAGAAAACTCATTAGCCACACTCCCACACTACACCTGCTGGAAACCATTTTGTTTTTTATTTGTTCGTCTTCTGCCATTAAAGGAGAACTTC
>JBAMHX010000022.1:13141755-13153962 GCA_037177515.1 Pseudomugil tenellus
CTTGGACTTATGGGACCATTTAACTATTTAGAGACAGAAGACCTTTGAAATGTGCAGCAAGGTGAACTGGACAGAAATAAATATCTAACAGCTATGGTAATTCTCCCATCTATGTTTCTATAATTTTTATAATAATTTAATTTTCATACAAATGATCCAGATCAACCAGACCAGCAGAAGGGTAGTTAGAACAGTAAGAGAACTTTTATCCATGATCTATAACCTTTAGTGTCAGAGAGGGAGAAGTAGGCACCTCATTAGGCTAAATCCTCCATGCAGGACTCGACTACCATTAGTCACTGCCATCTTATGCGAATCAGTCAAGCCTCCAAGTTAAAAACCTACCTTTGCTTGTTTCGTACGAGCCTCTTTCTTCACCAGCTTAACACACATTTGAGGAAACGGAGGTAGATTACATCTGACCTCAGGTTCAGTATATGTATGAGTTATAAATCTAACAACTTAAAGGTGACCATTTGGGGAAAATGGCAGAAGCACTGCCATAAAATCCTTAATGGAAATGTATTTCTATTCTGATCCATTTGAGTGATCCTCACATTGTTAAAGTGCAAAGAGTTTAAATAAATTAGAAAAACAGATGAGCCTTTGAACATTTTTTCAATTCATTGCACATTTTAAGTAAACAACATTTCCATGATCTGTATTTACCACCAGATGGTGCACTAGTCTTTAAGAAACACCCATTTAGTTATTAGTCTTAACTGCCCTGCAGTGAATTGTTTGCTGAGTTTTAGGGTGTGTACATTGATCATGTACAGTCGAAATTGTGAATTAACAGCAGAGAACTAATCAATATCAGCGCCTACTACAGATAGTGACGCAGAAAAACCTCAGATGAGCCACACAACAACTTTCTGCTTTAGTTCACAAAAACTAAGCCAAAGTGGAGACGCATGGCTATAATCCACAACATCATGTGACAGAGCCAAGAATAACATATTAGTACTGACACCCCAAATGCATACCAATGGGCTTGCCACAGTTCCTGGGCATCACTTAATCAGAGTCTATTATAAAATCTGTATACCAAAGTATTCTATTGGCAAATGCAATGTCTAAAACTTTGCTGAAATAGATTCATCCAGTTGCATAATCCTCACAGCTACAGTTCTACAAAAATAATGGTTTTTAATCAATTAATTAAAATAACGTGTTGCAATAACAAAAACCTTACGAAACCTTTAAATGCCTGCAAATCTCAATGAACTGAAGCAAACTTAATACAATGAGTAACTGGTATGAAATTAGGTCTACATGATGGGATACACTTCATGTGTACCTCATGATACTTAAAACCTCATCAATCAAGGTTGAACTTTCATTATTTAAGCAAATGAACATAATCATGGATCACATTTCTGTATGACACTTTTGATCTGATATCGGTGCTGTACAGTACTATCTCCCCAATGCAGCGCTTCTAGTTCTGTGCATTAGATTCTGTATGTCATGCCACTGTGCACAGTGAGCAACACAGTTCATTATCTTGACATGCTCACTATAGAGGCTACGGATTTAACCAACCATCTCATTGCATGACTATGATACGTCCTGAGTTGTAGCTCCCCAAATGTCTGGTTATATCCTTTTACATTCAGAGGGAGCTCCATCAGTTTTTAATTCTTTAGTGAGTATAAAAGAAGCCCAGAGAGTGGGTCTGATCAGGTGTGACCTTGAAAGGCACATTGACATTCCAGTCAGCCTCAGCAGAGGCTCAGTTGGCTGCCTGACTGAGCGGCTGGCCACCCGGCCTCAGGGCAACTCCTTTTTAATCTGCCAACATCTCCAAAGCTCCACAGGAGTAATTACAGGTTACACCCAGAGGTTAGACGTATGAATGAATTGGGACTGTGCTTCTATTTCTCATTATCACATACAAATCTCTGCAATGGTTTTTCAGCTGTGTTATTTGTTAGGACTTGATTCTTCCAAAAGCGCAGGCTTAATAACTTCAGCGGGGTATTAGCTGTGTCCCAGAGGTATTGTGGAGAAGTGTGGCTTGACAGGGGTTCTAGAAAGAACTGACGGCATCAAAAGAAACTGCTCCAAACTTTTTTCCCCCCCAAACTTGAGAAAATCAGTGACTGAGGTGATGCATATGCTGGACCATCATGTTTTTTGCAGCCCCTGCAGAAAGTTAAGCATGTGCCTTTTTTAGACGGGGTCTTTCACCATTTCTTATAAATACTAATTAGAGCCACATAGTTTAACTGCTAAAATCAGATAAAGGTCATGTGGCTGCTATGGTATGAAGGTTAAGAGGACAGGCTAATTTTATGCCGTGTGGACAGAGTACTGTAAAGACATCCTGTTTACCTTTGCTGAGCCACACAGTCACATGGCATCAACAGAAAAAAGCGCTGCATCTTACCGACACAGTGTCAGCAGATCTGATGCAGCTTCTTGTACAAGCTAAAAAAGAAAAGAAGGACTCACTGCGTTTTCAGACCTGCTCATCAATTGAACTCCTGTCAACTGTGCAGCTGTATATCTCCTAATTACTAAGACAGCGAAGTACTTGCAAAAAAAGAAAAGCATTTTAATAATGAAATTTTAAATTTATAAGCTGCTTGCAGCTTGGGTCACCTCAGTTCTTGCCCACAGTGAATTGGCAGATGTGTAGCGAGGCGAGTACACAACAGCTGCTTGCTCTAAATCCAGCAGCCTATTCTTCCAATTCTCCTCTCTGTCTTTGAGTTCCTGTGGAGCACAATGTCAGATGTGCTGCAATCATCATTCATTACGCTGATAGACATTACCTCTAAAAATTCTTCCTGTGTAATCTTTCAGTTATTGATCCTACACTAAACTTAATTTACTCTTTAGTTTACATAGCTGTACTGCAGGTTTTATAAGTAAACCTAACTGAATATTTGGAAAGAGAAACTCATCTATTCTAAATATGAAGATTACCATAAGCACCAGCTGGAAATTAGCTTTGGAAGACAAATGGGCTAGATGCAAAAGATCTGCAGTGACCCACTTCCTTGTGGTTCTTTTCTGCCATTTACACGCACAATACAGCATGTTGTTACACAGGGAACATTAATATTATGCTCTGTTTTTGTGAAACACAGAAAAAGTCTAACATTAAATGATGTAATAAAAATGTCATTCTTAGAGCTTCTGTGTATGCATGTGTGTTTTTATGTAGATATAACAAACCTGCAGGAGTGTCATAGTACAATGTGGCACCATTTTTTAACTCACTGTCTGCTTTTGTAGTGTATCCAGCTGTTACAATATTGACTTGACTGAAGAAACAGATTGGCTTCAAACAAGTAGCGACATGCAATCTCTCCCTCCACTCCGAGCACACACTGACCCTGCACCCATAGAGTGATGATTACGTGAGTAGCCACTGTTGCAGACGTATGTTAAGCTGCTGCCGGTGCATTAAGCTTGCATGTGAAAGCATTAAATAGGAAAAGTGTAAACAGCAAAACAGGTATATATTTTCAGTTAACCTTGACTTGAATGAAATTGTGTAATAGGATTTACATGTGCACACACAGGCACCTCAGATTCCTGCGACTGATGGATTACAGGCTATTAATCATCTTCAAATATCAGCTGCAATTAGTTTCTGTTTACACTGATATATGAGCAGAGAGCATGGAGGCGTATAAAAGTTGTCCACAGATGCTGTGTTTTACCAGGATCTCCTTGGTTCACACCTTCTGAGATTGCCTTTGGTTTCCTTTTGAAGGGGGGCCTTTAAAAGTGCCTTTAATATTGGTGTTTCCTCTGATCCGGTGGGTCATCAGTATGCAGACAGCGCCCCGCAGTTTTGCAGTGCTGGCTGCGTGAAGCCTCTAAATTACATTGGAATATGCAGGGGGGTGGGTGGGGGGAGAATTCATAAGAAAACCTGTCACTTCTTGTTTGTCTCTGATTCATCACCACAGAGTTGTTAATATCTTCCATATTCCAATAGAGGATTAAAGGTTGTGCAGGAAGGGGAGTCTTTTTTTCCCTTTCTTTGTCCTAGTTGGAGTAACTGCAGTGGGAAGCTGTTGGGCAGCATGAGTTTGTATCTGTCTCTCCATCGATTTGAGAGATTTATCTTCAGGACAAAGGGGCGGCACCAAAAACCGTGTATATCAGCAAAGTAACGACAAGCGTGGCACTAACAGCAGAGGGCAGCAATTAACATGAATTAATCACATTGATTTAGGCTCCATCTCCTCTGCTTAGAGCGCTGATTTTCCCTGCTGTGGGTTCTCCCATCCTGAAACACTCATGGGTGTGCACGTTTTCATCTGTTACTCACAAACCATATTAGATCTGCACAAAATGATGAGCTGATAATGGCTTTTAATCATGTGGATCCCTGGGCAAATTAGTACCAGTGTTTTGTTTTAGTGGTGAATGGGGGTTGCTTCTTTCACTTCGCAGTCCCCAGACTTGTGCCTTAAATGTTGCGACAGGGATGCCAGTGCTGCTAGTCTGTTTTCTCATGTTTTTCATGCCCTTGTGTCCGTTTTCTTCTACACCCCAGCTCAGAGGTTCAGCATGTCCCCTTGTTCAGCCACTGAGCGGCACTGCAGCTTAAGCTGAGTCACGCAAAGCTGAAGAACCTAAGTGAACCTCCAGGATGGGATTGCGCACCAACCAAGATAGCGTCAGCTGCTCATTTCAGTGCCAGCCCCTAAAAGTTACCCAGGATACCTAAATCTGCTGAGCTGTCTCCACCCCCCTCTCTTTCTCTCTCTACCGCAATATGACTTTTCCACCCAGCTCCCAAAGAAAGTTTCTCCTATCTTACTCCTGTGGTTTCCTTGTTCCTTCTCTCTTACTCTATCGTCCTCTTTTCTTAGAGGCATCAGTTGCAATCCAGCTGTAGTCAATTGAATCCCTCTAATTCAGTTAATCTAATTTTCTGGATGTGGTCATGCTGCTGATCTCCACCAATGGTTCTCTTCAATCTCCTTCTCTGCTCTGTGATTTTGTGCCCAAATTCTCTGGAGGCTGCTCTTTCACACTTTTTCTCCACATTGCTCATAAGAAGTAACTGATTGACTTTAAATTTATCCGGTGAGAGTTTACAAAGTATAATATTTTTCAGTGACTATTTTTTTAAAAGAATAAAGATAGTTTACCATAAAATATAAAGTTCTTTTTGTTATTTTTACCTCCCTACAACATATAATTTAATGACAGTACAAGTAGATGATACACCTGCAAGTGACTGGCAAGATTAAGTGATTTATATTTATAATTATCACTTTTAAGGATTGAAGACTGATGCTTAGACTTAATGCTAAATTTAAATGATTTAAATATTTTGTTTTGCTTCAGTGGCATGAAATTAAATTATTCACAACATTTAATAGGTAGTTTTGTGGAGTGTTTCAGAAGGCTTGGTTATTGCCTGGCAACTTAGACACATTTTGGCTATTGTCAAAGCTTTTGACTGATCCAGAGTCAAACAAAACTAAATTCTTGGGGTTTTTTTTTAGCACATATGAACTCTGTTGTTTTCAGCTAAACTGCTTTCTCATTCATTTTTCATTAAAAGCTGCCAGTGTTCAGTACATGCGTGTTTGAGGGATTACAAAGGTCTATTAGCAGATAAGAGGGACTTTCTCTGTGGAAATCACTAGAAATAGGCTATGTAGGTTAAACATTATGTGCTGATTTTTAATCACATTCACAGATAAACACAATATTATTTGCATCTTGTGATCCGTTTTAATGCCTGCTCACAGCATCAAACTACCATTTGTTTCATTATACTGCCACTCTATCGTCTACACTTTTCCTTCTCAATGCAGGGCTTCTGGTTGCAGCAGCTCTCAGCAGCAACCGCTAAAAGAAAGAATGGCACCCACATGGGAAATCATCAGTCTTTACATGTCCTCCATTAACCTGTTATTGTGTAAAAATACAGAAAAGTGGGAATGGTGTCTGTCTCAGCGAGGGGATTAGGGCCAGGCAGAGCAGACATTCACAGGATCTGAAAGTGGGCCGAATGGGACACACCCTTGTGACACATCTCAGTGTGTGGGTGTGTTTGTCCTGCTTGACAGCTGACGAGGGAAAAAAAATCCCCAGTCTGTGCTAACCTCTCTGTTCATTATACCTCTCTCTCACTCTTCCTTTAGCTTGTTCTCCCTGTCCTTTCCCCCTTGCCACCCGCAACCCACTTGTGGATTTATAGGTCAACTGTTTCGCAATTTCAGGTCCATCTTATTTAATTCTCTACCTAAAGGAGTCAGGACAATAACAGACCTGCTGTAGTTTAGCTTGCAAAAATACATAAAAAAATATACGTTTTTGCATACTGAATATTGTAAATAGTGTAATTTAGGGGGTCCAAGGGGAGTCTGATGTGTGAATGAGTGCTAGTCTACATTTTACTAACTCGATGAGTGTTGATTGTTTTTGTGGTCAGCAACACATAATGTCAGTTCAGGCATGCACTGGACAAGACAAAATTCTTGTAATGGGTTTAGAGACCCCCTTTTTAAATAAAGTTTTATTTGAATTTAAAATATTTTGTTATCTCACTAACTGTCCTAACCCTCTACTTTTTTAATCTGTCATCTTTTCCCCAGTGAAATATGGATGTGTTCAGGGTGACTGCAATGCAGCTAAAACATCAGCACTGGTCTTATTCTCAGATCAGAAGAAAGGGTGGGGGTGGGGGGGGGGGGTAGCTGTGCTGTCACAGAGGCCTGCATACAGGTTTAAAGAACCTCTGTGCTTTCAGGAATGGGATTATACTGGGTCAGCTGCCCATCCAACACATCCTCAAAGAGGTGAATGAAAAAAGAAATTCATTGCTTCTTTCTCAGTATGAGTACAACCACTGCAGCGAGGCAGAGATAACTCGGGAGATAAAAAGGAATCTACACTGAGAGACTGAGAAATAAAGAGACAAACTTTTAAAAGGGAAAAAAATAATAAAGATAAAAGAAATCCACTCTAAAGTTGGACTTTCAAAACTATTCCAAAGAGAAATTTTCAAGAAGCTTCTGCCACATATGGCATGTTTCTTATGCACATCTTGTCAAACTATTATTATTTGCATGTTGGGGATATTTTTTAGAGACTGACCTGAGTGCTTTTTAGTGTTGACTCAGGCTACTGTTTGTAAGCAAGCCAGACAGGTGTTTTCCATTTTGCATTGTCCTTTTGTTCTGTATTGCTCTCACACCTCAACCAGGCCTCACGCCAACACAGCAGGTGAAAGGGTGTCACCCAGGACCACCATCCAGCACTGAGTGTAAATATAACACTGACTTTGGGGGTATTAGTCTATTTAAATACCATTTGGAGCATTCCTAGTCTCATGATAGTGTGGGGGTAAATGAGGAGCTGGAGATTATGTACAAAGATAAGATTATGCAGAAAAAATTTTGCTTTTTTTGGCTCAAAAGTTATTAAAAATTTATTAAAAAAGAAAGAAAGAGACTGAGCAATATTGATATCCATTAATTATCATGGTTACAAAGTATTTAATGGAATAACTTATCTGTTGTTTCCTCGATCTACAGTAAAAGTCATCCTAGGTCTAATTTTTATTTAAAAAATGGGATCAGAAATGTTTCAATCATTATTGACTTTCCTTTGATTGTTTGTGCTTAGTTATGTCTTCTAGGAGCGTTTTAGTTTGAGTTCACTCCTTTTTTGAAGTATTAAAATGCAAGAGATGCATTTGAGAAGTACAACTTAAGATGCATTAATCAGGTTTTTTGTACCTCTTATGTATACTTTGTATATACTTTGTGTATTAGTTTTGAACAATGCTTTACATAAAACTTTACATAGTAACTGTTAGAGTACATTTTTGTGACTATTCAACCAACGTTGTGCAAATGCTAGGAAAATGTTATTATTTGCTGCTTTGAATCTTGCTAAATTTTGCATAACAACTATTTTAGATGGATTCTTTTATAGTCAACTTGTGTCCCATCTTAATGTGCAGCGTTGTTAGTGTCCTGCTGCCTATCAGCCAGAGATGACAGTTAATTAGTGGCAGTAGAAATGGCTTTTCAAGCCAGCCCATTTTCCCTCAATTCCCTTGTCACAGCTCCTTGCGATAAGGCAGAGACTGCAGAGGCCCTGCAAGTGGGATAGCAGAGCATTTACATCATGCATTCATATTTCAACAGCCACTTGGGTTGAGATTCATGAGAGACGCACCCCCATGCACACATACGTAAATACTAACCACTGCACTTAGAAAACAGGTCCCTCTGCATCAAACATGCAATTTCACTCCAGTCTGTCTGCGTACTGAGCCCCAACTCTTTCCTATGTGGATGTTTTTATCCACTTACACAGAAAATAAATGTGAATATGATAAGGTGCTTAAAAAAACCCACTAAGTTATTCAATACACAGAAGCAATTTGGAGAAAATGAAATCTCTTCATTTATAGGCAGAGTTGCTATTTGTTGCTGTGCCAGTGGAGTTAATTATTCTTGAGTGGTCACGTGTACAGTGAAGTGCCAAAGAAAAGAGACCCACCAGCATCATTTTTCTCAATAAATTTTCCTTGACTGTAAATCAGAATGTGGTTAACATTCACTTATTATAAGAAAATAATTTATAATGCAGAAAGACAAATTTATGGAATTGCATACATTCATATACGACCTTGGTGTGGTTCTTTTGAAGTGAATTACATTTAACATCATTTTTAGAAAGCCTTCCTCTGT
Source organism: Pseudomugil tenellus (assembly GCA_037177515.1). Taxonomy (NCBI): domain Eukaryota; kingdom Metazoa; phylum Chordata; class Actinopteri; order Atheriniformes; family Pseudomugilidae; genus Pseudomugil; species Pseudomugil tenellus. The sequence goes on from JBAMHX010000022.1 coordinate 13,150,446, forward strand.
TTTCAGAAGAAAGTCAGGGACACTACTGGGATATGTGTGGGATAGTTATTTATTCCTACAGATACTTTTAGCAAATATTATAAATATTAATGTTATCTTTTAAATTGATCATACATTAAAAAGTCAATGAACCTAATTACAATAAATCAAAAATGTAAAAATAAGGCGTTCAAATAAAAGGCTAAATGTCCCCTGCAGCTTATACTTTATACCAGGGTCCCTCAATTTAGTCCCACAAGGGCCACATCCCTGCAGATTTTCAATGTGTCCCTCCTCCAACACACCTGACCCCAATTAATGAGTCATTGGCTGTTGGATCCATTTAATTTGAGTCATGATGTGGATGAAGCTGGATCACATTGAAAACAAGCAGGACTGCAGCCCTTATGGGCCGAAACTGAATTGAGTAGTCCTGTCACATAGTTTTCTTGTTAAAGAGAAAAATGCAAATTTAAATGTATTTATCTAAATAAATTGGATACAACTTGCCTTAAATATTTTCTTGTTTCATGTATGAATCCTGAACATTGAATACTTGTTTGTCACAAGTTACTGCAATAACAAAAGATTAATTAAGAATTGGTTAAAACTGCTAAATCTTGTCATTAACAATGTGAGTTTATATTGAATTATTTAATACACAACTATGTAAATGTGTGTACCGAGCTGTTTTCACAGTTGCATTTCTTCTTGTCACTCTCAGACCAAAGCATTCCAGCACAGGTGAAGGTGATATTACTTTTAACATGCTGGGAAGAATACATACAGAGAGCACTCTGAATAAATATTTAATGAAAAACCAAAGGACCCAGTAGGAAGCACGTTCTGCTGAGGAAGCTGTGTCATGTAAATAGCAGGGGTCATAGATTTAAAGCTGACCTTTGTTACTTGACCCTTTGCATCCCTGAGTCTGCAAAGCTCAATAGAGTGCACTCAGCATCCCATGGCTGGAAACAGACACAGCTGAAGAGACTGGAGATGTGGGACATGGAGGGAGCTGGGATTCTGAAAGCAGAGCTCCAGAGGCTGGTGGGTCAAAGTGGGGCACTGGGCCTCTGAGACTTGTCTTGATCTCCAGGTCTCTTCATATTCTCTTATGTAATATGTGCTTTTATCATTTGCACTTTGCCTTGTGTTAACAATTTTACATCGATTTCTATAGTGTACTAGAATAAGAGTATATAGCAGTTAACTGTAGATGGAAATGTCTTGTTGGATTGAAGCATAATTTCATGTGATTAAAATCAGTTCTGCAGTATTACATACAGACACACATCAGTCAGTACTGTGCACAGCTTCTCTTTCTGTTTAAGTCAGCAATAGCAGCCCAGCACCTTCTAACATTGACAGATATTAATGTTTTAATAAGCATACATTTTCTCTTATTTTGCTTAAATATTCTTCAGGATGGAATATACTTTCTATTTTCATTTTATACCATTTATTGTCAGTAAAATAATAAAGAAATAAAATTGACTAGATGTCAAGATCTGCTCTTGGCAGAAGAAGATAAATGTACTATATGTAATATGTTAGTTGAAGTACATTATGATTTCCATTGGTTATATAAATGACATTTATCGCAACAACTGCAGAGCACATTGACTTGCATTCAGCACGTCAAGAAACAAAAAGTGATTTCTAACACTTATCAGCAACCAGAAAGAAATCATGTAACTTCTCATAAATTTACACCTCACTCTAATACAGCCAGCACTTAAACCTTATCTGCTCATTTCAGTTATAAATGAGTCTAAGTAGACCATATAGTGTAGGAAAAATGAGATGGAAGTGAAGAGGTAGAATAATTCAATAAAAGTCTGTTGCTAGCTGATTGCTGCTTTTCGGCTTCTGAATTATGCCTTTTCTACAGCGTGTAGTTAACAGAGACTCAGATATTTAAAAGGAGTCATATGAATGTTTTAAATATTTTCATACCAACATTTATGTTTCAGTGTAGATGCAGCATGCAACACAGCGACTGCAGCTACTTTTTTCTGTCTCATATTTGTGTCATTTTGAAAGTAATGCTCTGCAGCCACTGAGGTGCAACTGTGTGCTGGTCCGTTTACCGTCATGTCTGCTTCGCAATGAAACTGTCAGTTCCCTCTGATGGCAGCTTCAGCCTTGACCCTGACCTGGACCAAGCATGCAGAGCTGTTGGACATTTTTAAAGCCAATATTAGCTTTTCCTGGTTCTTTGGAGTAAAAGCAAATATTCCACCGCTTCACACATCCATGTTATGTTTTTAAATTCTCTTTTTTAAAGTTTATATAAATGTCAGTACAACAGCACACAGCACTTTAGTTTATTTGCCTTTATCTTTGTACGAAGCTATTTGTAAAACGAACTTGGCTAATGCAGTGCATCCTGAAGGATTCCTAAAGCGTTGTTCCTAGTGACCATTCACTATCTCTTCCTCTCTTCATTACTCTCCTGACAAACTATCAGTCTCCTCCACATCTCTATTAGACTCAGCCCTCCATCACTACCCTCCCTTTCTCTGTTCTCCCATCCCTCCCTCCCTTTACCTAACCCCCTCGAGAGGAGTGATAGTGCTGATGCATCACCAAGCAATATAATTTGTTTAAATGACAGATTAGGAGTGTAACTTGATTTGTGTCCAATACAGTATGTAGTGTCTGTTACCAATCTAATAAAGCCGACCTCCCCGCCCCCTTTGAATCTTTCTCTCACTCCTTTCCCTTCTCCACATGCCCTGCCCCTTGTAGGTTGTATCTGCTGCATTAAGCTCCCGGTTCAATGGAAAAAAAGGAGGCGAGAGAAGAGGGAAGGCAGGAGAGGCTTGTCTCTAGCGTCTGTAACATGATTGCAGGCTGAGGCCACCAAGGCCTCAACATAATTGAATTGCGAGGCTGGGAAGCTGCAAGGTTTGGCGAGGCGCTCATTGACTCATTGATCGGCACAGAGGGCCTTCAGAAATATGGCTTGTAGTCGTGGCCAATCAATCAAACAATTAAGCCGAGTTGGCAGCGCTCCAGTTACGACTAACCTCGCCGCACATCTCAAATTAAATGCTGCTTGCCACAGAATAAGTCCAACACCTATGCTTATCAGCTCTGGTCCCCTTTGTACCCGGGGTAAAGGTAACTGTGAGTCGGCAGTTTTTACAGTTACAGTCTTTATAAAGCTTCATCTGTGACAATACACAATCCCTGCTCTGCACTCTATGCACAAGGGATCCTCAGCATGTGCTTGCCTTGCTTTCTTGTAAAATCTGAGCATGTTTTATCGGATTTTAGTAGCACAAGGAATAGTCATGTCAGCTCTTGTGTAACTATCTCGGAAGCTGACACGGTTAAGAAATAGAAGGAGGATGCACTTAACAGGAAAGGCAGAGAGGGGTTGGTCATCAGTATGGCCTTTCCTACAGCATGCCCCTCCTCCTTCCATCTCTACCTTCATCCCATTCTCTTTCCTCCCTTTCACTTAGTAAAACCTGCAACAGCAGCAGGAGGATTATTCCTTGTTCATGACTTCGTGACTGGAATCTAC
>JBAMHX010000022.1:13198226-13214573 GCA_037177515.1 Pseudomugil tenellus
CACACTGACATCAGACCGATTACAATCACCAATAAAGGCGATTAAATTATTACCATTATCATTTCCGTAATTTGAGTGATTATGAGGTGTTGCTGGATTCTGGCTGCTGTGAGAGAGACTAAAACTGATGTGTTTAATGGAAAAGTTTATTGTGAAGTGGGAAATTTGAGTTGTGTAATACAGTCGGAGCATTATAACGTTTATTAGAAATGAGGTAGGGCTATAGAAGCCTAATGAAAAATGTAAGTAAAGTAAATAGTGTAAATGAATGTGTTTGAAATAAACCTTGGAATGCAAAATGTAACACAAGTTGATTTTAATTTGTTCTGAATTTTAATTAAAATATTATGTAATTCTAAAAACACTTTCATAGTGGGGGAAGAATAGTTGACTTCTTCATTTGAAAGAAACCAAAATAATGATAAAATAAGAGTTCCATAATCTCAACCACAGTGTAACAACAAATCATGGCATTCCCTGCAGAATACAGACACATTTTGACAATTGAAATGCATTAATAGGAAGTACAGCTCAGGCCACCAGCTGAGGAAAATTCACTTTACACTGTTACTAAAAAATTAGGAAAGAAGAAACACTTTGTTCTGCAGTGCTAACCCGGTAACTGACTAAATTAAGAAGTTTTAACTTAGATGGATTTACGATAATCTTACTTTTTAACAGTGAGAGAAAAAAACAAGCTTCCACATGACCTCAGATTGATACCAGTCCATGTGTCCATTCTGCCCACTCTAATCATCAATCTGCAGCCTGGTTTACCAGCCGCTGGCACCTGTCAGGATGAAAGACATGGATTAGAGACAGAGAGCGAGAGAGAGAGAACGTGAAAAGGTTGGGTATACAATACCAGCGTCACGTGTCCCGTTGCTAGGGAGGATGTGAGTGTGAATCTGTGTATGTGATTTACATCCAGCACTACTGTCAGGCGCAGCTCCAGGCACAACAGGACAATATCCAGATTTCTGTGTGACTCTCTGTGCTTGTGTTTCTTGCCAGTATTCGTGCCAGTACTTATGTAATTGTGTGTGAACTGTAAGATACCTTGTGCCATCTCTGCAATGTTGTCTTTAAAAAAAAACCCTATGCATCACTCTTACCCATAGAATCAACATGCATACATACATACAAACACACACACACGCACATACAAGTGCACAGGGCTCACACTTATCCCCTCCCTGTTTCATGTCTAAAAATAGATCTTTTTCTCAATGATCTTTCTCTGCTTCTCAGAGTAAGAGGCTGTAAGACAGGCATGTGCACTGGTTAAATACAGCCCATGATCTCTAGAGTGTTAGCGTTCTCACTCCCTCACCACCACCTCACCTCCATTTAGTACACACACACCCTCAGAGCAGCCCATTCAGGGTGCAGATGGCAGCCAGTGTGTGTGAGACAAGAGACCCTGCGTGCTCACTTGCTTAACAGGGAATCAGTCTCATTGACATGCAGGCAGCATTTCTCCTCCAGTCCAGGAGAGTAAAGCATCGCTGTGGAGCAAGCTGGGAGGCCGCTGGCTCACAACCTATGATGGCCATATGTTCATTCCACCATAACTTGTTCTGATCATTCTTTGCCCTTGAACAGGTTAAGACAGAGCTTATTTTTAACACTGGTAAAATTCTTATGAAATGTACCTATAAAAAAGCGCAATGGTGGTGGATAAGAAGAGAAAATATATGTTGCTGAGGTCCAAATAGATTTGACAATAAGGCTTTAATAATTTGTTTTTATCCATTTTATTTGAAACATGTTTTATTTAAAATGGCAAATGCATTTTTTCCTACCATCAGCATTTAGCTATACACTTACTTCCATACATTTCCATTACATGTCATTCTTTTCACTACTCCCATGCATTTAACAAATTATTTATGAGACCAGTCTATAAATCATGAAGGTTTTCATTTTAAAATACGACAGAGAATTTGTATTTAAAAGATGTAATTATTTTCTGTTATAACATTGTTGGTTTTGTCACCACTACTTGATTAATAAATAAAAACTGAAGTGTATATAATTGTGGTTTTGATAGGAAGCAATATAAAGCATCCTCTCATGCAAAGCAAAACAGACAAATAAAGTTGTTCACAGATTTATCTGTCTACAGACCAACAAATAAATAGATAAAATAAACCAAAATTAACAAATATGCTTGTGAAATAAAATATTGCTCTTTATAATAACTGATGAAAAAGTGAAGATCACAATTAATGCACGATGCTTTTTACTTGTCAAATGTAAATCTGTTTCGGGAGTGATATCCTCATTAGAATGAGACGGTGTTGCAGGAAGCGAGTTGCACTGGCAGGTAAGGAGAAGGTCATTGTGTTGTGATTCCAGTCGGTTTGAGTCTAACAAGCAGACAGGATCATCCAGTGGGATTAGCACAGCCCAGCAATCTCTTCAACATGTGCAGTGTGACCATGAAATCTGCTGATTAAAGGTAGCTTTCAGAGGTTGGACTTTATATGAAGGTTGTCTCTCACAAAAATGTTAGCTTATTGAAATACATTTTCTCTTTTCTCCTCCTTTTCCTTTTTACATTCAGTCTGAGTTACTCCTTTCGGACTCCTGTGTGCTGCGACTTATGAGCCATGTCGACATAATGCACACACAATAAAACACAACTCCCGTGTCAATTAGTCACACGATTCATGTTCGTCTTTTTTTTACTGCCTCACACGGTCATGTTAATTACTGAAATTGTCAGCCGTCATAAATTTGGATAATTATGGATGGTGTGTGCGTTTGTCTGTATGCGTACTTAATCAGTGCATCAATGCTTGACCGGTAGGAACAAAATGTGTGTCAGCAGTAGCTGCACTCTCACAAAGTACCATCTATCACTCTGCTCAACCAGGCTTCAATAATAATTGTGTTGGAATAAATGGGCCATGATTTTGGAGCAGAGAGAGAAAAAAAGAAGAGAGGTTGCCAGCTAAAACAAAGCCATAGACAGCTCAATAACCAAGCCCCACCCGGAGAGACGGGAAGCAGAGCAGGGCAGCACAGCGAGGCAGAGCCTGCAGTCACAAAGCGGATTGATGTTCCGCCCCTGGACGGGGACAGTTCTGAATAAAGATGTGTCTGTTACCGAGGCAGGGAGGAGGCTGTGGCCCTGAGGTCGTGAGACAGAGTGACACAGCAGAAGTGGTTGTTTTATTTTATCAGATAATATTTGATGGAATACATTAATTATAACACATTTTTATTGCAAGTATTAGAAATACAAGTTAAATGTTATGAGCACCTTGCTTTCACAGCAACAGAAGATTTAATCTATAGTGTAAATATACCAAAGGTAAGAGGACTATAAGATTATGCAAAAAAAATGTATAAGGTGGAATAAGGAAACATTTTTCAGATAACTTTTTTTATTAAAAAAAAAATAAAAAGTTGTCGACCAGTTCACTTCGCTGAGAATCTGTTCTGTCATTTGTCCTTCAAATTTGCATTTACCATTAGAGCAATGGTAATTTTATAATAGCTGATATCTGTTCTGATATTTTGTTTCTTAACTGTAAATGAAGATAAATGTCTTTGTAAATCCTTAAATTCACAAGACAGGATGGGGAAAATGGGCAAATTAGCCAACTAGAAAAGAGAATAAAAAGCATTAAAGAGGCCTGGCAGGTAACTGTGTTGAAGGTATCCAATCTGTGATGCATCACGGCAAATATATCCATGCTTAAACAGACATTTATAATGTTCTTGAGCTTCTGATATCTGTGTACAAGGTAATAATTAGTGAGCAAGTGAATCCTTTTGCAGATTCACTTACACTCAGACACATATGTAAAAAATCTGCATGGAGTGTAAGGGAGAGATTTTTCATCCAAACAAAACAGATTCCACCTTCCTCCAGTGGGTTTGCATCAGGAAAGAGATTAAAACTCGTCTCCTTTCAGAATCTCTCTTGGTGTGAAGCTGAGTAGTGGCTTGCTTGGATACAGTGCGGTAATGTGCCGCATTGCCTAAAGTGGGGGTTTTGAAGTCACAGATAATCTGCTTTTGAAACAATGAGATAGTGTTGCTTTTCATTTGACTCAGTTAAGCCATACTCTAAATGAGGAGAGGGAGATAGTGTGCGGATCAAACGCTTTTGTATTGAATCCCCAAAATTTACAGCTTTTAAAGTCTCAGCAGCTGCAAATTCTGGGCCTGTTGTTCCAACTTCTTTTGGAGATGAGTATTCTGGACTAAAATAATCCTCAGGAAATAATAATCTGAAACATTAATGGAGAAAGTATTCAAATATATATTTTTCAGAGCTGTGATTTGCAGTGTATTTAAGCTTAATTGGTTTTGGTTAGAACTAAAAGGTGGAGAAATGATCAAAACTAAAGAGCAAAAAGGAATAAATGAGATTCCACTACAGCTGAATGAGTGTCGCTTCTATGATCTAAATCTTAACAAATTCTTTATAATGATATATCTGCAAAGATTATTTTTAGTGCTATTCCAGAAAAAATATTAATATTCAGTTTAATTTAATGTGATTCTTTTTTCTAATATTGTTTCAGTTTTAAGACATACAAACATTATAGAAAGTCAGCATGCTTGGTTGTCTCACTTTAAGACACACAAACTGAGACTAATCTTCCTTCAACTGCGGGAAGTTGCAATAGCACATCTTTTGCTAAACTATAGGTTAATAAAAGTACACTTTTCACTTTTTTGTTTGTGTTTTGATCTGATCAAATTTTAGGAGCTGGGATTGAACTCCTGAACCAAACTGTAAATCAGAAAAAAGTGCAGCAATGTAGTTATGTACATGTATATTTAATTCCATCACTGAATGTGCTTACCAATGAAAAAGAATTATTTATAAGAGCAATTTAGTCCAATCCATATCTCACATATTAGAAATGGACAGCGTTTTTAATACTGTTATTATTTTTATTATGCAGCTGTGAAGCATGATGCTCTTTCAAGCTGCCGTTTAAACTTGATCAGAAAATCATTTCTAATCTTTCTGCTCTCCTGCTTTTATTTGTATGGTAATGGTTGAGTAAGGCATGGAGCTGAATGACATTTCTGTATTAGACTAAATATAAGCTACACTGTGTGGAATACTAACTACTTTATTAGGATGTGAGGGCAGAAAAGGACAAATCAGGATACAGCTAAATATGTAAGAATAAAGAGAAAAAAAGATTTTTTTCCCAATAAAAAAAATGGTACGAAAATTTGCCTCAGGAAACAAATAGCATTTTAAACATGGTAAGATATATATTTATATATTGTTAAGCATTGGCTTTGTTGGGTCGCTGGGAGGTTGGAGGCAACAGGGGGATGCAAAATAAAAGAGACAGTAAGTACAGAGTCCTGAGCACACATTTCCAGGTTTGCTAATGGAAAGGGGCTGCTTCTCGCTCCTGCCACTTTGAAAAACGCCCCAGACCATCAACCCCGCTTTAATCTTTAGCAGGTGCACAAACATAGGCTTACATGGAAAACAGACATGAGGAAAGGGAAAACAAAGGTTAAGTGGAAAGAATGCTTGACAGAATAGAAACCATGGCAACTTGCTGCAGGTATACAGTGACTGCCTATTGCGTAATACTGCTAAATTGGCAATCACTTAGTGACACACAGCTTCATTAGTGAGCAGCATTTTAGCTTTATCTGTATAATTCAACAAAGCTATTGAAATGAGAGCAGATGAGGCTGAAAAGAGAGCAAATTATGAACTCTAAATGGGACAAGTTCACTGCTTTTTGTTTCCCGTGTATGTGAGTCTGTCTGAATACTGAAATACTCAAGTGTTTTAGTGAGTCTTGTGTTGAGTATCCTCAGAGGTGACTGTTACGAATGTAGATTTACAGTGTTAATGCAACGTGCTGTTTTCATTCTGTGCATACAACAAGACTGGATGAGGATCATTTGGACACAAACCAAATCAACATGAAGCATATCTGCATGTGCATGTTAGATGCTAGCCTGCTCATGTGTTGCATTAAACTATGTTTACTGTCATAATTTCCTTAGGTACTCCAGGCAGGTGATGAGGAAGGCAGGCAAGCTACAGCTGATGGCAAATAAGTAATGATAAGAAGGTCTTGCACCAGATTTGTGATGGGAAGGAACCGGAAGAAAACAGCCAATTGTGTTTTCACAGTTTCTCCCTTTGTCCTGCTATGATCCTATACGGATGGATGACAGGCAAGATATTTCACTAAATAACCCTGTATGCTTGTGTGCTTACATGCCTTTTATTATTCTGGAGGCAAAGATCCCAGATTCTTTATCTTGAGTCAGCTAATGGAGTGTGAGAATGCCTCCAAGCAGTTCTCATTTCCTCCCTATAAATGGCAGCCTGGTTCTCGCATGGCACCTTTGCCTTCTGTTGCAAGCAACAACAAGCTTAATGGGTGCAGTTTGGAGCCCATCATGCAAACATGGCACGTGTTACTTGTTCTCTCTCAAATGTGTTGAGCACAGCGCAATGCCAAACGCATTTGGAACGAGCCAAGATGCTATGCATATCTTTATGGTCTGTTAGGTGAATAGCTGTGTGGCTCATATATATTATATGTATGCATATGTTTGACTGACAGATTTTAAAAAATTAATGTTGACATCATCTATGTTATACCAACAGGTATAAAAATATAACCAGGAATGGTACTGGTTATTTAAAGCTGTGCAGTGATATCTAGTGTGTAATATGCTGCAATATTTAAGTACTGTAGAAGAATTTCATGTATTAGCTTAATTACCTTGCTTTTAATTAATGTCTAGCTGAAAGGTTAAGGCTCCTAAACTGATGTCATTCTGACCTTTAGTAAACCATCTGCTAAGACCTTGGTTGTTGTAGCCGAAGCAAGGCCAGCATCCTTCCATCAGGGAAATGTTTGGGAACAGATTGACGCACGTGACCAGTCCCCTATCTGACTTGGGCAGAATAGCTCCAAACTTCTGTGGCTCCACAGATCTTTGGGGAATATTCTCCCCATGTTATGACCTCGTACCATGTCTGTATGTTTTAAAGTTTTGTCCCTTCATGTTTCAATGTTAACTGTATGTTCAACTTCTTTTATCTTCATTACTAAATTTATATTCTTCTCAATCTAAAGAAACCAGTGTCCTCGTCCTTGACAGGAATAACGGTCATTTACAGTACATAGGCTAATATTTCTTGTGTAATAGTGAAAAATACAATATAATACAAGCAGAAACATTGTGAGGAAGCTTTTAATAAATGGATAGTCAGCAAGTCAAACCTTCTAATGCCCTTAGGCCTTTTAATTAGATGCAAGAAATCTTCTCACCGTACAAAAGAAAAAGGAAAAAAGATGTGCAGCCATGCCGGCAGTTCCACAGCTCTGTATCTTCTAAATTGCTTTCCTCGTGGCTTCAATATAAAACAGAAAAGAAATGAATAGAAAGTATGTCACTGAGTGTGTAGGTGTGGACTCTCTGGTTACAGATACTCTGTCCTACCTGAATCCATTTCTCTGGAGATGGATTTTAAACTGCGTCACCAGTTGTCTGTCTGCATCAGCAAACTTCTTCACTTCTTTTTTTTTTATCACAAACTTCCCTTCAATTGTGTCCTGTCACTTGAGAGACCAAAGTGGGACACAAACACTGGGACATAGGGCAGGAGAGAGGGGAAACTGGTTGGCTGATTGGAGATGTCAGACCTGAGGGAACACTCGTAGCCCTTTGACAGAAAAAATGACTGACAGTAAGTGTTTGCTTTGCTGGCAGTCATGGGCACACAGAGGTGGGTGAGCAGAAAGAGCCAGGATGGCAGAAGATGCGCCAGAATGGGGGCAGAAAACAAGGTCATGCAAACTGTGTTGCCATCAAAACTGCAAAAGGGGCAAAAGGGCATATGAGGTGATGCTTGCAGTTTTGAGCTGAGTAACATGCAAACGTGGTTATTTAGCCTTTAGTCGCTTGTGCTCATAGATTTTAATAATACTCTTATACTTACAGTATATTAATCAAAATTCCTAAGACAATGTGGAAACTTTGCAAGCAAAACACATAGTAAATTTAAATTGATCATAAATATATTTTATATAAATGAGGGTTTAAATGAGAACACCATATGACAGTATTTAAGATATGAGGTAATGCATGGCTCAGTGTATATTATACTTAATTTGTATACTGCAAGTTGATACATGGCTCACTTCCAAAATTTTGAAGATAGTTATCTGTAGCCAAATATCTTGCTTCTCTTCTCTGATAAATGATATAGCTAAAAAAAAAAAAAAAACCATAATGAATGTATTTTTGGGATTTGGCTTTCTCCTCCGCATCCTGTAGTAAACACTGCATGATTTATCAAAGGCTACAAAGTGGTGTGTATGATTGCAGGTCTCATAGGAGGTGAAGTCTGTGAAAGTATTTAGCTTCTTCTTTCTTTCTAACACTGGATGGTGAGGCATAGGTGAGATCATATGAGCAAACAAGGAAGCAGTGGTAACCTCATGTCTGGCAAGCTGGAAGAGACATGCAGAGAAAAGACACACATATAGCATACTGGCTGCCCCCTTTGTTTCCGATTTTCTCCATGTCTTTCTTCCCCTATTGTCTTTATTTCCTCATGTCTCTAGTGCAGATTTTACTTTCCACTTCTGTACAGTATGTATCCTTAGTTCTGGCCTTATTCTGATTCATGGCACTCTTGACGAGGAGCTGAGGTGATGTAATGCAGGTCTGTGCTCATGAATGTTTGAGCAGAGATTTCACACTCTATTTCAGTCATGTGAGAAGACGGTGTAAAACAAGGATTGACTGAGCATTTTCGTGAAGTAAGTGTGTTTGTGTGTTCCTGTCTCACATTTCTACTCTTTTGAAAGCAAGCGATATCTCTCAAAAACTGCAACTGTGACGACACAGAGATATAAAGGCTTGTATAAATTATTTGGAATTTGAATTCCTCTATTATTACTGTTTTATGGATACAATAAATAAATGGTAGCGAACCCTTTTGTTTAAGCTTGTGTATTCTAGGCAAGGTGTCTATTTCCATAAGTTTGCATATATTAAATGTTCAGAGCTAAAATAATAATTCACTGTCAGTTCTGTCATACTGTTAGAAATATTACCAGAAGTCAAAGTGGATAAACAAAGAATGAAACAAATCCAGAGGTTTCAGAAAATGAAAGATACTGGGAAGAGTCTTGAAGAGTTGGTATGCAATGTAAAATGCAAGTAAAAACAGAAGAGCTACATTTTATTCCTCCTTTAATGTAAACAGCCCTTTTTCTATATTGTTGATGACATTCTATAGCTCTGCCTGTTAACATCATAAAACTGGTCGGGTGCTGTTTCAGTCTACATCCTGTTTAGTCAAAACATTGTCTGCAGTATGACCATGTACAGTATACATCACATTACATTACAGTACAGTCATTTAGCAGGCGCTTTTATCCAAAGCAACTTACATTTTTTAGGTCATAGGGTTCAGTGTCTTACCCAAGGACACTTCAGCATATAGTCAGGGGAAGCCAGGAATCGAACCGCCAACCTTCAGGTTGACAGAGAACTGCTCTTACCCCTAATACATACAATATTATATAAAGTGTCCTAAGATTATTCATCCCATGGTTTTCATCTGTATAAAAATAAATAAAATGTAATGAATTAGCACCGTTTTAACATGCAGGATGTGTCTGTTCTGCAGGGGATGACTGTGGGGAATAATAGTCCCAAGCTTTTCCTGTCTTTATTCTTTCCTTCTTTCTCTGTCTCCCTTGTTACTCCAGTCTAGTCCAGTGGGTATGCCTACAGTTGCCAATAAACTAAACTAAAATAATTTGTGCGATAATAAAATGAAGGAAAATGTTAGAGACTCAAGGGGAGCCTCCTTATCTCAAATAAGTTCAGCACACGGCAACCAGACAACCATTCTGCTGCAAGCTGGACAGGAAATAAAACATACATGCATCAGATGTTGTACTTAGACATTTTAGCAGAAAATATTAGCACATTTTTAATTTAATGGGACAAAAAAAACATCTCAATTAGATTTGGCATTCATTCATTTCTGTTTCACAGACATTTTATACAGCGTCCTTATTTCTTTGGAATTGGGATTGCCTAATGTTAAAGGATCTAGCCATGAATGTCAGGAAATTGCAAATTTAATACATTTTTCCACAATAAAAGAAATCTTTTTTTTACAAGTTAGAATAAGCAGAAATGGAAATGATTCTCACAAAGTGATCTAATGTAGCAGAAAATGGCCACAAACAGAGAAGAACAGGTATATTTATGAAGTGGAATATTATTATCAGGCAGCCAGCTTACATGCATGGCTGCATGTCTCTTTATGTAGACCTCCTGATAGGGAAAAATACTAAAAGGAGCTCCAGTAACCCAGAGACCATGATAACAGCACATTTTTCACCAGATGTGTGAGGTCTCCCAAGAGGGAACCCTGGTGCACTGTGGTGTGGATTAATCCTTTGAATTAAAGAAAACATAATTACAACCTTCTCTCATCCACAGGCGATCAAGAAAACAAAAGAGAGGGAGAAACACTTTGATGGATAATCAGTTCCAGCCTTCATCCCTGTGTTCCCAGCATACACACATGTGCACAGCAAGCTTTTAGTTCAGATGACATACTGTACAGAGAGTAAGCACAGAGTACGATTTATGGTTCCTGTCTTTTAAGAGCAGAATTTGTCCATTTTTCCTGAGTGGCATTAGAATGGCCATGAGGCAGGACAGCAGCTGAAGTTTTCATTGCCACATGAATCAGCCTTGCAGGAGTTAGTGTTCAAAAGCTGTTGGTGCATTGAGGAAGAGAGACATCTTCATGAACGCAGACTGAGATGTGAGGCAGTTTTTGCAGACAAGCATAGGGCTTCCTCAAGTGTACATATATAATAGATATTTGATTTTAACTCGGTTGTTTTAGTTGTTTAAAATCAAGGTGAAAATAGTTTGTACTTATTCATGCAAATATTCAACATGTACTGATTTATGTTACATTTATTCCAAGCAGAACAGATAACCAAAGAAGGTATTATTCAGTAAAGATGGTTTTAGTTTCCTATGCCTTCTGGGTATTTAAAACGCCTCCAGTGCAATCCCTGTAATGACTTGGCAAGCTATAAACCAACACTTCTTCAATATTCATGAGGATATTCTATAGCTCTGTGTGTAACATTATAAAACTGACTGGGCACGGATTGAGTTATACACCCTGTTTGGTCCAAACCATGATCATGTTCAGTATGTGGCCATGATTATATAGTATCCTGGGGTTACCTATGTCCTGATTTGCATCTATATAAATCAAACTTCACTGAAATGAATAAGCACTCTTACTATGGAGGACATGTAGATGATCTGCAGTGTATGGTGCTGCAGGGGAGGACTGTGGGGAACAGCTGTGCACTCAAGTCATGTGAACCCAAATCCCTGTTTGGAATGAGACCAGCCTGTCTCCAGTTGTGCCTCCTACGGCCATCAGAGAGCTCCCAGACAAGCCTGAGCCTGAACTGGACAAGTCAAGTACTAAGCTCTTTTATATACCGATGCAAAGAAAAGTGAAATGACTGCGTCAAATCTGGTTCCAATTTCTTTATTAGATACCATAATACTAATACTAGATGTTAATACCTTTAAAGTTAATTTAAGCAAAGTTGTGTCACTTTTTTAACAGAATGAATAGTTGTGCAAATGTACCTTCAAGCAATTTTACACCTACTAAATGGTAATAAAAAGAATTTAATTTGTGGGACATTAGAAATATATTTTTCTCTGTAATGTAATGTTGGTTTTAGATGTGTTTGTTTTGCTTTCTTCTGATTTAGCAAAACCTACAGAAATAAAGGCCACCTGAGGTAACTGTGAGTGAGACAACAGAGTGTCTAAAGGTTTACACACTGTTAGTACAACCTAAATAAATAAATAAATCAAGGAAATTGATTTTATTATTAAACTTAAGATGTATCTATGAAAAATTCTTCATTTATAAAATAAACTTATTTCAAGATGAGTCCAAAAAAACCCTCACAAAATCTGACATAAATGAACAAGCTGATAAGTTTACTTGCAGTAAAAGCATAATTGTTAAAATCAGTGTTAAACTCTGAACATTAATAGTAAAACATGATATATGAATTCAGCACCAGTTTCTGTCACAGTGTAACGAATGATTAATCACTGTGTCATAACTTGATCATGTTAGAATAATTAATACAATTTGAAAAAATTAGACCAGCTGCCATGAGCTTAACAGTGGTTGTTCATCATCTGCAGTCAAAATATATTTTTAAATAATAACCCAAGAGTGAATATTAATCATTAATTTTATTTCCTGCATTATATATCAGCTCATTTGAAAATTGCATTTGAGTTTTTACATTAAAAATTAATATATCTTTATTGTAGGATAAAAATAATAAATATGTCTGTAATTTATTAAGAACATGACAATCTAGATCACTCCCAAAATTTATTGGAATATAATTTACACCAAGACACATTCTCAGAAAAAATCTCCCCAATAGTTTTTGTGTAAAGTTGCAAACAAACAAATACATCTATAGACAGACAGAAAAAAGATTAATTACAGCATAATATAACTTCCTTGGCAACAGTAAAAAAGTTATTTGCCTTTAACATGAGGTAAATATTCATGAACTGATATACAGCAATTAGAATACAGAAGTTGCAGTTCACTACAGCTTTTAAGTGTGATAAGTAGAAACTGCCGTAATTACTAAAAGCAATGAATTGTTGTGGTGTTACCATCATATTGTGTCTGCTGTGTTTCAGTCTTACAGTGTCTGGCTGGTCAACAGGAGCAATCGTTTTATTGTTCACATCTAGCTGATCCGACAGGATAAAACTTGATTTTTTATTTCGTTTAAAGGTAGGACATGGAACTCAACTTAATGTTAATCAAGATTAATGATGATTAAAATGGTGTTTAATAGATTAATCAATGCAACCTCTGCATTTTTCAAAGTTATTAGATCTACCGATTCAATGGAAAGAAAAGCAACTATGCTAGCTTGCTAGCAGAAAATATATTTTGGGATTATCATTCATATTTTCTTGGTGCATTGCATTAATCATTTAAAATAATGAGGAAGTAACCATTATTGAAAGAGAATTTCATCTGTTGCTCTGGTATATTGATCCCACGTTACCATAAAACCATGTCTTTAAAATGTTCCACTACATCAGCAGCCTACATGCAACTTGTTATTCAATGAAGGATATCTTTAATTCATACTCATTGAATTTTTTTATTGACTAGTTTTTCTTTGACTATAATGTGATATTTTCTCTTTTATTTTGGCCTATCAAAACATTTTGTGCCCACATTTCAAGAGGTGTACAGATCAAACCTTTTCTGGCTCACAGAGATGGATTTCTGGTGTGTGGGAGGAGGTGTTATGTGGGTGTGTGACTCTGGACGGCTTGGAGGGAGGGTCAAAGACAGGATTTTTCACTCTAATTAACGCCTCGGTGAAAATGACAGCATACGTTTCTGAACAAATTTCCCAGCAGCCATGTTTTCATTGGGAAAAACTGACAAGGAAACAGCGCAGCATGTGTGCTACAGGGTGCATCAAGGATAAGAGAAGACTGTATGTGTGTTGTATTGAGCCTTTGGGGTAAATAGTGCATTACAATATATCCAGAGTGAGGTTTTTTTAAGTTGACAAGCAAATTTAGTTATAGTAATGCTTCTATATGTATCATATATTCAAAAAGCATGAAAATCAATTATTTAAATAAGAAAGTTTTACGCCAAAGGCATGCTAGTGATTGTATCAGTTTTATCCTCAAAATCTGACTGTTTCAATGGTTTGAGTCATCTTTCAGCCACTCCAATATCTTATAATTCATAAGCGCTATACAATAAAGACATGTTAACAAAAACAAGACTATGATGCAAAGTCTTGCAATTTTGTCAAAAAATGTATTCATGAAACCTGGGGCAGCAAAAACTCACAACTTGTTTGTAATTTTAGCTTATTGATGGAAATGAGATTCTTTCATGTGGGGAAATTTGCTATAATGTATTTTCAAAATGTTTCCCATTTTGGAAATGAGTAATTTTAGGTTAGGTTAGGACATCAATCTCAACTTAGCAACATTTTAGTTCACATGAGTACACAGTGTTAGTGGAAGCTCACAGACATGTTGAGTCAATCCTGGTATTTTATTGTAATACATGGATTACCAAAAAAAATCAAAGTGGAAAAAAAGGTAAAACCTATAACAAGAAATTGCTTTGGTGCATTTAATTTTGGTATCAGTAAAACACATCACTATGAGCATAAAACCAAAAAACCTTGAATATTTCAGCTTAAACTGCAGGCGAAAGACTGATGTTGCTTCTCTGGAGAACCTGTGGAGAACAAAACATTTGGTGTTGGAAGTTATTCAAACATTCACAGAGAAATGTGTTTTTTGTTTTGTATCATAGCCAATATCATCAACACTGTGATCTACATATCAAATATCACACAGTATTAGTCTTATTTGAGGCTTAAGTAGTTTTGTGAGTACTTTTTGTAAATAACAGCAGTACAGAACGGCCTGTGGCCGTTGCAAAATGCTGCAATAAAACCCCTAATAGCTCCGCAGTAGTGTGATCTCATACCTTTTTAGGACTCTGTGAAACGTTAACCACGTGATTCACAGCAAAGTGGCATTACATCAAAGACTGGAGGGGGGGGGGGGTGACAAAGGAAGAGAGCTGAGAAACCCTAAAGATGTATAGAGAGAGAAAGATGGTGAAATGATGAGAAATGAATGAGACTGGAAGGAAACAGGAGATGCAGAGTCGTATAGAGTTCAAAGGTAAACCACAGCGTGGATGAACTCAGCATTAGTGCCACAGTCAGTGAGTTCAACCCATATTGTGTAATTTTCCTCTTCCCCTGGGATTTAGATCTGAATTAACCATCAAAGTCAAGATATTTGTGCATGTATTTGTTGGCTTTTCTCCTTATTTGCGTTTCATAGCAGCTTTTATTTTCATTTTATAGCATCAGCCTCCCAACTCATCTGGCTCTTAATCAGACAAGTTAAAAGATGGTTCATTTAATTCTGCACCCACAAATTTCACTATGTGGCTCTTATCTTGTGTCTCTGTGTGGCACTGTAATCCCCAAAAGTGATTCATCAGCTTCTCTTTGTATAGCAGCATTTCAGAGTGGGTAGTAATAAATTCAATAAATGAACATCTTTGTATCATGCATTTGTCTCAGTCTATTCCATCCTGCACTCTGCTCCGCTGTACCTCCTGTAACAGTATGAGTCCAATTGGCCGGCGAACAGCTCTGTGTCTGATTAAGACTTGCCAGCCACTGATTTTTATTGGCTGTGTAATGGTGCAGAACTTAAACATTTATCAGGGTCGATGGGCTGCGTGTAGCAGCTACAAGCTATTAGGGAATGCAGAGGAGGTAAGTGGGTGTAGAAAGTTCGAACAGTAGATCTCAGAATGAACTGTCACCTCTGGAGGGAAATTAAAAATGTCACAAGCAAGAAATTGTTTAGGGTTTGTTTCTGCTGCAGTGTTCCTGCCTCTGTTTGGTTTGCATCAATACCAAACCACATTAACAGGATAATTTGCTGCATTACAGCAAAGGGTGTAATATTCTGTAAATCATGCTTTATAGTACTGGATCCCCGCAGGAGTATACAGCTGAGCGTTAAGAAGATGTAATGTGTTTTTTTAAAAAGTTCTAGTACCTTCACCTGGACTGACTCTGTTCCTAATCTGTCCCACCTGGCAAAAAGAGGAAAAAATAGGGTGCATTGTGTCCTAACCCAGGTGCTGGCTGTCCCACCGTGAACCATCGGTTGACAAAGCTGAGTATAATCCGCTAATGTTCTAAATCCTGAGGTCACATTAAAAAATGGATGAGAAATTAATCTGCTGTCAGGTCTGTCAGGTATATTTTGTCAGTGCCAGTGCTTATTTTGAACCAAATCCCTTTGTATGGGCCAATGCGACCTAACCACCAGCCAAACCGGCCAGCCAAATCCCTCAATGCAGACTGTCACATACTCTCAGTTCTTTTGTCCTTGTATTGTGGAGATTTCACTGGAATAGTGTATCGGAAAGACAAAGCATCCAAAACACAGATAAGAAATGAAAAGTTAGCTCTTCTGTTTCTTTGAACTGCTAGGAAGCACAGTGCTGAGGAGGAAAAGACACTATTGTGACTGAAAAGAGAGAAACAGTAGCTGCATTTTCTCCTTCGGCAGACAAACTTGCAAAACTTGTTCACGCTTAGCAAATATGTTACTGCTTCCTCCCACACAAGAACTCAAACATGTGTGTTTTGTTTCAGTGTTCGCCATATCAGCCTGTGCCAT
>JBAMHX010000022.1:13227564-13282206 GCA_037177515.1 Pseudomugil tenellus
AAAAAACCCGGTTGTAGGGAAAAAAGAAGAAACCTCATGGAGCCCCAGGTGAAGGAGAGATCCTCTCCTAGGACGGACAGGCAAATGTACCCAGGATCTAAAATCTACAGTAATAAAGCATGTCCTATTTTATGATAATTATGCATTATTGCTAACAAGGACTTTTCACCTATTGATTGAAAGGTCCTTGAGAAAAAAGAATTCCATTCATTTTATACAGCATTTTATATCACCTCTAATTCAGGTTGTGTGGAAGCTGGAACCTGTTTGCAGGTGAAAGGCAGGGTCCCAGTCTATTGCTGGGCCAACACAGAGAGACAACCAAGCTCACACTCATTTCTAGGGAGAATTCAGAAAAAAAAATTAACCCAACATGTCTGTCCTTTGGTTGGTTAAAACTTTGATTAGAGAAAAATCTTAACAGGGACTTTTCTTTCTGGAGTTTGCATATTTTCTATGTGTTGGCTCTTGCTGGTTAGTCTGGTTTCCACCAGAAAATACCCCATTTTAAATGCAACTGGAATAGTATATGCCCGATCTGATGGTTACAACCATTTAATTTTTTTTATCAACTATTTAAATTTATTTATTTATTGGTTTATTTCACGGGAACAGTGTACATTAATAGCATTGCTGCAAATGCACCAGAATTAGCTAAAAAACAATTTTTCATCCGTTGTCCCTGGACAGATGGTAATATTGTCTCCCTAGAAACAATAATAAAATACTAAAACATTATACAGTGACTAACACAACTACTAAAAATAGTGTACAGTTAAAAAAGTATTATACAAGCATTACATAAAAAATTCAACAGTTAATCACCATATACAGACATTCAACTTGAAAAAAACCTACAAATGGGAGCATGTTTAGTAGAGAGAGGTCATTAATGATGCTAACATGTCTGATGTGTTAAAATCAATGTTCATTTTACATTACATATGTGTCATGAGCTCTCTCAGCCTGTGACTAGCACTGATTGACTCCCTGATCAGCTACACCTGTTTCTCATTACCTGCCAGCTGCTTTGAATTCCCCTGTTAACCACTCCCTGTATCTAAAGACCTGCCTTTCGCCGATTCTGTTCGGCTCTGCTTTTCTCTGACTCGGAGGATTCTGCAAATCGAAACTCTGAACCTGGACCTGCCTGTCACTTCTGCCTGCCCATCTGTACTGGACTTCCAGACTCATGGCGAGTTATCAGGACCCTTCTCCCCCAACAACAACAGACTACCTTAAAATAAACCTTCTTAAAACATGACACTTTTGTGGTCTGTCTGTTTCGTGACACATAAGTATTTTTTAGCAATATTTCGTTTTATATTTTTGATCAGTTGAGCGCTTTATTAATTTGAACTTGAACTGAAACAACTCAAATAAAACTACCCATTTATAAATTAGAAACTCATCTATATCCTGGCACACTTACGTACATTAATGGACCACTTGGTCCAGTACATAAGTCTGCCACGACTCTGAGTGTAGAAATATTTCTACTTTGCATGTTGGGTTTATGTGCATGCATGCATCCAACTTGTGAGTACTTGGTGTGAAATTGCAGAACAGTATGCAGTTAATTGAACGATGAGACCTACACTTCTCCCTCTCTGCCTCCAAGGTCCCCTTGCAGCTAGTACAGAATGAGGCTTCTTCTGTAGCCAATCTCAGATCCTGATGAAAAATTAACCAGCTCATCTCTCTCTCTCTCTTTCAGTACAGTATTGTCAGCTTGGCATCAAGGCCTACTGCCTTCTGTATCCTCTGCCAAGGCTTCTGGGAGGAAAAACAGACAAAGTAGAATTAAAACCAAGCTATTTTTTTGGCATGCGGCTTCTCTCCTCAGGATATTTGGAAGCAAAGCTGGGCAGACAAAAAAGTAATCTAACTAGGTCTCATATGGCACTCACATAAATATTGCAAAATACATTTGGGTTTCAGTCGCCTCATTTTGAAAGAAATTCCTCTCAGATTACAGCTTGTGTTTAAAAGAATGAGTGAGGTTCCATCACTGTGTATCAGTCAACAGCAAGGGGTACAAAATAAGGATAAAAAGCAGTTTGGAGGGAAAATGAAATATTCATGAGTCAAATTTGAATAAGCTACAACGCAGACAGATTTGTAGGTATTCTGCTCAGCAAGATTATTTTACTACCGTAAGTATTTAAGGGGGTTCCCAAGGATTGAATCCTGTTTTTGTGGTGGCTGAGAATCTATGTCAGTCAAAACTAATAGAACAACTTTTTAAGAAAAGTACCTTCGCCCACTCGCCTTAAAAAAGCAGCAAACAGGTTTTTGCTCTCTGATGGTTCTGCATATAGTCAAAGTGTTAAATTAAGCCTCTTGAAAAGAAACATTTCTGTCATTCTAACATGTTTTTGCTACAGTACTTGGTGTAGCCTCAACAGCAAATTCTCCTTTAAGCATCAGCACTTTTCTACATCCTGAATTTCTGATTTCTGACTTTATACTTCAAGTATCTCTCAGAGTTATAAAAAAGCTTAAAGATAAAAGAAAGATGTCTCACTTGGAGTATTCAGCTGATGGGGGCTCTTTTAAAATGAACACGCCAAAAAGTTTCTTGTGCACTTTGCAGTGAAATTAGTGTTTTTTATTATTATTTTTTTTTAATTTTACACATTCCTCTTTGACACAGGCATCCTCAGTGTTGAATAATGCAACTTAGGTTTTAATCTAAATATTTCAAATATTTTCAAATGATGCAAAGACATTTAAAAAAGCAAGAACATTTATTTTTATTCTCTTTGAAACAACCTCCCCAACATAAAGGGGAATTGTATTTTAACAACTGTATGAAAAAAATGTGTTTCTAAATCTATCATTGAGCAAAAAATGCTTGTTATTGCCATATCTGTCTTTTGTGGAAATATTGTAAACACTTTTGGGGCGAAAAGCTAATATTGGCACTTTCAGCAAAAGTTACTTCTTAAAGGCTTTTGTGAAGTTTTCTGAAACTTCTGAACAATCTGCCAAGTAAAATTCCTTCATGTTCAAAGAGTTTGTGGGTTTCTGATACAGCATTTTGGTGGCATTCAAACCAGGGGCTTAAATTGGCCTTTTAATAGGCCTCACTTTCTTTACAATAAGGCACTTCACTCGTTTTTTTTTTTCTTTAATTATTATCTATAATAACTCCTCTCAAAGGTATTTCTTTAGGTTAAACTTTGACTTTCAGACATATTCTTGTAGCATCTATAAACACTGTGTCATATGATTCAATTAGTTGAATCAGAAACTGCTAGCTGTGGAATTTCTGAGGCACAGAAGCAAGTCCAAGCCAATATTTCTGCTACCATGCTGCAGTCCTGTTAGAGTATCTCTGTTTTAAAAGGCAATGTTTTAGTGAGGATAAACAAGCAAACTAAATTAATCATTTTTACTTTCTGGAAAAGAGAAAATCTTATTACAGTGCAGTTTTTTCCTTTTTTCCCTAATAAGACATTTATTACGTCCATGCATACCTTATCCCTGTTTGTTTTAACTGTATAATGCAGTAAATGTGTTACAGTTCAGCCTTTAGTCACAGTAGATTCACTGCAATTTTTTATATATGTACAGTTGCTGCAAAAAAAAATTACATAAATTTTTTTTAATTAATCAACCCAAGCAAAAAAAAGACCATTTTCTTCTGGATAAACTGTTGAGCAACATGAGTCAGTGTCAAAGCTCCATAATGCACCACTAAAACAAATCAACCCCATCTCAATAGCGGCGTTGCAGCACAAGGTGATGTAAGGTCATGGCATTAGTACGTGTCAGATGAACACAGTAATTAACCATGAAACATTTGGTCGTGCACGAGTCTTCCCTCTGCTGTTTGTGTGGAAAGCTGAATAAACATGGGATAGATCCAGAGCAGAATAAACCTTCAATTAGCCTTGAAAAATCTGATTAAACACAGTCTAATGTCCTCCTGAGAAAACAGTGGTAAAAAAAAAGCATGAACACTACTGGACTAAGGGTCAAGTTTGATATGGAAAAAAACACATTGACTTGAAGGTTTTAAGATTTGTAGCTTTGTAGGTTAGATTTGTCTTATTTCAAATCGTCTAGCTGAGCGTGAACATTTAATTTGGGTAACATAATGATATATAATTACCCCAGTGTTGATAAACATATGTTTATTGGAATCAACCTGGTGATGCCAATATATTTATGGACTAACTGATGTACAACAGAAAAAGATTGTTTTTAATTCTGCCAAATCTGCTTTTCATCATTCATTTAGCCACTTGTTATGTTAGGCAGGAGTATTCCATCCAGACCTGAAATGGCTACAATCCGGCAGATTCTCGATGTATTCCTGCTTCAACACACCTGAATCAAAATAAATAGATCTTACACCCTATAAAGTTTTGATCTTGCTGTGTTGTAACAAGGATACATGAAAAATCTGCTGGATAAAAAAAAGCAAATCAAAACAAAACCTAAAAAAAATGAAAAACATAAAATTAATATAATAAAGATTTCTTTGCATGTGTAAGCTAAAGCCACCTAAGCCTCTAACATTTATATTTTAAAATGTAATAATAATAAATAATAAATAATAAGTGCTTGTAAATATTACATTTAAATTAAGCCGAAAAATGAGAGGCAGCAGAAATGAACCCTCCCATCTTTCTCATTCACCGGAGCTGGATTAATAGTTGCCGAGACATTTCTCAGTTAGCAAACCAGCCAATCTACCTCAAGATGCTTTTCATTGTAGTCTATCGATGCTGAAAGCAGCTTAGTTGACAAAGCTTGAACTGCACTATGATGTTGCTGCCTTCTTGACCAGGTTTGTAGTTAAAATATTCTCTAAATTTCTGTGCCAAAAATGCATTTCTGTTCTCCTGTTAGTTGTTCTCATCTTCTGCCATTGTTGTTCTTCGTGTGAAAACATTTTGTTTACGATGGAAACGGACTGACCTGGCAACTTACTCTAGTTTGATAATAAAAGTACACATTTATTAAAGGTATCAATTAGCCTCCAGACATGAAATCAGTATTTCTTAGTGACTTAAAGGTGACATAAAAGTGAGCTGAACTTGCCTTGTCTCAGATAACACCCCATAAAACATCACATCTTTGACTCTTGAAGTGTTTTGTCATGACTTGACTGTGTGTGTATTTTCAGTAGTGCTGATGTTACTAAGTGATAATAGAAATATTAAAGAAGAATAGTAGTATTGTAGTTAGCAGCACAGTGGCCTGACAGGAAGGTCTGGTTTGAACTTTGGCTTACATGCTTTACCTTTGTATCCCTGTTTATGCATCTCTTTCTGGCTTCCTCTCACTGTCTAAACACATGCATGTTAGTTTAGTTGGTCAATTCTTGGTAAGTTCTCATTAGGACTGGTTGATTGCCTGACTATCCAGAGGTCTACCCTGCTATTGGCTCCAGCTTTCCCATGACTTCGCTACTGATCTAAGTAGTATAGCAAGTATGAAACACATTAAACATAGATAGAGATGCAACAAGGAAAAAAAAACTAAATGTGGGTTACCTCAACACTATAAAACAACATAGATTTATGATACACACTTAAGTTACTGATTTATTCTTACATGCTCAAACCTCAGTCAGATAAAAGATCTATACATGGGGTTGACTATACACTGCACTCTCACAGCCAATTTAGGATGGAGGTTTTTTTTGTGCACTTTGTTTAGCTTGCTAACAAGTGCTTGCAGGGGTTAATAGGTATATATTCAGTATCTAAAATCACTGCTGCTTTTGGCAGGAGTCTAAAGATAAAGACTCTTCTTCATATCTCTTCTTGTTCAAAACTTTTAAAATAATTTGTAAAAGAGCAAAAAGAAACACCAAATGACACACCACCCAATTATTAGATAAAGAGTCTCAGATGAATTATGGAATTATAAAATCCCTCAGATAAGAGCCAGTTAAGCTCTCCTTTCAAAGTTAGCTTTCAAAATTCAATAATTTTCTCAGACAAGCCCACAATGTCAAAGCTTTGGTGCAACCATGCAGCACTGAACAACTTTAACCATTATTTTCATCATTGTCATCTTTTTATGTTACTCTTAAAATGTTTACTTTAAATTGTTTCAGGCTGGAATATGAGCTTTAAACTTTAATCCCAAACCTTAAAATGTTCAGAACAAGTAACCATGTTGAGCCTACATCCATGTAAGAACAATACTACAGATATGCTTGAAAGATCTTTTGGTTGAGGGTCTCAGCAATTTATTCTTTTCTGTTCAGTTGGTGCTTGAAGAGTCTGCTTGTTCAACGTAACAGTTGCCTTATACTAAAAAGTACTAAGTTATTCTACTTTAGCATTTGTTTTCCATGTACTTTCAGTCATTTGACGAATGGAAATAGAAAAACGTGGCATTTTTGTTTTTTATTTGTGTGATCAGTTTATTGCTGTGCTTCAGCCATTTGTAAATTCTTGTGCTGTAATTGAAGCCATTGCCAAAAATTTCAACACTACTAGTCAAACTATCCCCTCTATTTAACATTTACACATTTGGAGACTAGAATTAACTGACTATGATGATTCTGAGATCCATCAAACTGATTGAATTTATGAGAAATTGATCATTTATTTTGATACAATACTTAAACATGAGAATTTCATTGACTGTTTATCTACTTTTACTTAAAATTATTAACTACATCTTCAGGCTCAACAAAAGTCTTTTAACTATTCAACAATCTTTCCACCATTTTAAAAAAAAATGTATTTATTTAATATTTTACAGCAATTTCTAATCTAATCAGTCCTATTTACAACATCGGTAGGCAACATTATGTAGAAAGCTATAAATCCAGTGTGTAACAACACACCACAGACAGATAAAGAACTCCACTGTGAACATAGTGGTGCTTTCAGTTACTAAGGGGTGAGTTTATGTTCCTCATGAATCAGTGGGCGTGAAAGAAATTGAAAATGGACACCCAATGTTTGACACTTTAAAAAGTAATTATGTCTTTACAGCTTGTTTTACTGCTACATGTGGCTACATGTGTCTTTTAATGCTGCTTGGGTATTATACCTCAATAACTTTTAGTTCCTGTAGAAGTTTGGTAAGCTTTAAAACCCAACAAAGCAACACTAAAGGAAGTAACCAGTTTGTGCATGCTCAGGATGGGGATTGAATCAAAGAGAAGATATGATGCATCAGTGTTGGATCTATAATGACAACCTGTCTTCATATAGTTACCTTTGCTTTAGTGGCATCTGGTTAAGGATAACTTCAAATCCCTTTGACTCTGAATCCAAAAAAAGCTATTAAACAAAACAAATGAAACTTAAAATGGTTATCCTTCCATTTGTAATCCCCCAACACTGCACATCTTGGATAAATTATTGTAAACACCATTTACAATAAGTCAATCAACAAACACAGAGGGCAAGGTCAAAACAGTTTTAATTCAATTAGAAGTTTCCACACAGTAATTTACAAGTCTAAACATTTCCATTGTTAAATTGCCATTTTCATTCTTATCTTCTGCATGCAGGGTCATCATGAATGAAACAGCAAACACAGACCATGAACGCTAAGCTTATTTTCTTCTTGAAAAACCCCAAGCACAGTTTAAATCACAGGTTAATTGCATATAGGAGAGGAATTCATTTTCATCACTTGGGTTGCAAGAAAGGTGTGTAGTGTATTAAACAACAGTCATCCCAGGAGTTTTCTGCACAAAAAACACAGTTACAGTTCTTTCATATGTAATCCTTTTGCAAAATACAAAAGCAACTGTGTCTTTGACTCCAGTGCTGCTCCAGATCGATGAGGATTGGTCTCAACACAAAGGCTTGCCATGCCTCATGTTGTTGGCACAGGTTCGACCCACATTGGCCCCCTCCAAGAGTAAATCAGAGAGCCGGTCCAAGCCAAGGCAAGTGGTAAGCGGGCTGATGAGGCCGTAGAGACCCCCTAAGGTGATGCTAATGGGCCAACCAAAGCACAGGAGTACCACCAGCCATATGACACACCAGAAACATGACCCACAACTGGCCATCCTAGTCTGGAGGAAAGAGGTAAATTTTAATGAAACTGGTAACTGACTAAAAAATGTAGCATGTTTTGCAAAGCCAAATGCTTTCACTATTTGTTGAGCTGATAAACACATAGCAGGACACTTTAGATTGCACATAGTGTGTCAGATACTTTAAAAGCACATTGTGTGTCCAAGGAGCAGCAATGCTACTTAAGTGATGATATGAGATTATCAGATTGAGATTTGCACTGTTGATGATGTGGAAGTGCTTACCTAGATTAGGCAGTGTTTTTTCCCTTCTAAAGCATGCCAGACTGGCAATTTCAGGCAGCAGCCACCAGTCCTGTCTGTATGTTTTGGTAATTCTCCACCAAGGGACATGGTGTTTAAGACTGGCACTAACACATTAGTCACCCTCTAATAGCAGATCAGCAAAGATTGTGAAGAACTTTGGCAATAAGCATAACTGTCAACACAGATAAGTTACAACCAGGAATAAAATGTGCTGCTATTCTGAACTTACTGAATTATCCATGATGAGAAACTTCTTTTTGGTATCCTGTACAGTATCTATATTTTTCTTGTTGCTACAGTGAACATTTTCTCCCACAAGACCGTAAATCTATTTGTTTGATGAAATCCAACAGAAAAATCTGCCCTGAGGTCCAGCCTTGAAGTTAAGATAGTGGAAAGGATGGTTTTGTGAGTGTGAGCGTGTTGTGTGCTGTCAGTGTGATTCCTGAAACTTGCTGCAGCTTTAAGACACAATGGTCAGATCTTTCTCCCCTCCAGGCACTGCTGGCTTGACTCTAAGTAATGTGTAATTTCCTGTTGTGACACTGCTGTCACGTAGGGTTGGGCAATAAATTACACATCCTGCATGTGAGTGTCTCATGGTGGATCCCGTGCTCTTGGTAAACGCCCTCACATTAAATAAGAGAGGGGGGAAAAAAGCTACTGAAACAGCCATTTAAAGGCCAAATTGATACTGTGCAACCAAAATACAAGGTTTAATTTTATATTTAAAATCCTACATATTTTCATTCCTTTTGTAAGCTTATCATATGCAATCACAATTTTAATAATAATATTAATAGAAATATTATTTGAACATCCAAAATATACCCCAAATCAATGTTGCAGATATATTTTATCATAATTTAAATTAGCGTAGACAGAATATAGCAATGACTTAACTGTTTGCATTAAGTTTTACTGCATGCTGTTAGTCTCTGTAACATATTAACCCTTAGCCAAGGTTAGAAGTGAGAGCTTTGCAAAGTAGCTATTAACCTAGTGAATACCTGTCCTGTGAGTATAAAAGACATGTTCACCTTCAGCAGAGAAAAAGTTCTGGACAAAGCGGGCGCCTGCTTGTCTTCTGGTGTGTAGAAAATCGCCAAGATCCTGCTTGAGGCTCAGAGAGATGAGTCTGAGCAGCGGCCACTTCCCACCAGTTAGTTCTAATTTACCACAACAAGGTACCACAGGCTACTGAATTGTCATGAGGCCAGCGGGGAGAAAACAGACAGTTAACAGGAAGACTTAACGGTGGGAGGGTATTACACAATGCAGCCATTCATGTGACTCAAGGAAAAGTATGCTTGGTGTCATGAGATTTAGGGCAAGTTGGTGAACATTTGGTGCATTTTTGTGGAGGCTTGCATTAAATTCCACCTGCATTTTTTTTTTACAAAACTATGTAAATTGTACAATCATTGTAAAAAAAAGTGTGTATTTTCCCCACTATTTTACTAACATTATCCTGTACATCACTATCATGTTGTATCTGAAAATATTTATCAGTATTTCACTGATGCATCCTTGACAATCTGTTCAACATGTTATTCTCATCCTTTCCTCAGACGCTAAAACGGAAACTCATGTGAATCTTCCATGGGGTGCCCTGTACTTGGACAATAGGGGGGGGGGGGGGGAGGCATAATAGACATTTCCTGACTCCTTACTTGACTAAGTGAAAAAATGTGTCTCTCCAAATCCATCAACACATGGTTCTCCATCAGGTCTTCAGCTGGCCCAGGCACAAGCAGCTGTGCTGCTGCTGACCTGTTCTTTCAGCAAGCCTGAGGTATGATGTAGCAACTAACCTCTGGTGCATGATAATGAATACATTTCCAGTCTGTGTTTTGCCTGCAGGGTTGAGGACTGTGTTAACCTCTTTATTTTAATTAATGTTTAAATTACTAAGACCTACTTTGGTATGTTTTGATGTTAACTCAAATCTTTTTATATTTGCTCAGTAAACCTCATTCATAAGAATGATCCGGATGAGGTAAAGTGCCCTACAGCTCACCATGTCAATAGCAGTGCACACAATATGAATGGGAACGGATTTAATGTTACTGGTTGAGTGACTGTACTTCCAGAGGGTGAGATAAAATCCCCCAGCATGCACACTGGCTCTTGGGTAAAGTGACTGACCTACAAATGCAGCTTAGTATCAGCTTGTGGTGCTGGTGTAGGTTGAGCCAATCAGATTTGAGTTGTGCTTCACACAAAGGAGGGAAGCAGATGAATGGATGCACGTATCATGACAAAGACATTCTTACAAAGCCTTAATATGTTGACTGCAGGGCATTTGTTAGAGTGTATGAAAGTGATATACAGAATAGAGGCACCGAGTTTATAATCAGCTCTGAGAAGAGCATATAAATAAATACGCTACTGAAAATAAATGGATTTAATTTTCTCTCTTTTTTAATAAAGTAATGATAGTAGCAATGATACATTTAAAAAATAGTGACAACACAATGTGGATCTTTTCAGTAGAAAACAAATTCAGACTCAATTACATCACTACAGTTTATCTAAAGGGAACCCACTTGGTTCCTTAACAGCAGTCAAACAGAAGATCTTCTACGGCATTTGCTCCTCCGTACTATCCTCCCCATCACTGTCGCTATCTCTTCCTGGGTGCTCTGGCATTTTTGCGTGGTCTTCTGGATCCTGCTCTCCCTCCTGCTCACTTGTGTCCTCTCGGTTTGGCTCAGCGATTGCATCTCCTGTGTTTTCCTGCTCCATGGGGGTTTCTTCCTGTGGTTCTGGAGAGCTCACTGGTGCCTTGGCAACCTCAGCATCTGTCTTGCTTTGCTTTGGAGGCATAGCCAGATTCTGCTGTTGCTGCTGAGAGGCCCAAACAGAGGAAATTCAACACAATGTCACCTTATTTTGACAATATATGACTGAATATATTCAGTTAACTATTATGACAGCAAAATAACTTTTACAACAACTCTGCTATCAATTTTGCGTAGTAAAGTAGTGTCTCAACTATCATTAAAGGCTTCACAAAGACATGGAAGAAAAAAAGAGACATTTGTTGATTTAATTATAGACAGCATCAGTTTAAGCTGAGTGTATCTTAAAAAATGGTATAAAATGTAAGACATTCAGGAGCTTCTTAGGTTTGTAAATCGTACTTTATAAATGTATTCTTTCAGCTATGTAGTCTTTTTTTTAATTTAGACATCATTTGAAAATGAATGTATAGTTTAAAAACCACTCAAGCTTCATTTAATTATCTTGGCTTGTGCCTGTTAATTCTTCACATGCACAACTGCATTTTTACATCTGACCTATTTAGTCTTCTGCCTTATAGTTCAAAAGCTGAAAATAATAAAACAGTAACCAGAAAGAATAGAAGCTGCCAAGACTGAAAAAGTTAGACCGATGTTATTACATCTAACTAAATCTTTATTTTCACAAATTAAACATTTGTTTAATCTGCACGGCTGGTTATTTTACCTGTCTGTTTTAAGCTTCAACAGCTGAGGTGATGATTTTTTTTTTACCTGTCTATACTTCTGGGAGGTCTGCATCATGTGCATGTACATATTATACACGAGGTTTGCCATCTCTGGCATGTTCTTCACAACTTGGTCAGGCTGTCCAGACGCATCTCTCTGAAGGGAGGAAACATAATGACAGTAAGAAAGATTGCTTTGAATTCAAGATGTGATATTAAATAAATTAAACCAGAAAATCATTCCTCTGGGCAGCACCTGGATAAGTGCTGATCTAAAGCTTAATATGAGAAAAAAATCCCAAATCTCATGCCGTCTACCTCCTGCTTGTTATTTATAAGCAAATGTTTTAGCCTCCAGCTGTTACTTCTCACACACTAATCCAACAAAGTTCAGGATGCAGAATCAGTTATTTGACCACATCAGTATGCAGACAAAGTCTTGCAAGCTAAACTGAAGTAAGATTTGCAGAATATTCTATCTGCTTAACTGCTGCCTCGTAAATACAGGGCTGATGGTCTCAGAAACGCTGTGGGCATCATGTCAGAGTCAATGACAATAAGAGCTTTACTGCTGTACAACTCCACTGTTCTTCAGGTCTCTCAGTAGAAAAGTATTCGCTAAAAGGTTTGTGGATTTACAGTTTCCCTAATTTTTCCCACTAATAAATCGTACCTCCAGTATGTATATTATTACATATTATGCCGTTGTGTTTTCACAACCACTTTCACAATAGCGGTTGAATAGCCTGTGACAGTTTTGTTCAAGTGTTGCTAAAATCTGACTTTTAATCTGCATCTGTGTGCTAACAGCAGGAGTTTATTGAATCAGGCTTAGCAAGGGGCCACATGTGTGTGCCCAAAAGAGCTGTCCCTCATGGGGATGAACACTCTAGAGTCAGAGGAAGTGTCAGAGACCACGGGGTATTTTAGACACCCCTAGTGCCACATAAGCCAGTCAGTGAGACGGTGACCAGACAACAGCGTGTCATGCTGGTCAGGCAGGATTTGGGAGAGTGGTTTTGTCTTTTGATCTATGGAGTTTATTTATAGTCATGCCTGTGTTCACCAAGCTTATAGATATCTTTTGCAGATGGCCGTCAACAGATCATGGACAATGCATAAAATAGTATGGTTTGAGATCAATGGAAAGATTTCACTTAGAAAATAAAAAAAAAAATGTCAGTACTAAATAAAGAAAGAGATTTAAGGAATTAAGAGAGTATAATGCATAAACAGATTAAAACATGGATGAGTATGTTAGCGTACAGGTTGTTCCTGGTTGTAGTACTCATGTGGTCTGATGTGAAGCTGCAGCGGTCTGGCGGTGAGTTGGTTGAAGGCAGGAGTCAGCTCAAAGCAGTTCTGGAACAGTGACACCCGAGCAAAGATGTACAGGCCCAATCTGGCTCTTGACATGGCTACCACCAGACGCCTCACATCCCTGTAGGGGGACAGAAAAGAAAAAGAAAGTTACGGATTTGCTTGACATGAGGAGGACAAATATTCAAAGGAACCTGAGTGGGTGGTGATGAAATAAAAGAGAGAAAATCATGTGTAGGGGAAAAACAAAAACTGGGATTGTGATGAAAGGACGGAGTAAAAGACTGGAGAGAAAAAGAAAAGTGTAGTGTAGGAGGAGGGAGGTTTAGGGACGGATAAGCAGGACTAGGTGAGTGGGACAAATATAGAAGCTCAGAAAGAAATAAAGGAATTGAAGGCAAAGGGCATGGATAAGTAGAGCAGACAAAGAGAGAGAGAAGTGGGAGAGTAGAGGAAAGGGTAGATTTAGGTTACTTTTTTTCTTGCCATCAAGGAGAATTAAGAGATTAGAGACAAAGAAGTAATTTCTCTGTGAAGAGGAGGAATCCTGCTTGGCTTGCTGTAGTGGTAAAAGTGGTTGTTTATCTACCCTGTCGAGGAATGCTGGAGAAGGTCTACTTATCAGTGTATGCAGTGCATCTGTACAGAAGTCAAAAAGCTTGAGAAGAAACAAAACACAAAAAGCACCGAATGTGAACAAATGGCAAACTAAAGGTTAAGCTGATCTGCAAACTATGCATATTGCAGATATCCTCCTACTAAATTGTATGTTACTTAACATTCTACATAAAAAAACAGCAAAAACCCAAGTCTTTGTTTAATCTAGCAGTACGAGCTGACTTTATAAATATTCTGGTTTGATTAGGAAGAATATAACATAATCATTTTGGATTAATTTATAACACATACTACATATACTGAAAATGCAGCTAAAAATATGAAATGTGAATTCCACCTGAGAACATGAGATTAAGGGAATTAATCCTTGCAATATGCATGATGAGTTTCATGAATATGCAAAAGCACAAAAAAGAGCTTATGAGAGTCACCAGGCGGGAATGAGAAAGTTAACATGAGCATCTAGTCTTGAGATTATTTTATATTTCAGGCAAAATAATGATGGTAAACGGAATTTAAAAGCAAAATATGTCCACAGAGACAAACTACATCAGCCTACACCAATGAGCTTGGAGCCGGAGAGGACATGGACCAATCATAAGGCATGATAGCCCGTGGACATGCCACTACTGAGAGACACCCACCTGGGCTAAGCTGTGACTTGATGGGGCAAAGTGAACCAATACCGTTTCTGCATGTGTGTGTGTCCAGCTTTGAGTGTGTACATGTCAGTGTGTGTCTGTATCTGCGTTGCCCTGTCAAATTATATGCTCCTGTATTTGAATGTGCTTTGGTATATCAGCAGGAATGTTTCTCCTGTCAAAGCAAGGGTCAGCTCATCATATGGTCAGCTACATCCCCTGTGGTTGTCACGGCAGCAGATTGCCATGAGGAGAGATGCTGGGAGAGTGCATGAGCAGAATTATGTGGTTAAAGTCAGTGGTGCACCACAGTGATCCCAGAATGCAAAAGGGGGACAAAAGGAAATCCCTGTGACTCATTGGAGTTTAATCTTCTAAATATTTAACCTTTTTCTGACATATTTGCGTCAGATATTTAAGGAGATTCATACCAAAAGTTTCTACAAATGATCTTTTATCAAAGACGACATGTATCTCAGAAAGTCTAAACTATAGCTAAAAGGAATTGCTAAATAATAATAAATCTGGATTTAAGTTAAAATAAATAATTTTTCTAACACTTAGCTGATCAGATGGGAAAATTAAGTATGCTTTTTAAAACATTCTCATGTGAAATAACTACAACAGTCTCCATTTTGCCAGAACACTGAGTATTCATGGGCTCATTTTATCAAGCTGACTGAAGGATAATAGGAGCTGCAGTCATTTCTCAATCCATAAGCAGTGAACAGATGAAACACTGAGAACGTATTTGCTCACGTATAAGTTCCTAAAGTAAAACTAGACCAGATCCAGAACACGCACTCCGAGTCAGATAAACTACCATTTTTTGTGGCCAACTCTGTTGTCCTAGTGACATCAAGTCATCTCTTTATCTGTAAGATAATATTCCAAAATTATTTTTTCAGTTTTTTTCTGCCACTTAACCTGTTCACACTGAAAGGATTTAAAAGTGGGAGGCTTCAGCAGCAAAAGGAATGGCCTATTATTCGCTCTGGAATTCCAATTTTCAGGCTGTCCAGTGCTGTGATGAAGCTGTGAGGAGGGCAATTCCTACAGCAGCTAATGTACATCACAGCCAGTGGCCAGAATGGCTCACAGAAGTGCGGTAGATGAGTTCAGCTTCAGCCTAATAAAGCATGTGGTATATTAAGGCTAAAGAGCTCACTGGGATCCCATGGCAATTGAAAAGTCACCACAAATCAATTTGGTGAAATGGGGGAAGAAGCTGGGAGTCAGGAAAAGGAGCAGTGAGATAAAGTGACAGATAGGAAGGATAGTTTAGCAGAGAGCAATGGGACAAAAACTACAGTCAGCACTAGTCATGCTGCTGTTCTGAAGCACCTTTATCCTGTCTGCATCAACATTGAGGCATCGCTCACGCATGTATCTACAAAGCCACACATAACAAAAAGAGAAGGTCTCCTGACAGCAGCTGTCTCAGTATAGTTGAGTTCTGGCATCTCTGCTGTGTTACTTCCCTTGAGGGTGTTTATCTTAGATATAGCTGCTATTACATGTAATTTTATAGTAGAATGCCTGTTAGAAGCTGTGGGCGATTTTATATCAGGTACATTTTTCTGCTTGGCATGCACTGAGATATAATTACCTTAGATGTCCCACAGCTTTGGTCCGGACCAGTGAGAGGATGATGTAGTCATTCTGCTGACCCTGGAACCTGTCCACTGTTGTAATCTGTACAAACCCAAAATATTCATTATTTAACAAGCAACACACATATACATAAATATCAAATATGTGCTTTCTAAGCTTTGGTAGCTACAATCCTTTGCAAAGTAAACAAGTGTTTACTTGTGAGTCAGGTGGATGGATTTAGCTGAGATGTTTAGATCCATGAGTGAAAATAATGTCTCCTTTCAATTCTTTCTCTTTTTATTTATTTATATTTGAGAAGGGGATAAGCAACGATGCCTTGATCTTTTTTTTTGCCGTTATCTATGAGGTCCACATGGCCAGCCTGACACTTTAATATGGCTTATAGGGCATTTGGCACCACCAGCCTCTTACCAGGGCCCCTGAGTATCAGGTCCAAGGTACTAGGGGGGCATGCAGTTTGACTCAATCAGAGGTTATTTTAGGGACAAACAGAATAAAAGAAAAGTCTCTCTGTGTGAGGTTTAACTTTAAATCAAAACAAACTCATGTCAATGAATTTCCATCATTTCTAATCTCATCTTGCTGGGAACTGAGCTTATTCCCATAAATGAAGAAAAGGACTGCGACTGTGCTTCTGCGCCTTATATAATTAAGACATGACACAATGGCAGAAAAGGGTGAAATAAAATCCTGCTATAATGAAGGATGCTCTAAATATGCAAATCACGTGTTCTGTCTTGCTAAAAAAAAAAAAGAAAAGAAAAAAAATCACATTTATAATATTAAATTATATACAACACTAAAAAAATTCCATTACATTTATAAGTAGCATGCAGGACATTTTTATGGAAAAAAAATAAGAATAAAACCTATCACATGATGTTAACAAAAAAAATCTGCAGTGTGCTTCCACTTATTTTTGGATTCTGTGTTGTTTTTTTACCTTAAAAAAAGACAAAAAGGCAGTATTATGAATTCACTTGACTTGATGGACTGTTATCACTGCAAAAAAACATTACTTCATGTTGCTGAAATAATAAAAATCAATAACCATAACACAAATAATAAGACCAAAAAAATGAAAAGACCCCCATGAAAAACTTTAATTATGACCACATAAGGAGCTTACGTCTTCTCCAATATAATGGTTACAGCAAACCCGTAAAAAAAAAGAGAACCAGTACCTTAAAACTGCACAAGATAAGACAGCTGAGAATAGATGCTGCACAAACTAAACAAGTCATAAGTCCTTTTGATTTGCTATTGCACGCAAAACACTGTTCTGACGTTATGGGCCACATGCAGATGAACTTAAAAGCTCAGCAGAAAGAGGTTGTGTCCTCTATAGATTGACTCATAAGAGAGGATCAATAGGACATCATCTACCATGGTGAAACCACACAGGCCTACTACAAGTACAATAACTAACATGAGAAGGAGCCAAGCTAAATAAAATATACAGGTTGCCGTTTTTCCTTCCTACTGCAATTCTAGATGAACCCGACATCCTTTAAAGATTTTCAGGCTTTCAGATAAAAAGAAATTAATTTGGGGAATGTATATATATATATATATATATATATATATATATATATATATATATACACACACACACACACACACACACACACTCACACAAGAGAAGCTATAGGGCTAATGGTGTATTCATTTACATCTCTGTTGCTGCTTAGAACAGGGGCTACACCACTGGGCAAAATATGTTGGTTTTACAAATGCATTCAGAATTGTGGGCTGTATGTTCAAGTTAAAAATCCACTGTATATGTGCACGTGTCTATACACATGTAACAGTGAACCTGCCAGCAAGAGGGGCTTTTGATGGGGAGTTATTCTTGGCCCACAGACATAGAAGCCCATATCGACAATTTCCCCAAGGTGCAGCTTTTTGCATGGTGTTAAGTTATTTATAAGAAATCTTCTAGGGAGAGAATTACAGAGGTCATGTCAATGTAACTCACACATGTCTGAGGCCATAAGAACACACATAAACACACACACAGGATATACTGCGAGTCTTTCGCTGTGATCTATTTTACATGGAATGATTTGCTTACCTTTTTTTCTTATCATGAAGACAATAGCATGCTGTCTTCCTTTCCCTCTTTTTGCTATTCTAGCCATCCTGATATGCCATTTTCATGCCAATTAGCGCCTGGAATGTGCAGAAATCAGTATGCTAAATTTTTGTTAAAACCTTTTTTTTAAAACCATACCCAGGGTTATCAGAGTTAACAGTTTCATCTCTTATTGTTCATGGACTTGATGTCTATATGTTTTTCACCAGTTCTCTGCCATAAAAACAGTGTACTGGGACATGATGAGCCATGTTTCCAACATATGTCACCATATCCTGTTAAGACTTTCTGGTTCCAATCAAACAGCTTTGGTGTTATTGTCCCACAGGCTGCTATAGACATCTGTTCAAAAATGTTCACCGACAAAGATGTTGTTTGTGGTTTTGTGTTTTTTTGTCTTGTCCAGGTTTTGCTGTTTCTGTATACGGAAAGTGGATTTAGCCGGGTGCGTGTCAAACACAAAATGCACCACAAAAGCACATTCAGCATGGACCCAATGTGCTCAGTGTACACCCACCCCTACATATGCACTCGCCCTAATTGGCCTTGCATATCTGTAGTCCCAGAACAGAAGATGAGCCAAAATGCTCCAAATCGCTGGCAGTATGAGGCTCTCTGCTATAACAATGGCGGACAGCTAATGAGTTAAAGATACTCATGTTCTCTATAAATGAAGTTTGTATTTGTGCCCATGTAGAAGAGATGTACAAAAGCTGCTCTGAAGATTTAAACAGTAACACTCTTCATTCATCCAGCTTTGTAGTTAATATGCATCCAAACTAACTAGATAATTAAAACTCATCACTCTGTAACTAGGATGAAGTTTTGATTGATGTCATGGAAATCATGTTTGTGAAATTAACAGAGTGCAAGCATACTTAAATATATATAACTGCATGCATGCTATGTTAATGGGAATTTCAATTTTTGAGACTCAGGAAAACCTTCAGGCTATTTTGTGCTATTTTAAGATCGTGACTGGTACTAACCGGCCTTTCTCTCCTTTTGTGTCTAATTAAAATCATCAGAGAAAAGTAAGCTGGCTGTTGACATTTGCTTGGTTTTAGCCATTGTGACACATTGTCAGACACACAGTGGACCCAGTGCGCAGCGCATGACCTTTCAGCTGCTCAGCGTTTTCCCACAAGAGTCCCTGTTTCTTTTTCGGAGCACTCCCTCTCTGGCCATCTTTCATTTTAGCAAATTTAGCAGCTTGTCACTCCTGTCACTTTATCACTGGGCAAGCATACTGAGTAAGGACGTGAGCACAATGAATGATGCTTTATGTCTTAACATTGTCGGACAGTTTACATGGCTAAGCAGATTTTCTGTCTTGCTGTCAGAACAAGGAAAATGCTTCAAGACAAAACAAGAAGGTATGGTTACACAGCAAAAAATATAGACACAACTAGAGGGAATTAGCAAACACTTTCACCCTGCAGCTGGTACAGCACACCGTTAATTTGGAGTCCTAACTGATGTCATAAATGACTCAACAGGAATCGTTTCCTGTAAGCTTGTTTTTTAATGATAATGTTCAAATATGGGATACATTTTTTAACTTCTCTTAAGTAATAAATTGGATGCTAAAAACTGATGTTCATAGTTTGGAAAAGTGGAATACTAATAGGTAAACAGACTTGTTGCCAGATGAAGGCTTTTTATAAGAATTGATCAATGTTTTAAATACAGAATAATTAATTTATTTATCATTATGATATACTGAATGACTTAGTTATCCTCTTTAAACTAATAACCCTTTTCAACATCTGCAAATCTGTCATTTTGCTCTAATGAGAAAGGTACTTTTTATTTGTGACTACCTGAATATCCGGAATGATCAGGTTAGTCTATCCGTGGATTTTTTTTCCTTCCCTGATGACAGAGGCATATTCCAAGATGACAATACCAGAATTCATCAGGTTCACATGATGAATAAGTGGTTCAAGGAGCATGAAACATCCTTTTCATACATGGATTGGCTACTACAGAGTCCAGAACTGAACCTCATTGAGAATCTTTTGAATGTCCAGGAGAAGACTTTGCATAACATTCAGACTGTGCCATAATCAAAAAGAGATTCTGGTAGAAAATCTATGCAACACTGGTAAGAAATAAATATGACATTGCAGAAGCTTATCAAAATAATGCCAAAGCAAATGTGTGCTGTAATCAACGCTAGTCGACCCAAAAAAATGTTAGAGAGTGAGTAACTTTTTTTTGCTAAGCAGTGTAAATCATAACTAAGTATGTGATAAAAACCTAACAAAGACTGAAGAAAGGTATAAGATTATGAGCAGGGCAAAAGAATGAAAAAAGGAAGCATAACCTGAGGCTAGTGAGTAAAACTATTTAGCAGTACAAACTAAAAGGAAAGAGATTGCCAGCGGGTCGCTGACTAAACAGTGTAGAGAAAAAAAATAAAAGAAACTAGAAGAGTTCAGGGGAGTAACATGGGATAACATGTAGACAATTGCACTGAGTGGTTCTGCACTCTGAACAACTGGTCTCTGGCACCAACACTCATAAAATTCTTCTCCAATCATTCAAACTGTTTTATACAGGGTGTGATTTACTGAGGTATGCAGTAATCTGGAAAGGAGGGCGGGGGGGAGAATCCTGTTCTATTTGGTCTTATGATCAGTAGCTGCTCCCAGAGTCTCATGATCTGATGCTGCTGGACAAAGATGCCATGGTTTTAAAATGTACATTTTTAAAAAACTTTTTGTGTAAAGTGGATCAAGTCCTTCAGTGACTCGCATACATGAACAAGAACTGCTGAAATTAATTTAAATATATCTGTATGTAACACAACATTAATAATTGGTAATAAAAATATGTAACTGAAATTCATAGATGGGCTAAACTTTTACTGGGGAAAGTGTGTGTGTGTTTGTGGTGAACAGGAGTGACCGAAAGCCTTGTGAGAATTGGGAGTAATGGATTTCTTTCTCACTGCAATGGAGGATAAGAGGTCTGTCCTCAGACTGTAGTTGGCATTTGGGGGTGTGAAAAACCCTTTATGAGCACATTTTGTGTGCTGGGTGTCTGAGTTCTACACACAGATATATAAAGTGAAAACATGTTCATTGGGACTGTGGAGAGAAATGTGACAACTTTAAGTAATGTCACATGTTGTGTTACAGTGTTGCTACATAGATTGTGTAATGTTTAGGGGAGAAAAAAAAATCTATTTACAGTAGGTAAAAAATATAAAATACTTTGCCCCTGATCTTTAGCCCTTATTTAGAAAAATTTTCAGGTTTCAGACTCCCACTCCTGTTTTCTTTATTAAGCAGGATAAATCTAGCTTCATTCATAATGCTTATAGAAATGATGTGATGCACCACTGTTTGTAATTGACTATTCTTGCTTTTTCTTGCTTACCTTGTGAGGCTGGCCAAAGAATGGATTTCCAGCACAGCGTTGGTTGATGACATCTCGTATCAGGTGTTTTTGTCCATTGTAGGTAGTAAGGACGCTGATGCGGTCTGGAGGGTACCCCAGTAAACGCATATACATGTAGAGAGCCACACAGTACTCCGCCTCAGCCAGGTTCTTCACAAAAAGAGAAAACAATGTGGTAAAAACAAGATCAGAAAGCTT
Organism: Pseudomugil tenellus; assembly: GCA_037177515.1. Taxonomy (NCBI): domain Eukaryota; kingdom Metazoa; phylum Chordata; class Actinopteri; order Atheriniformes; family Pseudomugilidae; genus Pseudomugil; species Pseudomugil tenellus. The sequence continues at coordinate 13,249,209 of JBAMHX010000022.1, forward strand.
AAACTGAATATAAAGTGCATCACCTGAGTCCAGTGAAAGGCTTAAAAATGATCTCCTAGTTTCTTTTAATTGAAATTAATAGTGAGAGTGGAATAATTGATGTCACTAAAAAGAAATGGTTGTCTGAGTTACTCAGAATAGCTGGCTTTCTGTAGGAACACCCAGAGGTGTCCTGTATTTTCTTTCTCCCGTTTCTGTAAACCTGTCATGCGTTTAACTTGTCCACCAGATGAAAACCCAGTCATGCATTAACGGTCTTCTAATTTGGGCAGGAATTTACTGATTTAGAAAATTGTCAGGCAGAAAGCGTCCCATCTGTGGATCTTCTCAATGGAAAAATAAATTGATTGGTGCCATTTTTTACTGTGCCTATGAGTAGCTTTAGGTGAGGAGCAGATCCTTTTGGTTTCATGATGTTAAATCCAAATCTAAAAGAATATAATTCTCCAGTTTAATGCTAAAGCTCATTCTGAAAACAAATCTAGAACTGCGACATGCAAACACTTCTATTTTAAATAATTATTTCTTCACTGAACCCCATACCAAATGGCCAGTGCCTAATTCTACATCAGAGATCTCCTCCCAGTGTGAGCCGAAACAACACATTTCTTAGCATTGTGCATCCTTGCTCCAACACTACACTGTGTCCTTCAAACGCAATGGAAAAAACAGAAATGAAACCAGCGTTATGCATTATTCATCCAGTTTCAATTAAACGTGGACTGCAGCCTCACATCTTTGCTAGTTGCTTATGCAGCTTCATCAACGCTTCCTGATCCAGCTGTACTCGGACCAACACATCAAAAACAATAACAGTCTTTGTTCTGCTTCCCATTACCTGCCTACATAAAAAGCACACTTATCTTTAATAAATCACATCATGTTTTTTTTTAGCAAATAAATAATAATAAAAAAACAAATTAAAGTAAAAGCTAAAATCAGTGGTCTTTAAAAAGCATTAAGATGATAATTATCTGTCAACATTGCCTTCTAGTCAGTATGGATTAAATGAATTATTTTCATTTATCCAACTGAATGCAAATGCTGCTTTACAGTTTCATTACAAAGGCAAAATTGTTCTGAGAACCACAAACATTACCATCTCTCACACACGCACAAGGAAAAATATAAGCTGAACTCTGCTTGACACGTCCAACTTTGCATACCTCATGCACATGTTTAACCAAATACGATTTAATGTATTAACACCCGAAAGATGTTAGTAACCATAACAACAAGGGTAAACCCAACACTGGAGTTTGAGCCAATGGCCTGAGGCTACGTGAGGACTGCAGAGGATGAAAGAAAGAAGATTGCTCAATGCTGCCAAGAAACAACCCACTAAAAGGAATAAGAAATCTGGGCGTAACTGATAAATCTGGACTACCCGCAAGTCCATTATACCAACAGCTCTTATGTACTTTAAAATGAAAGCATATAAAACTAAATATCTGAGTTGTAAAAGTTAATGTTTAAACAGCAGAAGATGTGCATTTAGATTGGTATCTTACTGTCCATAAGCCATTTGACAACACTGAAGTGCTATCATTGGACTGAGTCTTAATATGGAAAGTGCTTTAGCAAATGAGCCAAAGAAATAGTAACCAACCTTTGCAGTATTCACTCTTTTAGTGCACATATGCATTTGGCTGAGGCTCTGCTTGTTCAGCTGTGAGATGCATTCAGTATGATCACAACTGCTTCTCTTGTCTGAAATGTACCCGCCCTCTTTTCTAGGAAAGATGATGTGTGTGGTTTGTGTATACGAGTTGTGTGTCAGGTGTTTGAGTTTGGTGATTCCCTTGAGGATCCTTTAAATGGCAACAGGTAAATGGAGTTGAGGTTCATGTGACCTGGTGCCTTCAGAAGTGCACATGGTCTGGATTTAAGAATAATTAGAAGCTTCAGGGACACATGTATCGAGTGCTGAATGCTGCTTTAATGCACATAAAGTAATCTGATATCCCGGACAGATTATAACCTTAAATTAATAGCCTATATATTATATTAAGTTACATTACATTACAGTCATTTACAATCATTTGAAATAACAGTTTTTACTTTACATCTATTTAATTTTGGCCTTTTCATTATGATGAGTTTTAGGTTTATGTCCATCTTCTACCTTATAAATATTTTCTACTTATATTTAACTTTAATTACATTTAGTGTTTTTGTGAGTAAACTTTAAACCATCATACTACCTTTGCTGCTGGATTTGCCACTAACATTTGGTTTCCTGTGCTGGCTAGGCACAAAAGTAAACAACCCTATCAACCCAACCGCTCCACCCCCACTCGCCCACACACTGTCTTGGAGTCTCAGCAATGTCATGATGAAACACAATCTGGATCCTGGTGTGAAGGACAAAGCCACTGGTCTGTGCAAGCCAGAAGAATAAGCAGAGTGATGAATGCATCATCTGGACTAGTGGCTAAACCACAGAAATTTAAAAATGAATGTACTGCTGTACAATAACCAATTTAGTGGAAATGGGAAAGAACATGGTGCTCTGCTGCAGTGAAGTTGTGTGTGTCTGTGCAGGTGTGTATTTCTCAGCGTGAAGTTATGAATCAAACCAATGATTCTCTGTTTGTGTACTTGATCCTGATATTTGCAATGCGTGAAGGATTGTGAACAACACGTGAGGTATAATACAATAGTCCTTACAGAGACAAAATGTGCTTACAGTTTGGCACAACACAACGATGAATATTAATGTGCAGTAGCTTTTATAAACATAAAACTTTCTTAATCCAGGTAACAAAAATGGATCATTTTGTTGAAGGAATCAGTGGTGAATGGAAGGTAAAACGCTGAAGGGTAGAGGTGGTTTAGATTCTTTTAAACAGCTGATCCAAAGCCAAATTGCTTTATCATCATTGCCTATTAGCATTTCACACATGATCCATGGTATAAAAAAACACACACACAGTTATGATTTACTTGTTTTACGTCTCTCTGTTGTATATAATCTAAATGCATTTGAGAAATAATTTATGACACTGGACTACAATTAGCTTGAACATATAAAAATGTCTATATGCATTACATTGCTAGTACAAATATTTGTTTGATTTTGTGTGTGTACTTTCAAGTTTGGACTACTAACCTGGTAAAAATAAGGATTTGGCTCAGATTCTCCCACCCCATTGAAATCCTCCACATTAATTAGCTGAAAGTCGAAGGTGAGACCAGGGTTAGGCACCTGGAACTCTGGAAGTTCCTGCACATGAGGCAGGTTCCCCAGATGTTTGTAGCGCCAGTTGTAAAGGTTACAGAGGCTGCAGAAGAGACAGAAAGTTACACTTATTCCTGCCTTTTCAGTGAGGCAGCACAACCAGCTTGTAAGCAATCTAGTCACAACTTACTCTAACTACATTTTCTGCTCTGACGACTTACCTTGCACGTGCACGACCCTGTGCATCCAAGTCTATGGTCGGCACCCCTAAACGCACAAATCGGGTAAAGAGTGACTGCTCCATGTTGGAGTACTTCTGAAAGGCCATATTCTTGATAACTGGGGGCAGTTGGTGGTGGTCTCCAATCATGATCCAACGTTTTAACCTGCTGTATCCATCCTCTGGGTTCTACAGAAAAAGGGAAAATGTAATCAAATAACAACTACAGGTCTGGCAGATTAATTAGGTTTACTTTAACAGTAACTGAATTGGATTTATGATTTTCCAACCAAAATTTTAACTTATGTTAACATATGCAATCCGATTCCATTATAGCTTTTCTAGTATGATTTTTTTTTTTAGTGTCTTGGTAATTTCACTCTATGTGAAAACAATAAAATCATGATAAGGGAAACTTGGAGCTCAGTGGTGAAGCTTAAAGTGTCACAGTAAAATTCATACTCATATTTCAGATATAGTTAATTTAGTGTTTCTTTTTTGAAACTCAATCTAATATTTGAATTCCTGTGAGTAAAGAGCTACTGTAAAAAATCCACTTACTGTTAAGATTGCAAATTATAATAATAGTACCACTTTGACATATGCTTAACTGTCAAATAGCAGACTCTGGCTCATGGTTGAAAAAAAAATTAAATTAAATAAATAGACCTACTAAAAAGGAGTTTTGGTCATTAATCTGACATATTTAATGACATCATCTCCACAAAGGAATTAGCTCATCTCAGGCAATTTAGTGCAACTATCTAAGAAAAACACCATCACCATGAATTCTACACAAATTATTTAAAATATATAACATATATAAAATATATGACATGGCAGTAACAGCCCTCAGCGATGTCCATGTCTTCCTCATATAATTGGCCCTTGAACACAGGCTGGGGTGCGTTGGCAAAGTACTTGTGGAAGGGAAAGTATGCAGCAATAGCCGCTACCTCTACCTGCTTGCCCTGTTTGGGTTTGACTTTGCTCATGTACTCCTCCCATAGATGAATAGATATATACTTATTTGTGTCAATTTATATCACTACATATTCTCAAATAAAAAAAAATATTAAAAGTCTAAAATGCATATTTTAATGAAGATACAACATAATGAGGGGAATTTAAAAAGGGGTTACCTGTAGCAACAGAGGAATGAAGGTCTCAATCTCAAGAATCTGTGCAGCTTCTTCCATTAAAATGTTGTCATACTGTAAGAGATAATCGACAAGTTGGTTTAAATATCAGTACTGACTGCAGCAAACAAAGGTTTAAGAGGACTGTCTATATTTGTCAACTGAGAAAAGTCCACCTTGAATCCTAGCTCCACCAGGTCATGACGTTTAAGTGCAGCATGTGTGCAGGTCATCGCAATTATTTTGGCTTCCTTCACCAACAGATACTTAGAGCGATCCAGTCCACTCCTTAGCAGCTCAAAGGCCCTAAACTCCTGTCAGAGATGACAGATGAGAGATCAATATTTTGTGTAAAAACAATAAATTATTTTTTTTTTAAAAAAAAAAGCAAAAATAAGGCTTATAAACAACTAATTATCATCAATAAGAAGGTTAATGTAACACCTTTTGTCTACTATAAATTAAAAAGGTCATGGCAGTGGCATGAAAACAAATCAAAGATTTATTCCTGAATTGTAATTATAGGAAATATGATAATACACAAAGTACACTAAATATTACACTAGATGTTTCAGGTAAACCGGGTTTTCTTAAAAAAAAAGTGGTTTTGGTCATAAACCTACTTATTATAATTAGTTTCTTTTGAAGGACAGACTCCAGCAACACCAAATCTTTACTGGGGTGAGCAATAAAAAAAAAAAAAAGCTCAGGGAGAAAGGAACTCTTGACATGATGTGAACAGTAGAAACTGTTGAGCAAGTGACTGCAGTGCAGGCAGAAAAGGCAAATATTTAAACTAGAAGTGGGACTAGATAATTTTTTTTAAAATTATCTAATATATTTGTAATCATTTAATCTTAATTAATTGCAGTTTAATTGCATAGCAATATTTGCTCAAAAAAGCAATATTTCTTTTGTAAATTACATTTTAGTGGATAACTAAATGAAATTTTTTAATACTGTACACTCAAGCTCTATTAATATAAATAAAAAATAATTTATTTAAATGACTACTCAAAACAGTAGGCTATATAAAAAAAATTTGCTTCATCAGAAAAAACATCAGACATCTCCATCCAGAAAAGTGCAGTGTGTCAAACACAGACCATAAGAGGAGATTAATTAAGCATTTACACCACATTACGGTATCATTGTACCTGGAAATTCTGCACTGAGAAATGTATTGTGATTAAATGCCTAAATTTTTTTAAGAAGTCAAATTTTTTGTAATCAATTAAACGGAATTACCTTGTTAAAGTCCTACCTCTAATGTAAACATAAAATAAATCGCTGACTTCCCACTACACAGTCTGACTACACCAATATTCTATATCTGCACCTTGCATGCTTAAGTTTTTTTTGTTTTTTTGTTCTGATGTTTGTTTTTGTTTTTACTTCCAGGTAATATGAAAAGATTAAACACACACAAACCCACATTCAGACACACACATACAAATAAATATTTTAAAAACAGACAAGATTGCTTTAATAATCAAACTACATTAACCTCATTCTTACTTTTTTAAACCGTCATTAGAAGCAACTTTCCTCTTTACTGTGATGCAGTAATAAAGAGGCCAACCAGTTTCTCTGTAGCAGAGCATTCTGTATGCAGTTTGTTGTTCAATAACCAGAGAACTTTGGCAGAAATGTTCTTCTATTCAAATGGCAGCACCAGGGACAGTTTTTGCTCAAAATACAAATGAGTTTCCTTCAGCATGCCGATATCACTGCATTACAATGAACACTGTGGGGAAGACAGAAGAGCAGGGAGTACGGGTAAATATGCTATTTCAGGTTGATACACTAGCTGTGCGGAGCCAGGAATGAAGAGGGAAGAGAGCAGCAGACTCGGACAGCACTGGGGTATAAATATTTGATGAGCTACTATTTTTGTATTAATATTAAACCAATCAAAACATGCAATATTAATGAGTTCTATTTTTAACCCTTGAGGCTTCTGACAGACTGAAGTGTTAAATCAAGACAGTGAGGATAAGCAAACACTTTCAAAGAAGGAAGGGAGCAAAAAAATTTAAAGTAAAAAGCAGTAGATGGAAGGAAACGAAAGAGGAGTTTGTATCTATTCCCAACACAGGAGGCACGCTGCATCTGTCTGTCAGGCAACAGATACTCAGAATAGTCTTGTAACAGCTCGTTCGAAACTGCTTTTACATGTTAATGGTAGACAGATAAGCAACTGCAGCAGGATGTTGCTTGTACCTTGCACCACATTCAGCAGCCCCTCTTAATGGGTGTGCAGATTTCACTGCAGCATGGGTGAGGTTGAGGGAGGAGGGAGAGGTGCGATGATGCAGTGATACAGAGGCCAACCTGATAAATCAAGGTCACCACACATGTCAGGATATTACCTCTAGCCAATAACTTCTTTATTGCTTTTTGGAGACCATCCTGGTGTTCCCATAAATCTGAGATGTTTTTTTTTTATTTCTATTGAAATAGTTGATGAGCTGAAAAAGAATGATCATACATCTTCAGCTGCGGGTGACAGTAAAAAGTTGAAAAAGAAGAAGCTTTGATAATTCTGCTTTGCCTTGTTACGTTTACAAATTATGTGCACTACTTAAAATACTAAAATGTACAAAGATTACAGCAATGGCTAAAACTCTGACAAAACCAACACTTTCACAATGAGACTGTCTTTTAGTCAGAAAGCCAGCTACTGGTGCTTAAGTGAATGTCCAACATTTGGTAAAAGGGTGACAGATGTGTTTTAAACAAAGGATCAGCCACATCTGGGCACAGCTTCAGTCTGTTTCAGCAAAAAGAATAATGCAGCAAGTTATCTTAGCTTTAATCGTAGTGACTTGTGCTCTACAAATAAATGTACTTTTTCCATGTTCCATGCAAGTGACCTCTTTAAATCCCACAGTGTTTTTCAGCAGTGAGGAAACCAGTGGACTCTAACATGTGAGTGACCCTCTTACCTCCAACTGGGTAAATATTTTCTTGACATGGCGGTAACAGCCCTCAGCGATGTCCATGTCTTCCTCATACGATTGGCCCTTGAACACAGGCTGGGGTGCGTTGGCAAAGTACTTGTGGAAGGGAAAGTATGCAGCAATAGCCGCTACCTCTACCTGCTTGCCCTGTTTGGGTTTGACTTTGCTCATGTACTCCTCCCAGCGAGATATTACCTGGAGTAGGGAAAAAAAGTTCATTCAACCCCTTCTAAATTAGTTTTAGCTGTGACATTTATTCTTTAATTTGTGTAATCTTTAAGCCTTATGTGTTTCTGTTTCTCTTCTTAAATACTAACAGGCCTAATGAAAATTCATGGTAATATTTAATTGCACATTAGAATGTTGGTGCACATAAATGATGACATTCAAACTATATTAATAGAAAAACAGTAAATGCTCCCTTTGAAAGACTTTTGGAATATGATTTTTTTTAAGTCAATGGCTTTAGTGAGCCACGGCAATACTTCTAGGAATATACACTGCATTGCTTAACTGATGTTCATCTACTGGCTGTAAAAAAACAGCTGCATGAGCACAAATGAGGTTCTGAACTGCACTAGCCTTGTAAAATGAGTGCATCCTGTATATTCTATATAATGATTTGAATGTAAGAGGGAAAATATAACAAATGGGACAAGATCGCTTCAGTCTCACAGAGTTTCTCCCACTGAGTAGCTAATAAACCAGCTTCAACTAAGCAGCAGGGAGGACTGATTCTATAAATACTCTTGCAAAAAAAAACAAGTTTAAGGAAAGTATTAATGAGACGGCTGGAGGACTCAGTTTATACCACATTAATTATCTGTCTATATGCAGAATGAAAACAACCAAATGACCTCCCCACACACAATTATCATAGATCACAGGCAGAATGCTATGCCATGGTCAAAGATTCACCCTCTTTAAATGTCATGTTCTGCTGTTTTGATTTCAGAGTTAAAATACACACAAATGTAGCAAATAGAGTCTGAAACACCACATGAAAACAATAACCAGAGTGGTATGTAACAGATAAATAAAAAACTGGCATAGGAAACAAATGATAGCATGAAACAAAGCAAGACAGCCACAAATAGAGCTTAGGTTATAACAACAGGGAAAAGTACTATAAATTCTGTGAGTATAGCAAAACTACTAACTAATAAAACAATTATCGGCTTATTATCTGGCATGGACTACTTCAATAAATGATAAATCACTTTTGTGAAATGATACAACAGGTTATATGAGGGACAGCTACCAGCTACTAGAAAAAGAAGTATGTTAGTTATTTGAGCTCTCAAAACAAAGACACCCAGCAGTGTAGGAAAATGATTATCTTCAGTAACATTTTTCTCTAAGTCTAAGAATACAGTGATAATAAAGAGTCAGGAATAAACAGCACAGGTTGCTATGTAATGTGCACTTTAAGGCAAACAATGCAGAGGGTGTGGGGAATGGAAATTCCAATAAAGCTACTATATGATTGGCATGAAAGCTCAGAGAAAAAGGACAGCCATTACAGAAATCCATTCTAATAAATTCTGCAAAACATTTCCTGAGTCCCCTTAGCATGCTCCTCTGTAAATCAATATCACAATCCAAACAGAAATACTCAAGGATGGATTGTTGAATAGAGATGGAGAGGAGCAGATGTCTGGGAAAAAAAACAAGTTATCTGCTGATTTATTTTTTTTTTTAGTAAACTTTTATGTTTTTTACTTAGAAAGTGAAGCACAAACCTGAACCATAAACTCAATAAAAAAATTACTTACCTGATAGAGGTAGAAGTGTCCAGCAGTCTCACATGTGTAAGACACATCTCCTGGGACATCCAAGCTCTCCTGTAATCTCCCCACCTCTCTTAGAAGCTCCAGTCTTCGAGCTAGGACGTAGTTCACTCTCCCATACCTGTAAACACACGACAGTTAGATTGCTGATGAAGAGTTACAAGGTGTGATGCAGAAATGTAAGGCAAGGGAGTCCAGCTCCAGTCCTCAAGGGCCACAATCCTGCAGGTTTTCCATGTATCCCTGCTCCAACACACCTGAGTCCAATTAATCAACCATTTAGCTGCTGGATTTATGTAATGGAAGGCAGGTGCTTTGAAACAGGGATACATTGAAAACCTGCAACACAGCGCCCATCAACGTTGAACATCCCTGCTTTAAGGGACTTCATCTCAGTTTAAATTGACTCTTCTAAACAAAATTTTTCTCGGAAATTTTGAATGATCAGACAGCATTGCAGTCGCCACACAACTTCAAAGCAAAACAGCTGGTGGTGTGAACCACTGCAGCCAGTAGCATCACTGACCTACATACTAGACAGCAACCCAAACAGAGTATTTAAATATATATTATATATTTATTTATAATAAGTATATTTTTCTTGTGATTATTGACTTGATTGTGGCTATACAGTTATACAAAGTAAAAGGTGTTAAAATAAAATTGTTTAAGTGCAGACGTAAAGAAGAATTCAGACATTTTGTTGTTGTTTTCTGTCATGCATTCTGCTCTCCAGCTGAATAACTCTGACATGGCAACGAGACAACACAGACACACACACCCCCACCCCCACACAGGAAGTAGACATGGTCGTAGGGCAATACGAGAGGTGAAGACTATTTTTAGACTATCTTCAAAGGTTCTCAGTCAGCAGATCACTCAGAGAAGATCACACTGCTCTTCTCGTTCCTGTTACAATACAATGTAAAAAAGGAAGTGACCTTGCTGCTGAGGGACACATTTGTTCAGACATACATGAAACACAGGTGTGGACTAAATGAGTTAGGTAATATCTAAGGGTGTTAAAAGGGGCAGATTGGATGGCTTTGTAGCATGTTTTGATGCAGGAACTAATCAAAGCGTCTGCTGCACTTCCAGCTGGATCAACTCTCAAAATCTCATTAAAACAGGAAAAGTTTGTCATGGAATGCAATGCAGCATTGTTAATTAATGCTGTAACTTCCCCTTTGTTAGGCATTCAGTGAAGCACTAACATCCTTTTTTGCATCTTTTTTTTCTCTCTATAAAGTGTTAATTAAAATTCTCTAGCGCTCTCCTCTTGCTTGTGTCAGTGGGGTGGAAGAAGTGTGGAGTCTGCATGTTGTTAAGAGGCAGGGAGGCAGAGATTGGGTGGGGGGGACATATTAAATGCTGCTAGCTAAAGCTCTTTCTTTTATGTCTGTGTTGCTGCATAATTTAAGCAAGCAAGAGTCTGCTTTCATGTGCAGACCGAAGTTTTCATACAACAGCCATGCAGCAGCCACATACAGGCTACAACTGATGAAAAAATGTGCAGAAGCCTTCACATTCACATTTAGAAGTAATGCTAAGAGCCTTAGGGTGTAATTTGCTCAGTAATTAACTATACAGCCTATAAGGAAACTTTAAATAGTAACAGGATAAAAATGTAGTTATTCAGTGACACTGAGCTATTTATAGTCAAAGTTGGCAAAGAAACATTGTTAGCAAAAAAGAAAAAAATTCTGACTGATTCATTCAATGATGGTGGTAAATTTAGCACAAGTCATGTCAACTGTGAATGTTTTGGTGTCTTTAGATAGTTGAGTAGTCCTCAATTTCATCATGAGTGCTTATATTCCACTGCTGCATCTTTGCCCATTTGTGTCTCAGTAACAAAAACTGAGTCACTATCCTTCAAGGCACTGCACGTGAACACACGCAGACATACACACAAACTGGTTGCAAGAGCAGTAAGCTATTGGGATTTTTCAACAGAACTCTAGTGGTTATTTGCTTTCTACTCTGGCACATTGTCTATAAGCAGAATAGCAGCACTGTGTGCTTAAGGCAACCTACTAAAAAACTCATTGGGTAACAAATTTTGCTCCCAAATAAATTAGTTATCCAAGTTTTTACTCACCAGGGCTTAATATTTATTTTGGTGATCCAAAAATCCAGATTTATTAATGCAATTTCCTATTTATTCACCAAATCATTTGGTAAATTAACTCAATCTTGCTTTGAAGGAATAATTCCAGATGTGTGTGTCTGAAGTAGGAGATGGATACAATTACCCGCCTTACTTTCCCACTTAACTTATCACATATTATCTGTATTGTCTTAACATTCCCACACCATATTACAGGTTACATTGAACATTAAATATTTTTTATCATCTACAACTGGAACCATAATCTATAATATTTATTTTTGAAAATGGGAACATTAGGATTGGTATTCTGCAATTCCAAAATAGCTGAGACAACAATCTGTGGAAGTGGACCATGTGCAGACTTTTGGTAGTTACGATGTAGCCAGACTTTCCATTTCTGCTGTCATCTATCATTCACTAAGAAGAAAAATCTACAACTAATTTGTAGTACCACCAGATGCAGTGCAGAATAAAAAATAAAAGGTTAATCATGAACACATTAGCAGTAGGTGCAGCAGAGCCAGATTGCTTTTACTGGACGAAAGGTCTGAGAATCCAGTGACCTAATGAAGACAAACAAGGTCCATAGCCTGGCATATGAGAGTATTGAGTAGCCCTGTCACTGCATTGGCTCTGACTCATTAGGAACTTGAGCAGCTGCTTTTGTGTGTTTAAGAAAGACGCACAGAAAGGGCTGCAACGTACTCCACGAGAAGCGAGAAATTTGTTCTTGTTCTCGAGGCTCCGAGAACAAAATGACGTCATTTTGTTCTTGCGGACGTATTTGAAGACAGTTCTCGACACACCGGGCTGGCAGAACTTTTTTCTCGAGAGGCTGCGAGAAGTATTCTGTGATTGGTCAGAAACTTGAAGGAGGTGTAACCAGGAAAAGCCGGAAGACAACATATACTGTAGACGAAGTCTATAACCGGCAACTTATAAAGATACGCTCATGGCTAGCAACTCGTGGAAAGAAATAACTTTATCAGTCGATGAAAGCGTCTGCAGAAGGAAGTGGCGCTACTTTCGCGACAAATTTGCCAAAGCTAAACGCCAAATTCAACAGAGGGAGAGTGGGGACCCTGGTCGAAAACCAGCAGTACCGGCCCTTTATCTGTCTCTGGATAGCTGGACAGGCACATAAAGCATGCTAGAGTGGGTGGGCCGTATGAACACTTTGGCAGGGTGACTTCTTGTGGAGTTTGAATGCCATACTGAACAAGAACTTTTTTATTGTTCTTGCGACCTCAAGAACAAGAACTCAGTTCTTGCTTCTCGTAGAGCATGTAACAAGCTTTAGTCTGCTTAATGGGTGAATGCACTTTCACACATGGATGTATGAAAATGCCTGCTGTCTAAGTTTTCACATGCACTTCCTGTTTGTTTAAGCACATGTTTGTTCTTTTCACCTGTTGTGTGATTTCCTCACCTGCTGAAGTCCTTCTCAGTTTCTAGCTCTTCCTCTCCGTGGCCCAGACGCAGAAGGTGCCGCTCATCTATGTCTAAAGCCATGATCTTTTCAAACAGCTGGTTCAGAGCCTGGTGTTGAATGAACCGGTAAAACAAATAAAAATAATAACACATCAAAAGTCTTTTCTAAAATGCATGTCTGTGTCTTTAAAGCCTGTAAAATAAGTAGTGAGAGTTTTAAAGTCAGCTTCTGTTAGAGCTGTAAGTGGCAGAGTGGAAATCGTTGCAGAACAATAATAATCAAATTATGCTTCTTGTAGATAAGGTTATTTATGGCAAGCATCCATTGGTGTAAAAAGGAGATTAGTTTATGAAGGAGGAAGACTGAAGCACAAGAGAGATTAATTTAAAAAATTTTCCCCCTGTGGTATAAATGTGACTAAAGCCTGATTAATGGAGACTTCTATGCACAGGCTGCAATTTTTTTACAACTCTGGTGTTATTTCAAAGGTTTTAAGGGCACTTTTTAATTCATTAACTACCTTATTTGTTGTTCCCGTTAAAAGCATGTGTGTGTGCACTTGTATTGACCTGGTTGGAGTGTGTGACTATTAGGGTCCTCTGCTCTGGAAAGTTGTGATAGAGATTTGAGATGATCTGAACAGCGACATCTGTTTTTCCAGTGCCTGGTGGTCCAACAACCTGGAGACACAGTAGGTAGAAAGAGTTACAGAGGAATAAAAAAGAAGTGTACAAAAACAAAGACACTGAACACCTACTGAAGTTAGGTTCCAAAGACATTTGTTCACGCTATCCAAAACAACTTACACGCCCATTTATATGTCCATATATTTTAGCCACTGACTAACCCTAACCAGGTAGGTTTAGATTACCCAAATGTCAACCCCATACAATTTTTGGAATTTATAGGAAATCCTTATGGGACATGCTAAATAATGAGGAGAACCAATTTGAGGCCACATTAGGATCATCTAGTGCAGCTCTGGTCATGGAATACCACAATCCTGCAGGTTTTCCATGTATCCCTGCTCCAATATACCCAATTCAAATAATTCAGCCATTGTGAAAACTTCATTGGCTGTTGGATCAATTTAATGGAAGGCATACATCAAAAACCTGTAGGACAGTGGCTTTCAAGAATCAACTTTGGACACCCTCAAGCTAGTGTCTGTGATAATTGGAATTGGCATGTCAGGAAAGGAAAAGCTGGTGGTCTATTGTCCAACATGGATCAAATGCAGTGACATGTTGTCTAACAAGGTGCTCATTTGAAGTGTATACACAAGCAAGGACAGGAAGCCAGTAGAGAGAGGAAGAAAAAATAGAATATTTTGGGCGTACCTTTTGTAAGTGTATCAGTTCCACTTTCTCATGGTGTACACGTTATGATAATAACCTTAAGCCTTGTTTACTTAACTAAAGAGGGTGGGGGTTGTAACTAATTTACAACATAAATATTCATGAAGCAGATTGGTCTTTCAGGTGAGTAATCTGGTCTAAAAATAGTAGGGGTAATTATATAATTCTGCATAAATCAGTATATAATCAGCTCCTTAGTTTCCCTGCATGAAAGTTGGGTGAACCAGGAGGTGGTGTGCTCTTTTCATGGCTGTTAATGAGCATATTATATGTCAAAATGGAAGGTAAAATGGGGTGAAGAGGAGTACGTATGAAATCATGCATACAGAGCTATGTTATGACCTTGTCAATTGATTCTTAGCCATATTGACCTTAACTTCCAAATAGAAACATTTCTCAGATCTTGCTGCTAGCACCAAATCACCAGTAATACTGGGAAATATTTTGCAAATACAAAATCAAAATGTTTTTATAACTTTAAGTTCTTCTCAATAATTATTTGAAAAGCCTCTACTGCAAAGAAGTAATTAAAATATTCTTACCATGGTAAGTCCTGGCTGCATCCCAGCTCGAATGGCTTCAATCTGAGTAGGCGTGAACTGAATTGTATTCCTGTAAGTAATTTACATGTAAAAAAGTGTAATTAAAAAAAAAAGAAAAAAAAGAAAAAAAAAATCAACATAATTTCCTTGTAATAATACGATCCTAAAAATCACAAACAAACTTGCATTGAAATGTTCTTGGGATCATCTTTATAGATTCTTTAAGCCTGTGTGTCCTTGTGGACTTTTTGTTGTTGTGCAAACTCAAATACCTAACAAAAAAGCAACTAGATGTCACATTATTACAAGTTATATACATGTACTAATTAAATGCTCCAAATCCAAGCATAAACATAGCTTAAAAACTTGCACATTTACACAGCTGACTTTTTGGAATAGAAGTTATGTACCCAATGTTCTCTACTTTATGCCACAGACTTCAAAAGTTTTACTATATCATAAGTAAAATCTTGCCAAGAAAAGAATTACAACACCTTTGAAAACAGTTTAGCACACACACTTCATAAAATTGAATGCATGACTCCACAACCTAATGAACTGATTTAATCACGAAGAGGGAGAACTTAGGTTTGGACCTCTCACCGTTTGGGCTGGTTGTATGGGTAGGGTCCACGGTTGAGGGTGACATAGGGTTCAACAATCAAGGTCTTGTCTTTCTCCTCGTCTTGGATTTCTTCATCAGCCTTCCTCTTTTTCCCTTTGTCTGGTATGTTTGAGATGGGAAACTTGATTCTGGTACAAATAAAATAGATAACGAATAAATAGTTAAAGCAAAATTCAGGGCTCCAGACTAACTTTTCACCTTGGTTGCAGTGGTTAGCCAAACTTTTTCATTTGGATGTACCAGCAAAACGTTTAGGTGCAACTCAATTTCCACAGCATCGTGCTCAGCACCTCATTTTAATGAGCTTCTGTAGTAATTTCTGAGTTGTTCTACGGTTTAATATGGATCCAGTATCCTTTGTGGTTTTTCTTAACATCAACGTGTTATCTATGTTCTAGGAACATTAGATTTGATCAATTTAATATATTATATATATATTAAATTATTATGATATATATTCTAGCATAACCTGTTAGTCACTGCTGAACTTCTAGGGGAGACCTGATCACTGGTCCTCTCACTTCTTTTTGAAAAACCCTAAAATTAGTAAAGATATGATCAAATTCCATGTTTTAAAATCGATTCTCGTTTCTACGATTCTCATGTGTCGTTCTTGCCGTATGGGATATATAATGTTTGACACTTTTAATTTCAACCCAACACGGTGAACAGATGTGGCTCAGAAGTAAAAACACCTCTTTTTTTGGCTTTTTATCTTCGTGTTCTTCTTCTCTCAACTCGGGTAAGGAGGTAACGAATTCAGAATATGCAAGCAAACATTCACAAACAGAACTAGAGTCTTCCACCTAAACATGTAAACCAAAAAGATCGCTGTCAAGGGCCCTGAAAATGAAATATAATTGGAAGCAGATTTGTATAGCAAGCTCATAAAACAACAGTTATTTGATTTCACCTGAAAGGAGGGACTTGCAGCTCAGGGTTCGGCTCTGTGACCTTAATGCTGTTCTCAGGGAAACATGACCGTAAATGGTCCAGTGACAAAAAGGTGTCATTAAAGTCCAAAGTAGAGATTTGATTTGGCATCTTGGAATAGTGGGCACTGCCTGGATCACCATAGCCTAGGATGATGTCATGAAGCCAGTCTGGGACAACACACTCTGTGTTCATCAGGTTTCTGATGGTTTCCAGAACTGCCTGAAACAGACAGAAAGACCAAGTTGTGAATATGAATTTAACATACTTCAGAAAAACACAACAAATGAGCCCTTAAATGTATCCTTCAAGAAGTAGTTTAGATAGATTAAAATATCTTTGAACAGGGCCAATGAAACAGCAGATGATCTTTCAAACTGACTGTTATGCTTTATCAGCTGCAAACTGTATAATACCATGTAATATATATATATATATATATTCCTGTAATAGACTGTCGAGGGTTTACCCTGTCTCGCTCTTGCTAATTTCTGGAATATGCTCCAGCCTCCGGTCACCCTGAACTTGATAAAGTACAATAACAAAATAAATGAATTAATATTATCATCACATTAAAATCTTTAAGGGATACATAATAAAGTCCAAACCTTAGACACAGCTGTGCTTTTAATAAGCCTTCAAGCCTTCAACCATCACCTCTATGTGACGCTGATAGTACAATGTAGTCTTGTATTTGTACAGATAAAAAATAAACGTTGCATATTCTGCCATACAGGGATTCTAAAACAACAAAGGGAATCACTGAAAGGGCCTTGAGTGGGTGGCAATTTCGAACATACCCTAGCCCCAAGATTAAAGCTACAACACTCAGAATACAATAGGGTGAAGCATCACTGAAGGTGGTGGTGCTTATAGGACTAAAGCTGAAGGTCTTTAAGATAGACCATGAAATATAAAATAGTTCAAGCATGTAGTCCAAACCTTGAAATTATTTTCTTTGGGTTTGCGCCTCATGATGATGTTAAAAGTCTCATATGGGTCTTCGGTGCCATTTTGAATACTGCTGGTCATGTCCTGCTGATACTGGTTCGGGTCCAGCCACACACGGAAAGTTCTGGAGTCCCCACGCAGCTTAGGTTTAGGTTCTGGTCCTACAATGCAGTGGCATGAAAGGTATTTATTGCAGCACTGAACTAATTATAACCCCATAGGGACAAACACGCTATAAATCATAAATTTATGGTTGTTCTCAAACTCTGTTAAAAATGTTTTTTTCAATTTTAGGACAGATCTAAATAAATGTTAGAACAGCAAAACAGAGCGGAATAGTGTAACTTTAAAAGGACGAAGCAAATTTAAAACTAAATCTAAACTAGTTTTTTTGTCCAAAGTTTTTCCTTTAACAATAAGCAATAAACATTAAAACAAGCTTGTTGACCTCGCAAAAAGTCATAACTTAGCTCCTCATGAACATGGATCACATGTCGATGCTTGACTGAATGACCACAGGCTTTAAGGTTCTGCAAAAGGACTCTGTAGTGCACAAAGTACAGCTTTCACTGACATATAAACAGATTATGTGTGGAGTTGCTGGGCAAAGAGCAGCAAAATGTAACTAACCTTGTTTTTTTCTGATGTGTGTACCCATATGCCCAGCTATGTGGTTTTTGTGAGGATCATCAAATCCACTTACTAAAATCAGTGTGGTTATAGCCTAAGAGTCGAAGCTTCACCCTCAAAATAATGCAATCACACAAGGGGGCGAACACAGTTATGACTACTGTCTTCCAGTTTGTAAGGTGAGATTAAGTGTAATAGTGTTTTCTAATAAAACATGACTGTGTCCCTAAACGCACTTCTCATTTTGTATTGTTGTACTTGACCTCACTGCACAACTCAGTTACTCAGAGTACCACTTACTCCTGCTGGGGATCTGAAAGTTTAACTAAGCTGACACTGGCAGGACATGTTCCCTGGCACAGTTTCTATTTAGAATGGTCTTCCTTCTACATATTTAATCCAAGCAGATGAGACAGGACAGGGAAAGGGGTGCTTTAGCACATGGACACATGTTCTGATGGGAAAAAAAAGAAAAGCACTCAGATGAACCTACAACTCTTGCAGCTGTTTGAAGCTGCAAATAAACATGACAAGACATGACAAGTGTGCTATTGGATATAATATCTTATTATCCAGGAAAGATTAGGTATTTGAATTTAGTTTTAGGCTATTTATCCCGTGTAAAGGGTTATTTTCACTCTTTATCAGGCTTAACACAATCCTTAACACTATTAATTTAGCTGATTAGAATAACTGACCATTAATATTAGAACCACTTCACTATTTCATTTATTTATTATACCTAAAAATATGTTGAAATTGAGTTAAAATTGCACATTTTTAAGTATTTGCTAAAGGGGAAATCCCTTCTACATGAATGTAAATAACATAGATATGATTCTTTCTCTTTTCCTGTTCAATGAATGAGGATCTATGAAACTCTGGGACTGTCCATGAATCTAGCCACCAGCAGATGCCAATTAACTTCTCCTGCTAACTTTGGCTCTACTATGCTCTGCTGTGGTCAGTCTTTTAAACCGCAGAGCGATTGTCTATAAGTGGAAGCTAAATTGAACAGGGTCACAAGCATGCACAAGTGTCTGAAAGACTCAATTCCTATTGCATTCAACATCAGAAATACAGCACTTGCCAGCTGGTTTAGCAGATGTGTGTGTGAACAACCAGGGCAGACACCTAGCAGCTAGGGCCTTGAGTAAAAGCAGCAGCTAAATGGGTCAGCAGTTGCTTGTAAACCAGTGTTGCAATGTCAACAGCTCCTCACTTGCTCAATTGTCTGTTGTTGAAAGCAATTAAAAGTAAAAATGTTTCCATTCTAATATATCTGGTTACATGCCGTCTCTTTTGTTTAGCATGCTAGTACGTTTACAGCCACAGATGGGGCTGCTAAGAATATTAACAGCTGATAACACTTCTCATGGCTTGTCCAAGCTCTTATTTCATTGGTTCCTCAACTTACATGGTCAGCAGCCATGATTCAGGTGAGGAACAACAGCACTGCTGGTTACAGGGTAAATTATCTAATGCTGCCTAGATATGTGCGAGGAGACACTGATACAAGCCCATTCAGCTTCCATTACTGTTGCCTCAACTACGCATGCTACCTCTGCACTTTGGCACATGACACAATGATGTTAATGTGAAACCATGTAAGGCCGGTGGAATTTGCCAATCAGAGCAGAATAATTGTTTTAGTTCACCATTATTTGAATCAAGATTGCCAATAAATTTGCATAGTTTGTGGCTACCAGGCTTGCTCTTGATACTTTACATCTAAGATGTAATACCTTTTTTCAGAAGTGAATGGAGCTTATATTACTGTACGCAGCAAGACATGCACTTAGTGTTCTCTGACTAAAATACCTTTGTCCAAATTTAAGTAATCATTTAAACCTATCACAAGGAGAGAGCAGGGCTCTTAGGTGGTGTTGTTGACCTAAGGCTAATGAAATGTTAATGTAAACAGGCTAGGTCTAATTGTGACTGCCACCATGAACACACCAGCCTGACCCTTTGCTGATAGGTGAGACTGTGTGGGGGTCTGCCTGGAGGAAGGATGGCATGTGTTCTTGGTGTGTTTATTTGTGTGTGTGCATTATGCAGGCAGAAGCACATGTGAGTATACCTTCTTCAATGACACGACCTTTGTCATCCAGCATACCCTGTACCTCGCAGCCTCTCACGTACACCAGGCCAGTCTGATCTACAAAGGACTGGCGCCGGTCGAAACGTGTACCGTAGAGTAGGACGGGCCGCACTGTGATCAGAAAGCAAACGTCGTGTTTCCTCAAACCTAAATGGGAGAGAGGATGGAGTGAGAGAAATAGGAGAGAAAGGAGTTTAAAAAGGAAATATATGGAAATTATAATCCAGAATGAAAATAAAATAAGTAGCTGTGAACAGAGTTCACACTTGAATGGGATAATTGTTATTGTTTAAGACCTACTAACAAATTATCTGCATGTAACATTTGTTGTTTATATTAGACAATTACAACACTAGCATGTAATAAGTGGATTACATACAAAATAATCAATTTTTTCACTGAGCTACAGAGGTAAAAAAGCTATCAAATTCCTGTTATGTCTTGTATTTTCATTTCAACACAAAGACACAAAAGAAAAAAATGATCAGAGTATAAAACATAGAGGGTAAATAGGCTGCAAAAAATAACATCCTTAAAAAGATATGAAGATAAACAAAGGAGTCATGGTCTGATACGAAGGAGTGCCATGAAAAAGGAAGACTTTATGGATGAACTGCATAGAGGGAAATAAAACAGAAGAACAAACAGGAAAAGACGTAGGAAGACTGAGTAGGAGATGAGTAATAATGCATCACAACTGATTTTTACCCTCCCACTCCTGCTTGATATGATCTTGGACATTGAGGTTGATGGTCACATCAGCCCGAACACGAGCTGGCCAGCTCTCTCCAATGTTGGGCTTGGCAACTTCTACTATGGAAAAAGAGGTGATGGTCTGAGCCATTCGAGCCCACCCCCCAAAAACAACACCACCATACTCTGACTGCCTGTGTGAAGAGACAGACGAGACAAGAAGCTAAGACAAGCGCTGTGGGCTGTTGTCAAGAATGAAAATGAGTTGGATTTAGGGCAGCATGCGGCACAGCTGTTTACTTATTTACTTTTGCAAAATCAACAAACAACTTAGTACAATGCTTGATGTTATGGTGCCACTTTTCTAAATCCAGTGTCATTGCTTATCAATAACATACTGTCAATGTTCTTTTCGATTAACATAGTTACTTTAATAGTTTCGTTGATTATATTAAACTTTGACGAAAAGTATCTTTTAATCAAGAAAGTTATAGGGTGTTGTGAACCAAAATTGTCCTACAATATAAAGCTAAGAATGTCTCACCATGGTTTCATCCTCCAAACCACATCTTCTATGTCCTGTCTGATCTCATAAGTGGACTCCAAGCGAAAGAGGTTAAAGTTCCTCAACAGGTAGTCATGGAGGGTCAGGAACTGGAGATTCAGCTTTGGTAGAGCCAGGCAGCCTGACAAAAACATGGCACAAAAATACATAAATATCTATAATATCTGTAGCAAAAACAGGACAAAGAAGGAAAGAAAAAGGATTTAACATAAAAAAGGTGGCTCTGAGAGACATTAGATTAAGCTAAGGTAGTTAAGATAAGGGATAACGTAAAATGTGCGAAAAAAAGCACAAAGGGGTGATTATACATTAAAGTGATCCACGTGCTAAGGTGCCAACACAACGACAAATTAATCACTCAATAAATCAAGCATTCAGTTATTTACAACACACACCTTCCCCTGAGTAGTACTCTGTAGGGACAATGTTTTCATCCCAGATGATTTTCTCCGTTGGATAAAGGGGCATCTGGTTCAGTTGCTCAATCTGAGAAATTCTCCGCTCATGACGGGACACCTGTGCATGTATGAGCAACACAGAGGAAGAGATAGACAACGTTGACAGAGAAAAGCAGGGTTAAAAAAAGATGCTCCTACTCCACATTCAGCTCATTGTTTAGGAACTTAACTTTCTCTCTTGCTAGAACACAGCATGAAAAAAAGAATTAGGTCAGTCTGACCAATCTGTTACCACGTCATTGTTTGTCATCTTAAGCATGCGCGTGTGTGGAATGAACTTAAAGAGCATAAGACAAGTACTTACATGTACTTAACATCATCATAAAGCATAAGTGTTTGCAGCTTTTGTTTTGGTCTGGTAGAATAGTCAAGTGAGTGAGTGCATTTACATTTCAAGTCAAAAGCAACAGGGTCCTTTGCAAGTATTACTATGGGATTTTTTGTAGCGTTTGTACACTTATAAACACTGTTGCACATACACAGCTAAGATCATACAAGCTGTTGAGAAGAGTCATTTAATTTCAATCAGGTGTGCCAGAACATGGAAACATCTAAAACCTGCCGGATTGCAGGAAAGGAAGGTCACATTCCTGCTCCACATGGACTCCTCGGTATAACACATCCGAGGAAACATCGTTCAACAAATGTTGATCAACTTGTCATAAAAGAGATTAAAATTATGATAATAATAACAGATCATTAGTCCTTGCATTGATCTGTGTATGTGATGACTAAAATCTTCTTCAATGTTACACGTAACCTCTGGCACAAGGAAAGAAGTCTTGTTGGTACATTTATCTGTGACAGGCCAATCCCTGGAGAGGCTTAAAAACACGGAAATTAGGGGAGCAAAGGAAGGGCAACCAGACAATGCAACTGAATTAACACATGGTTTTTAAGAGATGCAACAAAAACTAAAAAAAAATTACTAAAGAGCTCATTATCTCATTGGGACTCCCTTAAATTTTTAAATGCAGAGGGATAGGCCGATGAAGAGTGGATGTTATATGCATGCCAAGGTCAAGAGCTTAAATTAATTCCCTTAAAATGTGAAACACAAAACCAATTATGCTGAAGCACTGAGCAGTAAATTAATGTTCTCACAAGTATATCTTTTATAAAAATACTGTCCACAGATTTGTGAACAATACATGATATATTGGCAATTTGAAGAACATTTAAATTTTCATGGACACTCAGGATGCAAAGCAATTTAATATTTGAATTAGAGACTAAAAAGGAGGTGGGTCTGTATCAAGAAGCATAACATATGTATCATCATCAGATAGCTATATATTCAAGGCTCAAATGTTTATGGCTCAAATGATGCCAGCACTATCCTTACCAGCAACTCAAGGAGAACGTCTTTTTCAATAGTGGTGTCTTCTCCTTCGGAAAGCTCTGGCAGCAAGCACAGATATGAGGCCACCCGGTGGAGCATATTGGGACTACAGAAGAAAAAAAACCCAACAAAAAACACCAGAAAGAAAAGAAAATTTATATACAAGAAAAATTACATTTGCAAATGATTAATTTAACTGTTACTCCTATCCGGAGCAGGGATGAAAATAAGCAGATAATAACTATCTGCAGTGCAAAGAAAATTACTAAAATTAATTAAATGAAAATGAAAAAGAGCAACAGGAGCAACGTTGTGTCTGTTTACATAGCAAAGAAATAAAAACATATTTTCTGATACTTTACATCTCATGTCTATAGTAGAGACATATAAGGCTAACCCTGTTTTTTGGTTTTAGCTTAGAAGGATTTTCACAGAATTTAAGAGGATACAAGGCCTTATGCTCATGCTTTATGCTTATTAAGACTGCAGCACAAAGCAATTCATCTGTTTGGTTTGACACAAGAGTTCTGCTCAGTCAGCATTTACGTTAAGGCCGAGGGCGCACTGATGAGACAGGATTATGAAAATCAAAGCCCATCTCCGTCTCGGAAAGCTGAGGCGTGGCTCTCTGCATACAGACTTGTTTTAATCAAGCTGACACACCGTGACACAGGGAAGATCTGGTGCACAGCGGAGGACAGAGCTTGGACACGGTGTGACAGCCCTGGACAACCACATGTGGCAATGACCAACGGTGACCGTATACGTGCATCCATTCTGCTACTTATGATGCCACACATGAGCAGTGGGGTGGCAGTTCTGCCAGTGAGGCACTTTCGTGGCCCAGCGGATGACCTGGCATGGGTCACGTGGACATTCCTTCCCATAGCAACAAAATAGCAGAAGCACAACAGCTCACTGTGAGCAAAGGAGATGACTGGGTCAGGCCATTACTGATAGCATTACCAGTGGCAGGGTAAGGTAGAAACAGCTCTACAGTAAGTTTCCCCTACTGATGGTCACTAAACACCTCTAGTCAATTTGGACTTTTCTGAGACATTTATAGTGTTGAATACTCATCAGACAAAATAGTGGTAGGCTAAAGTGTTTTTTATTTACTTTGACACTTTATGTACTTTTTTGCCACTGTTGACACTGTTGTATGTGTAAGATGGAAGATGGTAAATCCTTGGTGGACACCGGGACATTTTCATCCCAACATGGCACATAAATGCTTCTTCAGCTTTGAGGGAAAGCTACGTTTGTTCACATTCCTGAAGGAAACAAGCTAGACAGCAATGGATGGATGCTTAGGGAGCCACCCACAACATTTTTATTTGTGACCGGCACTTCACTCAAGCTTGCTGGAAGTGTCACTATGACAGGGGAATTGCTAGCAGGCTTTTGCTGAAAGGAGGGTCTGTTCCTACAATGAAGGACCACATTTTCGACCCTGAGACACAAGCTTTAAGTAAAACCGAATTAACTGAAAAATATTGTTGGTTTTGTTTTGATTGTTAGTGTGTGAGAAACAGTTAAACTAAAGGAATTAACCCACACTTAGTAGAATGAAGGTA
The DNA here is from genome assembly GCA_037177515.1 of Pseudomugil tenellus. NCBI lineage: Eukaryota > Metazoa > Chordata > Actinopteri > Atheriniformes > Pseudomugilidae > Pseudomugil > Pseudomugil tenellus. The sequence goes on from JBAMHX010000022.1 coordinate 13,273,825, forward strand.
GCACATTTTGATGACCAAAGTTAGCTACCAAAACTGTGGAATTACTCTAATGTATTTTACTCAAACTTTTCAGAAATGCTGTGCAGTGGATAACATTATTCATATTAACATGCTTTGTAACTTTCATAAAACAGCAGATAGATGGGGGAGGCTAGGAATATAACGACCAAAACAACCAACAACTAAAAACATCCAGGTGAGCAGGAAAGCAAAAGTACCAAACAGATATGTCCTGTTGCATCTATGAGTTATTCGCTCTCGTTTAATGGGTCTGATTCAGCTTACAACATGTACGGCTTCATTTTTTGTGTTGACACTATTGACTTAGTAACTTTAGTTTGTTTATGAGTTCTGCCGCTTGAAAACAGCTGATGTGCATGGTCCCCACAACTACTCCATGCACTTGACCAACCAGAGACGCCTGCATTCTCTCTGTGCTCCTTTCTGACAGAGGCTGATTTGAGGGACTAAAGTGAGGTTCAATGTGACATTAAAAAAGGAGTTTGTGAAAAATGCTTGATTGTGTACTTACATATTAAAATAATTTAACTTTAAATGTGCATAATATACCCACTTTAAGCTGATATGGTGCTAAGTTTAAGTTGCAACAAGCAAGCAACAACAGACAGACAATTTCCATTAACTGCTTAAGGCAAACTAATAAAAAGAGATGCATCTGGATTGCCTTAAATATAAAAAATGAATATTATCATAAGAGATGCCAGATAAATAAAAACAGAGCACATAAACATCTTTCCAAATGACTCAACCACAACCAATGCTATTCTCATAACTAGTTCAACCAATTATTGGAGACTTCCTGAAGTGATGACATACGTTTAATCTTTTGTCAGAATTTTAGGGGGTGATCTCTCTTTCACTATGTATTCAACTTCTTTCTTTGCCTGAAATGCCCTCACCCTTTCTTACATGACTCAAAGAAGTGTCAAATGTGTGAATATGAGCGTGTAAGGGTGTGTGTATGTGCAGGCAGGCTATCCAAGGATGCTGCGGTAGTGTGTTTGAGGGACTTAGTGGATAAATTCGGAGCGGTGGTTGACTGGGAGCTTAGCACATGAGTAGCACAGTTGGAATAAACTGGCATTAGAGTGAGTTATTAAGATAAAAAATGCCTTGTTAAATCTGATTGGCATATTTGGAGTTACCCAGGAAGTGCCTCGGTGACAGTTATGGAGAAGGGAACAATATACTTCCTGCTGCATTTAAACCTTCTAATTCCAGAAAAACAGCAGAGCTTATATAAATACAAGAAATGGTTCAGCTAAAACTTTACCTGATTGAGCTGAGCTTGACTTCTAACACTCTGACTCAAAGAAACTTACTGAAGGAGTTTTAAACAGTCATAAGCTACTAGAGCAGTAAAAAAAGAAAAACGGAAACATGGAAAGCAAGGAGAGAGTGATACTAAAACACCAAACAGGAACAGAAACATTAAGGACAACTAAAATATTTAAAGACCTTGCAAACATTTCTCAGTCATTTTACAATGCCACCACAGACCATGAATCAGGGCTTTTTACTCTAATTCACATAGTACAACACACACAAACACACACACAACACAGACCAGTTCATCAAAGTGAGGGTGGTTTTCGGCTCTTTGGCAAGCTAATATGATCTGACAAACACAGCTGTTCAAAGAGTTTATTCTCAAGCCACTGCAAATCGATTAAATTAATGAGGCGTGCCTCTCTCTGGCTGGTACCAGCTGCCTGTTCAAGGGTTCACTAGCTGCCTTTTAGCAGGGCAGTCAGGCAGCAATGGCAGTGCCACTATATTACAACAGACCACAGGGATATTTATGAATAGCTGCTTGTTTTATGCTGTTTGTGTTTATAGTGATAATGAGAACCAAAGCATGCTCAAGATAAATGTTTTAGGATCTGTAGATGTAACAAAAAAAGCACTAAGACTATTTAAGTAAGTATGAACATTAGCAGCCTTTTTTTAACCTAAAAACAATCTGCAGCTAACAAGGTTAACAGAAATTAACCAGTCTTACACATATTCTTCCAGCACTTACTTCCATCTTTGCAAAAGCAAAAAAATCCTGGTTGTCTAACATGCCTTTAGTGGTCCTAATATTTACCTGAGATGGCCAAATTGCTTGGTCAAGGATTCTCGAGTGTCCACTGCTGCAACATTGGACAAAGCAAAGTCATGCAACTCTGGGAAATGAGCGAAGGCTGCCCTCTGCAAGACAGAAAAGTAGGAGCACAACATTATCAGATGCATAAATCAATAAAAGGTCCTAACATCAACATCAAAACATATACTATACGCACATTTTTTAACTTACAGTGATCTCATACCATAGGTAGTAGCAGTATTTCATAATGTTTTCTTTATATACACACATATACTGACACATATCCTAAGGTCCATCACTGATAAAACACAAGAGCCACGAGAGCAGAAGATAAATAAGATAATATATCACTTATGTATGTTTTTATATAATATTTACCTGCAAAGAAGTGATTCTGTCATAGTGCAAAGTGGTCATCTCCTTCTCAGTTAGGGCAATTCCTGTCTGGTCATTGATCTCAAAACCAGCATAGAACTTCAGCATGTCAAGAAGCTGCAGAGATGCAACAAGAAAACGTGTTACTTCCAAACAAATCAGAACTGATGTAGCTGTATTCAGCATGTGTTAATATTAAGTTACATGTGTTGTACCTGGCAGAAAAGATGTCCCTCCTTCTCTCTTTTGGTGAGCCCAGAGAGGTGGCAGCTGACCACTAGATGAGCATCATCCATCACTGTATTGAACCAGCGCCTGGTGGGCAGCAGGGCCTATACACACAGGACATTATGTTTACAGCCTTCAACTACATGCTTTAAGTTGAGCATTGCAAACCAAAGTGCCTTGAATTTCAGGAGAATTTAATGAGAAAAGGGTACAATAACTCCACAAAGAGTTATTTCCATAATGAGTATTGTGTGAACAGACAAGGGTAGAAAAAATCAGCTGACTCAATAACTACATTCTCTAACATCTAGACCATATTAATCAGTACACATTTTATGTCCTTTTTTTTTTTTACATATGTAGGTTGTTCTGACATGCATGATAGGGAAACAATAAAAGGCACGCTAACAGTAAGATGTGATAGCGACATAGAAGCAAAAAGTCACTCAAAAGCTTTGTCAGTCATTATTTACTTTCATTGGGCTGAAAGAAAAGAGGAAACTTGCCAAAATGTGATAGAGCTGTTTTTGTGGGAAATACAACAAAGACACCTTGAACAACATGAGTGAAAGGCAGATTAGTGCAAATAGATCTGCACCATACCACTAAAAGAGAAAAAGAAAGCACACAACCAAAACAAGTATATGTCAATCTATTCATTTAAAACCATTAGTCTGAGGTACCAGCTGACACTCAAACACCGTAAGAACAGCTGCCTTCATTTCAAACAACCACATTTGATCTGAGCACAATCCTAAAACACAGAATGATACAGCTGTTACAACACAGATCTTGTCCCCTGCATTCATTTTCAGTACTGATTTCAGGCAGCTGAGGTTTGTAAAACGATACTGCTGAAGGACAGGAGATGTCTCCTAGCCATTACCAGGAAAGCAAGGCCAGCCTGCAGGCAGACAGCCTGGTGGAATCCATTGGGCCCCCTCGATCTGCTCAAGCAGCAGGAATAACCACTGCATGTGACAGCATCTCGTCCCGTAATCTTATTGGCAAATTTAAATGCAAATAATGCCTACAAGCTTTAAAAGTCTAAGTGTGATAATATAACTGGGGTCACCATAAATTCCCAGAAATCCGAGACCGTGTCACATTTCCAGCAGCATATCACCCAGCAGGAAAATAAGCCAGTGAAGATTATGGGACCTAACAGTCATGTCAACAAGATATTGCACATCACAAAACATTTTAAAAGTCACCAGACTGAAAATAACAGCTCTAATAGTCAAATTCAAGACAGTTCAAATAGTGTAGCTCTGTAAGCAGATGTGATAGAAGAGCACCAAGAGAAGCTGGGGCGGGACAATTAACCATCTGTTGATCTGAGTCAGTTATGGACATGAAAGACTAACTGATGTCTAGACAACTATCTTCATTAACAAATTGTGCTGCAGACATGCAATTATACTATCCATCAATACAAAGAAAATGAGTCTGAAATGTTTAAAAAATCCAAGTAAAGTAAAATCCACTCACAGGAGATAAAGTTCAAATATTTTGTACTGATTTAAGACTACAGCACAGGATGTGCCTTACCTCCAAATCAATCATGAGCTCAATGAATCTCTCGCAGTAATGCACTTTGTCCATGGATACAGGCCCTATGAAAAATAACAGATATTATAGGAGACCACTTCACTTCAAACAATGCATGTTGTCAATAGCAACACAATCACATGAACATTTTCAACCAAAAATGAGAGGGAAAGGTGTATGCTTCAGAGGACGATGTGTAGTTTCCAACAATGATGTGAAGCCAACAAACGCATGTGGACAACACCAAGGAGCCATGCTGAGTGGATGAGCCTCACTATGAGAAACTGTATGGCCAGCACAGCAGCACACTGGGAGCTCCCCCCTCATTAAGGATGTCTGTATGTACGCATGTGTCTAAGTGGGTAGTCGCTAAAAGTTGAGGCATGCAGCAAGCATTAGAGTGATGCGGATCCTGCTGGGCTTCAGATAGTAATCTAGTCTGTCAGGTTTGCATTCTATCTAAACACATTCTGTTTTTAGCATTCAGGTGGGGGGCCTGTGTGTCGGCCTGCATTACAACATAATGGTCAGAGCCCGTGGCTGTATGGCAGCTGGACTACATGTTTCTTCGGCAGCTGCACAACTCAGAAAGAAAGTAGAGGATGGTGCAATTGAAATGAAATTGTATTTGGGGCTAAATCTGTTGTTGGACAGGTTCTAGGTAAAAGCTAAATACAATAATCCTGCTGGGGAATTTGCAGAGCATGAATGAAAAAAAACTAATTTGGGACAAAAGTCCCAAGATAATTTTTTTTATTATTATTTTGAGGTAACTATCAAAATGAGGTACATAAATTTTCCCTGATGTGAAAATAATCAAGATATGATGGTTATTATTCTAATTTAAAGAATTCCAGCACCCTTTCCCAAGAGTAATACAAATATTTCTCATTATTACCTGATGGTGGAATTGACATAAGGACTCCATTAAACTTTTTAATAAGAGCTGAGAGAAAGGTCCTCTCTTTTCTTGCCCTAGAGAAGACACAAAGAAAACAGACAAAATACATTCTTCAAACCCATGCAATACACAACCAGACTCTATTTAACTGCACAAATCTGCTGAACATGCCAGCAAAGGAAATAATATTACTGTTCAGCTGAATCAGCATCCATCTTATCAAATTTCTTCTTGATTAGATTCCAGAACTTCTGCAGCTTAGGGGCTTTCTTCAGTTCATGTTGAAGTCTGGACTGCAGACATGACAAAAATGAATAAATAATTAAAAACATCCAGGCACTTTAAATAAGGTTTTATATCAGTGTCATACACTGATGCCCCAATCACAAAATCTAACAGTAGCATTGCTTAGGATGCCCAGAGAAACTTAATTAAGTTCATAAGTTGACAGCTTACTGGTAAGAGGCACATCCACATTGGCAGAGATATGAGCTGCTGCATCTGTTCTCTGATCAAATCCACCTCCTGTGTGGAAGGTGCATGGGGAACAAAAAAAAGAGAAAATTGTAGAGGGAGTTATCAAAATGCACAAGCATGACAATTTTTTATTGCACCTCAGACCTTCATAAAAGTCTGCAGCTAAAATATTTACAGGCCTGTATGGGACACAATCAAAGGGCAGCAGACTATCACAGCAGATTTTAAAGTGAGACATCTGCAGTGTTTCCCTGTGGTCTGATGCAGCTGTGCACAATGCAGAAGTGCAGGTCTTACTTCCACCATCCTGTCCACTACTGCCATCTAGTGGCTATGGTAAATAATTTCACAATAGATTTTTCTTACTTTAAAATGTATAAATATTGCATATAAAAAATAAGCAGGACAGTGCTACTAATCAAGGTAATAGATATCAAAATGCTCATCTATTCAAGCAGAGTAAGGCTTACTTTCCCAACAGGTTATACAAAACATTGGATTCTACTGGAAGCAGTACCCACCAGGCTGTTGAAGCAGTGGTCGAGGAAGACCAGGAGCACAGTTTGTTCCTTCAGAGTGAGGTCAGCCTCCTCACCTGCTAACACAGCCTCCCTCACACATTTGAAGAAGAATGGGAAATGACTGGGCGCCTTCTTAAACACCTGATGGATACCAAGCAAAAGCAAGAGTAATATTTTAAAGTAAACCTTTACACAACTATAAAGACTGTTCAATAGTTTCTTTTAAGGTTCCAAATGAAGTACAATTGGCAAGTGATGACAATTTGCTGAAGCACAGAGAGCTTAGTGTTTGTTTTTTCTTTTTTACCTCCCAAGCTGGAACATTCTCTCTGAACTTTTCATTCACGATGCAGCAAATAGACATGAGAAAGGCTTTGCTGGACACCTCTGGTGTATAGTTGACCCAAAGGTAGTTTTCAAGGTATTGACTAAAAGAGGAGGACATAATAAATCAATACGTTTTTCTTTTGTTTTTTCTTAATTTGCATGTTTTCAAAATAGATGTGGAAGAGAAATGTCTAACCTGAATTCAAGCAGCATAATTTTTCTGATCGCAAACCTGTAAATAGGCAGGAAATAAGAAAACAAGTAAAACATGTTCAAGTACAAAATCTTTAAAATGAAGTTTAGTTAAAATGTGTTTCATTGTTACTTACTTGGACATGATAATTTCTTTTTCATAGATATCTTCCATGACCTGAATAAAAAGAAAGGGATAATAAATTAATTATGGACAAAGTTGAATACAAAAGTAAAAAAGGAAGGAGATCAAAGATTTTTTACTTTATCAGACAAAGTGCAATAATTAACCACTACTTAATGAACCATCCAACAAAGAATATTAAAGATTAAGTACATCTTATGACAGCAGTAGCCTAAACAAGATGAACATCACAACCTGCTAACTCATAAAACTGCTCAGCAAAAAGCTGAAAGAAAACAATCTTAACACATTGATTTGGCTTCCAAGGACCACATACCAGCCAGCACAGTGAAGAATGTATTGAAACAAGATTAAATTGCAAAGGCAAAAGACCTAAAATATCAAGTCGTAGTCTTGTGTCCATGACAGGTTGGAAGTGTTTCGAGGCATTGAGCAGGGCTACATGGACAGGTAGATAACCTGTATCCCATCTACAAAAAACATCAACACATCGGACATGCAGCAATGCATAACTTACCTTTGGGTCAAAGGGTAGTTTATTCTTGGCATGAGGAGCCCAATATTTATTAGCCAACTAAAAAGAAATAAGATGAGTATGTAAATTAAAAACCATGGGACAGTGAACACACACATTTTATATAATATATATAAAGAACAAATCATTGCAGTTTTTGTGTGAATGTAAAATCAAAAGTAATTCAAGACACTGACTTCAAGTTTTTTTCTGGATTCAATTTCTTTATCTTTTCTATAATAAACATAGAACTATGTATGTGCAAGTTAACTTAAGACTTATTATGTCAAATGTATACTCCACGATCCTCTGCGACTCGCTCAAGATATATGTCTTTAAATTGTACAATGCTGAACCACATATGAAGAGCATCAAGGTTACCTGTGTGACATATTCCGCGTTTATCTGAGATACCGATGGTGCCGCGACCTTTTTAGCAGGGGTTTCTTTCTCCGTGGTGGCCATCTCACACTGCTACATCGGCTAGAAGACAATATAACAGTCAAAGTTATTTATCAATGTGCGAATTTAATCAAAACTAAGAAGTATGAACAAGGCTACACTGTACAGTTGTTGAAAAGTTGGTCAGTCCAATTTAAAAAGTTTCGAAAATTTGTAAATAACTTGTTGTATGTGAATTTGTTAACATTAAGGCCTGTGCCTGCATAATTCATTAATAAACGTTACGTTAGTGTCATAAACCCAAACTGGTAAAAGCAGTAGCATGCGTTAGCTTTCACAATTAGGCGAACAGCTACGCTAACTAGCAGTATTATAGTAAGAGAGGTGTGTAAAATTATTTTGGCTAACGGCTTTATTGTTAGAAGTATTACATTATAGCATTATGCTAATAACTTATTAAAATCACTCACTAACCTTTTCTTTTTTATATCTCTGATAGTCAAATGACGACTTTATAAGCATGTACACAAAACGCGCTGAATGCGATTCGCTTCCTGAATAGGTACGTCGCTAAAATCTTCCCAGTGTACAAAGCATTTCTTCAGTTCCGCTACCCTGTGCGCTAACAATAAACCAAAA
>JBAMHX010000022.1:13283685-13301401 GCA_037177515.1 Pseudomugil tenellus
TATATATATATATATACTAATTCCATATCTTATCTGCCATATAATATAATATAATATAATATAATTATTAATAATAATAATAAAAATGTTTTTAGATTTTTGAACCTCTTGTAATGCATCATGCTGATGTTTAGTGATGCTTTAGAACTTAGAATAGAACTGAGCATGTACACCAGCATATATACATATATAAGTGTGCATAAAAGTGCGATTTCATTGTTTAGTTTTTTTGTTGAATAATCTTTTAACTAGAATGTTAACTAAAATATTTCATTATTTCAAACATAATTTCAAATATTTGGCACTACAAACAATCTAAACCCCCATCTCCCCTTGAATTAACAGTTCCCAACCTTGAAGTTTTTCCTCTGATGTGGATTTTTTTTCAAAAGAATTTAAAAAATGAAAAAACATATTTCAACGTAACTTTGACCGTCAGAGTTCATCTGTGTCAATGTTTTACCACAATTTCCCAAATTTGACCCTGGAGAACCCACAGGGTCAAATTTGTACATTGTCTTTGTACATTTGAAATCTAGTTCTAATATGCAACAAGAAAGAAATTAAATAAAAAAAATGTAGTAAAATTGTTAAACTGTTGACTGATTATATTCCCAATAGTTTACATTGACAATGTTTGTTATTGTGATTCTTTGAAATGATACATCAAAAGTCCAAAGCGGTCAAGGGTACTCCAGGGTAAATAGCCTTTGAGACTAAACTTGATGATGATTGGACAGTGGCCTTTCAGTGTGGAGGTTGCATATTAGTGTGTGCTTGGCTAGTGTGAGTTGTCTCCGGGTACTCCAGCTTCCTCGTGCTGTTAAAAGACATGCATGTTTTAATTGGTCCTTCAAAATTGTCCTTAGGAGTGAATGTGTGTGTGATTGATGGTTTGTCTGGTTGTTTGCCTCTGTGTTGGCTCTGTGATGGACTGGCAGCCTGTCTGGGGTCTACCAAGCCTCTAACCCAATGAGGACTGGGATAGGCTCCATTTACTCACAGCCCTGAATTGGAAAATGGATGAATAGTTTCTAAAAGGCAGAAGACTGATGAACAATGATCTTTGTCTGTGATATATCAGTCTTTTTTTTTTAATGAACTCTTTCAGAAACCCTTAAAGCCAAAGTGATTTTGTCTTGCATAGCTTTTCAAGTTCTAACACAAAGGTAAACATCATGAACACATATAGCATTGATGTACAGCGCTTCTCCTCTTTTGCTTACTGGTGGTATGGTAGGTTTTCCTCTGCTGAGCTTCTACCACATAAGCATCTTATGAAAAAAAGTCACTCCATGTTTTTGGTTTACATTAATATTTACAGCTTGTTTGTTGTGTTCAGGTATGTGTTTCATTGCTTCCGAATCACTTCTTTCAAAAGGGACATGACCTACTAATTATTTTAGGTTCGATATAAACAACTGATATTTATTTTTTTTAGCTAGTGTCAGTAGATGAAGGGCGAGGTTGGAGGGTCACCCAGCATTTGTTTGGGCTTGTGACGGTGATAGTGATGCAGCACAGCATTGTGGGGTGTTTAACATAAGTGGAGAAGCAATGTCAATGTGTGTTTATTTTTCATGTTGCTGAAAGATACTCGAAAAGCAGTCGTACTAAGGCGATGAGGATACTGTATCAAATCATTCAACACCACCAATCATGTGAAAAAATTCACCATCCAGATATTCTCTAACAATGGAAGGAAAGTAATGCTCCTAACATTAACTTTAATACACAAATTAAAGTTAATGTTAGGAGCATTAAAGTTAATTAGAGTTAAAGTTAATCCTAACATTAACTTTAATTTGTGTATTGAATTTGATTATCATAAAGGAAAAGAACATCAATATCAGTTATTGTGTATAATGTCGATATTAATATTTAACATCATTATTGGCTAAAATGTCCTTATCAGTGGATTTCAAGTATCATTAATATATTTCTGCTTCTTTATTTAACTTCTTTATTTAACTTGGAAACTTTAATCTAGTGGCTGCTTTGGTTTTATGTATAAAGTTGTTAATACTTGTTCAGGTTTTATGCCAAGGAGGTTAATTTCTTAGAATTAGATTGTCAGATGTTGAATTAGATGTAAAAAAATTAGAAAAATTACTTTCAGCAGTTTTTGAACATTCATTTATGCATTCTGGATATTAATGCTTCAACATTTGTATAGTAGTAGGGCCTACTACAACTACATCTACAATAAATGAGGGCATGTGATGTTTTAGATATTTTTAGATCCTTTTAACATTCTCCAGTTTCACGAGACTCAATGTCTGACTAATCATCAATCTCAGAGAAAGGCGGAGTCAATCTGTCACATTTAGTCTTTCCCACCGGAAGGTCTATGACAAACACAAACATTAGATACTGTTTTGAATGAACACCTTTAATCTGTGTTAATAGCAGCATTTTATTTATAATATCAGTTGGTTATTAGTTAGTCTAACATTTTTCTGGAAAACTTTTCTCTCCAAAAGGCAAAAAATCACAATTTCATTACATTGTGTCAACAGCAGAACCTATTTATACACAAAGGCTGGAATGAGGTCATTATTATATTATTACATGGCTGGCATACTGTAGGTCATGGTAGGAAATTCCAGTTCTAGAGACCCGAAGATTGGCAAGCTCTATACGGTAAAAAAAAACTGTAAAAAAAAATCACTCTGGGCTTTGGAAAGCTAATTTGAAACAGGATGTGATGCAGCTCTTTTTCAAAATGAGGCACAAAAGAGATTAACAGGTTAATTCACATTACTACTGCAGTCTTTTATTCAATACAGCAATGAAAAGCTAGAACCCTGTTATGTTATTTTTGATCATATTTTCATGAGGACTCCTTGATTAACGTTTCATGTTAAGTTTGTGATTTTTCTGTTATAAAAAGTCAGAATAATAAAAATGTGTGACTATGCCAGGATAACAGCTACTCATCATATTATCTGCTTGTCTTTGGAAGCAACAACAGACAGTTAAACTCAGGATGTGATTAGAAACGCTGGACAAAATCAAAAACCTTTAGCTGATTTAAACTGCAATACTCCAAACATCCACTAGATGGGAGTATACACCACTAAACAGCATGTGTTGTCCTGTGTTTAACAAAGAGATAAAGTTTCATCCAGTCAGTGCTGAGAACATAAATGCATGCTTTCATAATCTGTTAAGGAAAAAAATAAATAAAAAAAAATAATAATGCATTATGAAACAAATGGGATTCCAACATGAAAACAAAACACAACCTCAGCTAGTGAAGCAAGTGGACTACAATACAAGGAGGCGTCTCATGCAGCGAAACCACTCCTCAGTTCAGCTCCCCTTCTGTAGCCCACTGCTATGGGGAAAGAGAGTCACACACATCAGATAATTTTGCCTGGAGGAAAAAACACACAGTTAAAGTCCATGTGCAAGGCCACAATGACAAGGGCCGCAGGCTGGTACATTGCGCACAAAGGACAATATTAGCTACAACAGCCTGTTTCTTTGAGTGGAATGGGTGCAGGTCAGCTTGGTAGAAAATGTACATTTGACAAAACACATGAGAAAAATAAATGTCACCCTGTCTTTATTCATTTTGTGAGGCAGTACAATGGTGAGGTCACAAAGAAACTTGTATGCTATAGTCCATCACATCGGTTATAAGGTTTACTTGTGGCTTTGTCATCATTTGTATGAAAACATTCCTGCTGAAGTGTATGACAGACAAGTGGGTTCTTGCACTAAATTCTAGTGGTCATGCTCCTCTGTGTATAGTGAAATGCTGACTGAGTTTCATTACATGTGAAATATATTGCACTGTTTTTGCCCCCAAAGGTCTACTGAAAAAAGAAGTCCCAGATGGATTTGAAAAAATTGTTTATTATTAAAAATGTCCGTGTAAAGCAAATAATTTCTAAATAAAAAGAAATAAATAGAACAAAAAAAGAATTTCAAATAATTAGATTATATTTTACAGGTATGTATTTATTTGCATATCATTGGTTCTTACTCAGATTCATTTATTAAAAACAGTCAAATATAAGCAGACATTTGAGGAAGTGATTACTGGGTGTGCGGTTAACTGACTTAAAGGCACTTTATTGAAAATAAGCTAATCATATAACTGACTAGAAATAAGCATCAATCAAAATTCTGCATCTCTCTCTTGTGGGGCCTTTTAAAAGTTAATGGAGAACATTAACACTCTCTCACCCACACAGTATTTATGGGGAACTTGTAACCTTGCTCTCATAAATAATTGCTTGTTTGTATTTTTCAACCCTCCATCAAAAAATCTCCAGGCTCTACTGGCTGCCTCTATTGTTCACTTTTTGATAACAACAATCAAAACAACACTGTGATGGTTGAAGATCAATAGCCAACTCAGCTCCACATGAAGAGAATAGCCCGAGTGAAAATGCATCCCAACTCAGATTATCAATACAGTTGATGATCTTTGAGAAAAGAAATGTTCCAGCAGCAATTGTAAATAGTGTTATTTTCTTCCAACATCATCCCGCGGTGTCCACTGACACACACACCCTGCAGTGTTGTGTGTTAGTGTCCTCAGTTCTATTAACCAGGCTGCCTTAGAATCAATAGAAAACATAAAGAGGCTTAATCTTTTCAGGTGCTAGGTGCTGATTGCCTATTACAGAATAATAACCCACCTTTAGTCCCATGGAGCATGAGAAAGAAACACACTCACCTCATCCACATGCATTACACACAGTCCTAAACCAGTCATACAGTAAATCTGAAGGTTCACAACTGAACAGATGTCAGAGGTAGGGCTAGGTCTTTATGAGGGGTGTCAGTTTGCAAGCCAAGAGAAATTCCACCAGAAACGGTGAGATTTCAGGACATACAGTTTATCACTCCGTGGAATCAGACACTGCTGGTGCTTCCCTTTGCACGCTATGATCTCCAGTCTTCTGATATGTAGCTTGAGAGGTAGAGTAATTATTGCTGCTGTCTTCAACTCCACTGGAGGATCAAGCCAGTTGATTCTGGGGTAAGAAGTTGAAAAAAAAATCTAATCTGCATGTCTATCAAGTTGATGACATGTTGATGTTTAATTCCGCAATCAGCTGCAGTAAACGACAATATAATGGTAAATATTAATGGGCAGTTTTCACGCCAAGTTATTATTCTGTGCTGTCAGAGATATTTTGTCTAGAAAATGTTCACTGAATTCCAGTGCGGTGGATTGCTGGAATCAGGTGGTCGATTCTGAATTTTTCTAGGAACTGAGCCAACAGGACAGGTGGAGGATCTTAGAGTCTGGTAACTCCAGAACAGGAACCAAGGCCAGGGATGGACTTAACTCCCCCAAAGATTCTTTCAGAGTTTCTTCAAGTCCTGCAAGACAAACAGAGGGGAAGAAGGGGGAAGGGTTAGTCATTATTAACTCACATAGCTGTCCCACTGGGGTTGTCCTAGCAGCGGCGCTACACTTAACCCTTAAACCACAGACCAAACACTTATTTAGAAATTATTGGCATTCTTAAATAGTTGGCAGATTGCAACCTCTTGCCCCCACCCCATTCACCTCCCTGCCGTGTCAACATATGGTCAGCGAGGACTGAACGCTAGACCACCCCTGTTAAAACTGCACAAAGATGCAACCAACACACACACATGGTCCCGCGCACACACTAAGAAACGGTAAGGGGCTTGTTGGGGGTATCCAGTTAAATGGATCTTCAGCTCCTGTTGAGTTGGGATGTTAGGAAGCTGTGTCGGGAATGCCAGATGAGACATATGTTTGTATGTGTGCGTGTTAGTGTGTGTCCGGACTATATGGGCTACTGAGAATTCATTGACCGTCTCAGAGCCATGTCTGATGACAGCCTGTCTATTTAGCAGCAGCCAGCTGGGATGTCGCCCCTTCCCTCTTGTACTCCATACACTAATTGGTCACAAGTGTCTCATGGTTGACTGTCCAGTCTGATTTCTTCTGTTTTAACAGTATATTGAGTGGGACTTGGGTGTGGTCACTAATCTGTCATGGTCAAAATAACGCTACACATCCTGGAGAACCTGCTGTGTCACAGTTCCACCGTCACCATTAGAAATGTCAATCGAGTTACATTGATAGTGACATCTGTCTCACATAATGCACATCAAACTGTAAATCCTCAGTGGTCATCTGGAACTCGCTAGACAAACAAATTAGTGTACTTTAACTACTATCTATGATAACTGTACTTCTACAGTCTGACATTTGTGTGAACTTACAAAAAGTGAAATGAGGACATAGAGGTTACGAGAGCTGTTCGGCGCAATTTAATAAGCTTCATTCGCTCTCGTTTGAAGCACACACAGCATGCCAAAGACCCATACAAAGAGCCCCCTGCACCATAATTAGCTAATATGCACCGCAGCTTAAAATGTCCCCACTGAACACAGGCATTTTTGGAGAGCATTAAAAGCCTAAATATGTGTTATCAGAGCACAACGGGAAGCAGGATCTTCTGACAACTACATGTGCTATGGAGATCACAGACAGGGGACAGTTTTATTAAGGGAAGAAACACACCCTTCATCACACCTTGTGGAGTGAGCCTGTTTTATGTCAGAACGTTTTAATCTTTGTACCACCGAATGGGAAATAATTGCACTCTCTCTTTGAGTCTCTTTCAGATCCTCAACACACAGACATCTGTTTAAGTATGAAAGAGAGACAAAGGGGGTGAAGGTGACATAAATGACCATGTAATTTTAGTTTTTTGTCTTTTTTAACCAAATGTGAGCAAATGCATACAGCATTCCTTAAAATCTCGATCAATGCTTTGATAAAATACATTCACTATTTTATGTAGATTTCTCATTTAACTTGTGATGCTAAGAGGAAGAGTAAAAGAAAGCCACCACATTCACATTACAATGACTAAACATACCATCATGATTATGAAGTAGCTTTTGTTCTGATAAATGGCAAACAGACGGTAGGAAAATCTGCCGTTACAGGTTTAAATTAAAAAATAAAATCAGTTCATGATACTAACACCTTTGATGTTAAAAGTTGTACTCCAAAGCTACAAAGGGTGTGATGGAAAGGAAAAACTTTGCTGGTGTAGAATGGATAATTCCTGTTGGATTTATGGGGCTTTTAGCAGAGATCAAGGCCAAGAGCTACTGGTGTTTAGCTGTGCTACACTAACTTCCAAACTGGCCAAATTACCCAGTAAACAGGGTAGTAATTAGTAAGTGTTGGCTCAGAAAAACTTTAGTCCAAGGAGAATGTGCTAGAAATGTGAGTACGTGCTGTGAAGCTACAATGAAACACTTATTCAACTTAAATTATTTAATAACAAGCATATTCTTTTATTTGAAATGCTTTATTTATAAACAGCTAACATTTGAATAAATGATATATGAAATGTAACATTGTATTTTTGAAAGGTTGATTATAAATATAACTTGTTTCCAATTATTTTCCAATTATTTAGTTGATGCATTGCATTCTCTCTACAATGACAGTGACGCAGTACTTAGATCTGTCCCTAAAAGTTGACATTTTTTTTGGTGTACAGGCCTATCTTTTATAGATCCTTTCTATCGTAAGTAACAAGTTGAGACAAGATGTTTAAAGGTTTCATTCGAACCATATGTCATGTCTATCAACTGTGAATCCTAAAGCAAGCAAATGAAGGAGGGGGTGTGCAGTCACATTTTGCTTCAGTGTTGTCTGTCTGTGCGCTGACAGCAGTGGTGAGGCTGTGACTGCTGGCGCCAGAGGTGTTAGTTTTTCTCCTTTGACTTTTTGGATTCATCACCCAATGAGCAAAGGCTGTGACCCATAAAAATGCCTATAGGTAAGCTTGCAGTGCTTGGCTGTACATGTTTTGCAAGGTAACAGATTTTACCTCAATGATGACTCAGTAAATGGTTATAGGGAAAGATTTGGTTAAGTCCATAATCAAAGAAGCGTACAAGTCAAAGGGAAAGGATCACGGCTGATTTTGTACCAGCTAACCAAATGAGATGTACCACACAATTTTTAAAAGAAAATAAAAACAACATATGGAACGTTTTAAAAAATAGCTCATGCTCATAGCTCATGAAAACACTTCAATTCAGAAATGCTTCTCCTTATGTGAATGACAGAATAAACAACTAACAAGCAATATCATAACACAATATTCTAATTAAGTAAGAACACAAATAGCAGCACTGTTTCCTCTTGTATACATATCAAAACACACCAACCTTTCCCCAGTCATTATCGGCAACCATAATTCCACATTGTATAAATAAGTTACATCAGAGCTGAAAGTGACAAAAAGACGGCTGCCTCTGCAAAGATGGAGAAATGTTAATTGACTGCTGTGATCGATGTGCTCATTGCCCTTTTCTCACAGAGAGAGCATCTCTCAGGATAAAACAAATACCATTCCACGTTGACAAGAACCTAGAATCCAGGGAGCAGGAGACGGTGGCGTATAAAAGTATAATGATGACAAAAGAGTGTGCCAGCTGCTTGGGTTACTGTACACACTGCAGACACAACAAATGCCTTACAATAATTAAACAGGAAGAAGAGGGATCCTCTGGAGAGACTGTTTCTTTCAATATTTTATGCTGAATTAACTAATGCTAGCTCAAACTTTATTTGAAAAGAGAGTGAGATGGGTTGTCATGTTGTTTTCATTCAAACAGTGTGGATGTGTTTAACTCTGTGGAGTCGTTTGACTCAGATCTGTTACATTCAAGGGAATGACATCTTAGTAGTAAGTGGACATGTCGAGGACACATTAATGAGAATTAAACACAGCATTTAGACCACCAGTATTTTATGTGATTATTATTGTGTTTCATTGGAAAGCGCTGGATCCTGGTATCTATCCAGATGTTGTTTTACCAAAGAAACCACTCTCTCATTTATAGCAAAGTAAGTAAACATCCCATGACATTGTGATCCTAACAGAACCGTATACGTACCTCCAATAACAACGTGAAGGCAACAGGTTAAGAAACATATCAGAAAAAGAGTCGAGAGTTTAAACACAGTGACCCAAATCTAATGGTGTACATTATGGCTTAATGGTTGAATTGTGACATACCTTGAACTATCTGCTGTGCGACTGAGTGGTCGTATTTGAAGAAGACTCTGGCACACAGAGGCACCAGCTCAGAATCCATCATCTTCATTGCCTTTAAGAATGAGGCAACAAATTCTTCAGTTACAGACTTCACACTGGCCATCTCCAGGTTATCACCAGACCAATCCAGGGAAAGTGAAAGTGAACCACTATGACCATCAGAAGACAACACAAGATGGCACACTAAGGATCTGCAGGCCAGCTTTGTGGTTGTGTGATGGGAAGTTCTTCTGGCAGGTTCGTCCCTAATTGCAGTTACATGGAGTTCAACAGCTGCATCTTTAGGTAAGGCTGGCACCACCACGATCAATAACGGCACAAGTTTGGTCTCAGATTCCCACACAAAGCCCTGCAATGCAGACAGATGGTGTTCAAATTAACCACATGGGAAATGATATACCCTTTCCTGCTACACACTATAAACAATCTGATGTATAATTCCCCTGCTGAGATGCATGCTGTGAACACAACATTCAGAACCCCATCGACATCATTGCAAAGCCCATCAAAAACAAAAGACCACCACACAGCAGTCAGAGATGCTTTTTACTTGACAGGCTGACAGGCTATCAATTAATGTGAGATTGTGAAGCGACCCTCGGTGATGACAGCGTACAAACAATTCAGAAAGAACAGTGTTTGCAGTTACCATAAATAAAACACACAAATAAATTCATTTTGACCTGCATTCGTCATCTTGACAGGTTCTATCCAAGACAACTTCTTACCTATTTGACAAGATCGTTCTCAACATGTTATAGCAGTTTCACTGCACATTCAGAGTCTCAATTTTATCTACAGATGCAAAAAAAAATCTTTTTCTTCTCCCTCCTTTGGACTGAGGGCCATTAGTCGTAACGAAATGCCTTGCAGCAGTCCTACAATGTGGCGCTCTTATAAAACTTGCCCGTGGTTTCATCTGCTAATGGGAAAGAAATTAGTGTTTTATGTAACCGTCATTTCAGTCAGAGTCGATAGGGCAAAAACACTTAACCCCCTTTTCAATTTTCTGGATCAATTTTCATCCACTTACACTCCTCTTCGTAAGTGCAGAATAATAACAGGTTACTTGCATTTTATTTCAGTATCCACTCACAAAAAGAAAAAAAAAAAACATTGACAAGAATGGATGCTGGTCTCTTTGTTTCTTAAAAAAACCACTAGTCATGACCCAAACTGCCACTCACTAAATCACCACTTAGCATCAGATTAAAGTTAAGCAAACACCTCATTGTGTATCAACAGCTAACCTCTCATCTTTAAGGGTAGAGGGGAAAAAAAGTGCCCGTAATGAGTAAAGGGGTTACGATTTCAGTACCATTCTGATTTTCAAGGTAGCTTGTTTGCAGTGATCAACAATAATAATCAAAACCACAGACAACAAAAGCCTTGTCAGCATAGACCTGTCACATGTCAGGCAAAATGACAGCACATATACGAGCCCAATGCTTTGATAAATGTTATATTAGCACTTTTGGCACAGGCTAGGTATTCTCCTAGAGGGAATTGCTCCTGCACTTGTCAATAGTGATTCAACATGGAACACAGTGAGCAAAGTGGGAAGAGGAGTGACAGGACAGGGAGTTGTTGCTCAGCCAGGCTTAAAGGCCACCCTGCAGGCCTTTGGTGCCGAGCTACTTTACCCAACCAACAGTAAGCAAGGAGATCTGAGGACTTCAGCACTGTGCTCCAGCCTCTGGCAGGATTTTATTGCCATGGCACAGTTACTGACTTTTTATAAGAGCTGTCGGATGAGGTTACATCAGTTCACATTTGGTTCCTTTTTCATGCATCTACCACAATTTTCTATTATGTAGAAATTCATTCAGCAGTTCTGTGAGTTTAAATGAAGAGATGTGTTGAAACTGTATATTTCTTTTTATACACTGATGAATATATGATCATGGTTTTACTGCAGTGTGCATTGTCCCAGGAGGAGGGGGCAAATGCTTTCATTCCTTCATGATCAGACGTCATTAATTAAATTAATCAGATAAAACGCAAAGTTTGATATATGGTGGAGCTGAGTGCTAGAGTGGCAAGTTTGAAGGCCTGGCAGGTGGCAGAGTGTGTGTATGTGTGTGTGGAGGTCTGTGTTGCACTCTTTACCAGCCACTTACTGCAATCCATCTCATTACTTCATGCCACTTCAGCTTGTAGGGCATGCAGCCATTCCCCCTGTGCTCTCTCACTCCGTATGCAGCAGGTAAAAGCATACAGTCTGAATCTGCTGTGCTCAGCTCTCTACACTGATGGGGTGTGACCTGCTTCCCCTTATGTTTGTTTTCCCTCTCCCCACTTTCCTCCTCCTAACTTGTGTCCATGTGCCTGGAGCGTGTGGTAGGTTGAAGGGCCGAGAGGCGTGAAAGCTGAACGGTAAACACGGTAATAAGGAAGTGGTGTAAAGGCGGCGAACAGCAGGGAGCTGATGGGGCTGCACCGCTTAGCCAGTTCCCCTACATTTCCTGCCCAGCAGGACGCCTTCAGCATGTGGTTCTTATGCCTCAGCACTTATTGTCGTGCTGTCAGTCTGCTATAATATCCCATCCTCTTTGCTCTATTTATTCTCCTCCCTAAAGATTCTTCTTTTAGGCTAACCAGATTCTTTCTGTAAGGGGAACATGCAGGGTTGTTTCATAGGGGTGAAGATAAGTTTGTAATTATGAGGTCATTTTAAAATCACAGCATTGGCCATACCTGAACTGTTCATAGTATGAAGCTTTGCTGTTTGACTTGTTGAGGAAACTACCTGCAAATTCATTTATTTCAAATAAGCAAATGTCTAAGATTATCATCCCTAAATTATGCAAGTTGAATAAAATATCATTTTGAGGAGATAAATAATATGCAGTTTCAACCGGATTTAATTTCAGTGTGTTGCTACACAAGGAGATGTCCGTTTAACATTTATTGACTCACCACATCATCACCTCCCTGTTTATCAAAGCCTTTGAGCACACACTTGCATGCACACAGACAAATAAGCTCTCTGTGGTTTAATGCAGCGTAAATACAATTTCACACATGTAGCAACTCCAGAATGCTCCCAATTAACCCTGCAAGCTTCCTCATCCACCTGATTGGAGAAATTATCAGCTCATAACAAAAACGAGGCCCTGTGGCTTTACAGACAAGCCAAGCATTTCTATTATCGATTCCAACTTCACAAGGCTGATATCTGCACAATGTTCCCTGTCTCTCTTTAAATCTATAGGTGTAAGATGTAATCCAGCATGTTATCGCTGCGATTCATTTGATATCCATATTGGAGGTACAAATGCATGATGATACGTGGCATATGTTATATATAAATTTATGTTTGTTGGTTGTGTTTTTATGTAGTTTTGTCCAACTTTTCCTGTTTTCCATGTTCTCTCATAAACAACTCATTACCTTCTATTTAAATTATTTTAACATGATATTTAATCAGTTAAAAGTTATATTTTGATATCTGTGTCAGCATAAACACAAAAACAGTGTGTTGAAAAACAAGCAAATTAAATATTGAAGTGCTTTTTTTTATAATACCAAAGTCTGGTACAAATGTTTTTCTAATTGTAAAAAAATGAACACTCTCCCTTCACAGCTGCTCTTTCTGCCGTTCCTCTGCAACCTGCAGGCAAACTGGGGCAAAGTGTGAGGCCAAGTTAGCAATATGATCTATCAGAGACAAAGCAAAGACAGCGTGTGTGGCTGGATTAGTGACCCAGCACCGAATCCAACCCTAAAAACCTGTGTACAACCGAGACCCTGAGCTGTCAATTATTGCTGCTTAACTTATGAAGCACTTGAAAAGGCAATCTTCTGGTAGCAAACCTGGGTCAGTTAAATATTTTGATAGTTATGGCAGGCTGCAAACAGACAGACAATGTTGTCTATCTTCACTGGCCTCGTACACAAACTTAATCCTGTCACCTGCTTTGACCTTAGTCTCGTTGTTTAAGACTGGATGCTAAATTGGCACTGCGCTGCCAAGGCTTTGAAGATTTCTTTTCCACTGTGAGTTGCAGAGAGGCAAAATGTGTCAAATAAATTTACATGATAGAGGTCTAGTATATGTTCTGGAATTCAAAACATCTTATCAAACATGTTAAAGCTGTAAGAATATGATTACTGGCTTTAAATATCATTTAAATTTTACATACAGTTCTACTTTATACTTTGCTGTGAACTGACATAAAGTTGACAGTCTCTCCCCCAGTCTTTAACGCTGTTCACCACTTACACCAAGCCACATGTTGGAGGTGGGCTCCTACCTCTCTCCCTGAGGCCCTATTCCCATGGTTAGACAGATTACTGTGGGAGGAGAAGGGCTGCCAAGGGAGACCAGGGCCCTTGTTAGATGCACGGAGCAGGGGTTGTAAGCCACGGTGGCAGAATGGAGGGAAGAGGAGTGAGAAGGGGGGGATAAGCTGCTCTGAGAGTTGAACGCCGCTCCAAAATGGTGTGTGGGGGCAAAGGATTAGGGAGGCTCTGAGGAAGACATCTGCTTCTGTGCCAAGCTCCACATTATCAAAGACACCAGCATTTCCCACATCATCAACTTTTCATGAGTGCACTCACTGGTAAATATCAGTAGCAGCGGCTCGAGTCTCAGGGGGCAGAGAGGGTTGCGAACATTCCCTTATTTCACAACTACAAAACACAAATCTGAAAGGCCTCTCTGAAAACCTCACATTCCATGGCAAGCTCTTCCTCTTGCTTATTCTTTCATGCAAGGATCCTTCTGTCCTGTAATCCATTAAATATGTGCTCATCATATGTGGGTGCAACATTACATAAGTATGATCAATATTTATTCTGCATCTATAATAAAACTGACATAAATTGATGTTCAGCTTCACCACTCTTATATACTTCATAAACAAAAATTTAACTGTGATGGCTAACCTCTTCCTCCTTGGCCTCCAGCATGCTCTCCCAAACTGCTTTGATAACAGCAACATCCTTGTGCCTCGTAGTGTAACAATGGGCTTGGACGACATGAGCAAGAGTCAAGCTGCTGATCACAGCCTTCAGAACCTTCTTCATGTGGCTGAATGACAGTCGGGCCTGTGTGTAGGTGCCAGCCTTAACCAACTGCATGGTACAGGGGACCAAAGCAATTTGACCAGCGCAGAACACCAGCTCATCAACCTGGAAAAAGAAAAAAAAAAAAAAAAGCAAAAAAAAAAAAAAGACATGGTACAATTTGCATTAATCTAGTAAAGACAAGGTTGCTTTAATAATTTACATTTGTGTGCCTGTAATCAAATTGAATATAAACATGATAACAGTCAACATCATGGTGGTGCTACAGAGGTCATTAGATCAAAACTGTTTATTAGGATTATTTCAATCAGAAACCACAAATGTTTGATCAGAATATCCGGATAATATTTTCAATATTGCTTTAATTTTTCCGTCTAGAGGAAAGTAGTGGTTCGAGGGTTTGTTATCCCTGAAGCCAAGCCACAAATGAGTCCAAAACCAGATCTGCTAACAGTTTTGCCAAAGCCAAACTTTTCCATGTCACAAATTTATAGTCAGTTTACTTCTTGATTAAATTGTGTTAACGGTGGGCAAAAACATGGAATAATAAGGAAAAACAGCTTGAAAATGAAGTAGTAAAAACTTACAAAACCTGTGATAAATGGGATGTTATGTTATCAAACTGAAATTTATGAAACACTTGAATAAAAAAAAATAAAGTGCACTTGTCAGTGAGGTGTAATAATTAAATTAGCATCAATTATAAACCTGTGTTTGATAGGCAGCACATTAATTAACAAGTTCCATTTCTCCCATTTTCCAGCATCGCATCACCAACAGCTCATATTTCACACATTTAAAACAAGCAGGTATTCTGTTAGATGCTTGCAAATACATTTTAGTGGCACCAATGTTATTCATAAGCACAATTAGCCAAGTGATAATAAGCTCAATTCTCTTTTAAATACCTCTGTTAAAAATAAGCTCCTT
Organism: Pseudomugil tenellus; assembly: GCA_037177515.1. Classification (NCBI taxonomy): domain Eukaryota; kingdom Metazoa; phylum Chordata; class Actinopteri; order Atheriniformes; family Pseudomugilidae; genus Pseudomugil; species Pseudomugil tenellus. The sequence continues at coordinate 13,298,739 of JBAMHX010000022.1, forward strand.
GAATAATGAAAGCTGAAAAAATCTATCTGCTTAATGCAGACAGAGAAACAGAGATGAGGAATGGCATTAAGGAGGTCAGGTCTTTAGAGACCCAACAGCTCAGCAGTGTTTAAGATTTGAACAGTGTTAGCACTGGACACTCACTGCCGGTCAATGCAAACGGATGCTTTTATACTTTAAAAATAGCAAAGGCCCATGTGCATATGCAGATCTCCAAGTAGGATCAATTGATACATGAACAGGGTCTTTTACTGATTTGCAAAGTTGCAGGCAAGTCTTTTGCAATTTAGTTAAGATTAGCAGCTAAAAATGTCCATGTAAAATATCAATCTTACATTTTCCGTTCTTCTGATCAGTGAGACTGAAGATAGTGGAAGGCCATCCTTTTACCAATTCAAAAGCGGAACATTTATTATAGAATATTCACAATTTCTTAAATGAAATCTGTACTTTATTGAAAACTAGCAGAACAAGATGTCAGCCACACAAGTATTTGGCTAGAGGGCAAACACTGTCATTGCTATTTCCATAATCGAATGAGTTTGCCATGATCCCCAGCTCCTGGGTTCACTTGTCAGCTTTGATGAAGCTTCAGCTTCCATCTCTGCAACTGCAAATTACCGGGACAGTGGATGAGACAAGAGATGGAGGGAAGACGAGTAAGAGGAGCCCGAGTGAGACAGGGCAGAGAGGAGGGAGATAAGGCCCTTGCTGCTTTCAACCATTTGAATCAATCACCGGATCATTTACCTGCCCAGCAGCCTGCATTACTGAAACTGATAAACATAAAAGCTAGATTCCAACATATCAACAACAAATTGTCATTGGCATTCCATTTATGAGCCATCAAATGCCATCATATCCACTCCAACAAAGAAAAGCTCTGTCAAGTTGGAAGGGTGGTCACAATCTTTTAACAAGCTTGTCCCCATGAAACGAGCTTGCTGCATCCAGAATTCATAAAGACCAGCAACCATTTGTCAATTTGAATATCAAAAGGTGCAAGCATGGGCCGCCTTGACTGTTAAAGGCAGACTCCCATAGCGTCTACCAAGCAGGTGTGTGATGATCAATTATTAAGGAACCCACTCTAGTTATTCTTAGTGGGAGGTGGAATCAGAGGATCTGGGATTTTGTGGTTTCTGTGTTGATCCTGGATGGGGGAGAGCGACTGAGGAGAGGGGAGAGTGAATACTATTTACATAAAATTAACAGTTCAAAAGAATGAGTTCACACACCAATCAAACTTGTTAATTGACTGTCAATGGTGTGTCCCTGAATATACAACACAACTACATTATTCATCTAAGGCCTTGACAGGGAAGACAGTCCAATTTGCATGGGCGTTCTAAACGTGATCAACAACCACAATGCCACATGCATTTTTAATAGGCCAAAGATGGAAACCTTTAATATTAATAAGGGTCAAACAATTGCATATGACATTAAACTTTCTTTAACAAGGTAAGTATTTTATAAATGCTAGCCTTAGGAGTCTAAATGGCCCACAGAGAAAAGAGATAATGTGCTCTATTCCAGTGGGCACAGTAAGGAAATGCAACATGTTCATGTTGGTTGATTTCTGTTGTTCATATTCTTAATATCTGATATTTGCTGCTATTATTCATTGAATTGATTCAAATAATACAGATTGTGTTTAAACTGTAAAGTTAGTTCAGATACTGAACAAATCTTCTGAAATATGCCATGTTAAAAAATTACAATATAACTTAATAAATTTTTTACTTGAAATCAAAAAGGAAAAAAAAAACACACACACACACACTTTCCAACAACTTTCAATACAAACATCCAGTAGTTGAACAACTTTTTTTTAAATACACATATTACTCTGATATTAGTAACAGACATATGTCTCTGCCTTGCATTGTCTTCATTTTTACCACATGGTTAAAACACAGTGACTTTTCTAATGCATTCAGTGATATGTCCAAAGGTCACCAACTTCACAGACATTTGGTGAAGACAGTAACATAAGTAAATGTACTCATGAAGTGCCCAGGCGTGTCTGCTTCCAACCCTTTACAGTGTCTCATTTCAGACTGGTGTGTCTGAGGTGTTTCTAATTGCAGTTTTTGTCATAGGGCTTCCTGAAAGGACCAGACGCTGCTAGGCTACATTCACATTGGTGTTGGAGCCCTCTGGGTCCCCTATCATGATGTGGATGTCTCCAAGTATCATTAGCAAGGCTTCAGAATGGTGTAGATGAACTAGGGTGGGTTGGATAAAATGACCTGGTATTGATGAACAGTCAGGTTTTTTTTGCCTGGTTCCAAGGACAGAGAGAGGTGGAAAACTGCTCCAACGCTCCTATCAGATATGCTAATGGTCACATTTCTCTCCATTGAGACCTCATACATAATTTAAACAGGAAAATGATAATGCAAAAGTGTAAAAAAGGTTTGATTAATATGGTGTAACTTTTCCCTTCAGCAAGGAGCCATGTAACCAAGCTAAAGATGTAATGACAGCATCAGCTTAAAGACAAAACATTTGTAATGTAGTGATTAATCTAAGTGTTCTTACATGTTTTGAAAATTTGTTAAATAGCTTATAATTTAAGGTACAAGTCCTATAAAACTATCATGCAGAAAAAAAACCAAATATATAAAAATTAAAAAAAGAATAAAACCAAAAATAAC
>JBAMHX010000022.1:13303267-13320284 GCA_037177515.1 Pseudomugil tenellus
ATATATGAGATATGTTAGTACATTCTTCATTTAAACGTTTTTCTCTTTTTTTTTTCTGACCTGGTCACACACAAAACGACCAACTGAAAAAAAGCACTACCTTCACTCTTTTAGGTATAACTGTCAGTTTTCGAGCACAGCTCACAAACACACACAGGAACTGACCATAGCGGCAAACACTTATTCTGTATGAAACAGTGTGAATGCTCATAACTAATCAGAAAAAATAAGCTTTTGGTCTAATAATGCAAGTTGTCTGTGTCCCCATCTAAAAGACACAAATGAGGAAAGAACATACACTTATATTCTTGCTTTGTTGATGCTTTATAGTATAAATGGACGGATCATGTGGTTAAATAATCACAGATTACAATATAAATAGACAAAAAGAATGACAGATATGTGGCGAGACCCTGCAAGAGTGCAGACATGCAAAAAAAGAGTGTAATATATCTTCTCTTCAACAGATGGCAGTATGGGTGCATTTAAAACGTTGCATCAGGTATCAGCAATGCTGTACATACATATAAGACCGTTGACAGCCTCAAGAGAATTTTTATTTATATTTTCAAAATTTTCACAACACATGAATTCTTTAAATAAATCGAAGGAATACTAAATACAATAACTGGATAAAAATGACATACATTTTGTTAATACTAAAGTTTTTTTTTTATAGTCAATAAATCATGTTATCTCTAGCAGTGTGTGCACGGTAACACAGACACAAAAAATCCTGAAAATTAGAAATTTTTGCAATTATTTGTTCTGAAAACATGAATCAGATAATATTTTAAAATGTGCTGAATCCAAGATAATATATATAGCAAATATAGCATTTATTTCAGTGAGTTTAATCTAATGTAATCAATTTCCACAAGGATTAAACATTGTGTAGTCCATATTTTATTGAATAAACTCTTACCCTGTACATCTTAGCTTCAATTGTTATCCATACATGCAGGGCAGACATTCCTTTACATTATGAATCTGCAATATTAATAATTAATATTTATTAGAAGTCAACATACTGACAAATCTAAAGAAAAGAGAGGAGGCTGTATATTATTTATCATGCTGTGTGACAATGGCGTTTGAAAACTGAAAGATCCAGAATTTTAAATCTAACTAAAACTAAGGGAAACATATAAATGCACTTCTTCTTTGTAAACCATAGTACCGCTTAAACATATTCTTATAAATTCAGACAAGATAGAAAAGTCCTGCTGCACATGGAGTTAGTAATAATTTCAGACCAGTCACTGACTGATGTGTTTAATTTTAACTTGTGGATTCACAGGAATTCAGGTGTAGTTATCAAACAATCATCTTTAACAGCAGTTTTCTAAAATACACCAATACAGCAAAGTGCTGTACAGAAGAGCTGCCAGGTGAAGCTGCTGCCTGTTAGCTATTTCTAACTTCCACATGGGGGTTGGTCACTGAGCTATAAGGTTTGTGTTTATCGCTATAAACAGTCACATTTGCACTATTTTTACATCTTTACTGTGCTGACTAAACACTCTGCAATATTTGAGTTTTTGTTCACTCTTATTTGCCTTAAGGTTTCATAAATGTTATTACTGCAATTTCTTAAATCTAAAAGAAGTAAATTGTTGAGCAAGTAGTACGCTACATTAGTGTTAATATGTCAACACATCACTGTATGTGCTGGTCCCTGCATTGTTCCTTCTATATTTGCCTCATGTAGATTTCACGACCAACCTATACCAGATCTACTATATCCTTGTGTTTTTGTGTCAATGTGTGTGTGTGTGTTAACCGTGTCTGTGCAGGGCCTGTCAGCCATGCCCTCTCGTCACTGTAGGGGGAAGAAACACACCCGGGCAGCTCTGAATATAGTGGCTAGTTACCATAGTAATGGGATGGTCATACATCTCTCCTCTCTCAAACAATGATGGGAGTGGACAGGACACGCCGCTATGCTTTTTATCTATGCATTTGGTACTCTGTTATTTCATTCTACAAATAAAAATCGATGATATCCGCCTCTCCTCTTCCTTTATTCAAATAGCGGTGAAATGGGAAGTAAATAGTTAGATATGGGGTAATAATTCACACATGGGACTACAAATAATTGATGTGTTTTGACTGAGTGTTTGTGATTGCGATTGTAATAGTGCGAGTGTCTTGGCAGATGTCTGCAGCGGTGGGATCTTTACATGACGCTTTTCAGATGCCTTTTTGATTTCTCTGAACCATTCACCCCTCCACTGCTTATCAGCCGTGACAAAGTGAGAAGCAAATAAGGATGCTGCCGTACACACACACACTATTGTAGCATAAGGTTTTCTCAAAATAGGGAGCAGTACTTTCCTTACATGAAATAATGGTAAGACACAAATCTTGAAATTAAATATAAATAATGCTTTTTGACAATTTCCAACATAAAAAATTAAATAACGTTGCTTTTTATTAAGCTTTTTTTTTTTGAAAATCTACAAATGAATGATTTATGTTGGTGGTCCATTCACTGCAGATCTCAGCTTCTTTTGGAACCCCAAATCCCACAAAGATCATTGCAGCTGTAAATCTTACTGCATCCACACACACATACAGTTCAAATAATGTGTATCTGCATGTTTTTTCTGTACACTGTGTGCATGTAACGTGAAAGAAAAAGAGGGACGATGGCTACAGCTATCCTGTCCCAACTTCCCATGGCTTGTTGACATGAACCAAGGCAGTCAGGCACCAATAATACATGAAGAGCTGTTCAAAGACAATTAGGATCAGTTGTCAGGACTAGGCCCATTAATGAGTGGGAGTGTGGCAGGGGCCGAGGCAGAGGCACAGTGCAGGCGAATGCGACTGCCTGAGAGCCGATGCACTCTGACAGATCCAGTCCTTCCCCTGTCCTCGCCTGGTACAAGCTGATACCAGCCTGCACCCACGTGGTGAGTAGCGGCAGCAGCACAGAATACTGTAGCAAATGACGCTATGCCTTGTTAAAATGACTACCGCCATGGCAGGTCAGCCTCCACGCCGTCACAGCGGGGGAGAAAGGGAGAACAGTGGCCTGAGAGGATTGAGTAGGAAGGAATATAATTACCCTTGCTGCTGTCTTGCACTTCCCATAAAACTGCCCCCTCATCAGATTAAAAAGGTGGTGTGATTTGACCTCTCACATATATGTGTCTACATATATTGGCACAAATTCCCACACACCATCCTGTAGCTTATGCACTGTTCCAAGATAAAGCGATGACCATGTCCTAAAGCAGACATGTTACTTGTGATGTGGGCTAAGGTAGCAGGCGGCAGGAGGTTGTTGTTGTTGCATTCTTGCATACAGTACATACTCATGGTGAACAACAATTTTACACAAAGCATCAGCATATATTTAAGTATAAATATACAATATACTTTGAAGCAATATATGGACACAATTGTCTGTTTTATTTTTTCACATGCAGCTATATTTTGAATGCCTTTCCTGTCATACATAAGTGTTGCAGTGACTCAGCCATGAACAAACCACCTTGTCACACAGTCAGAGCCTATCACAAAGAGCACACAACTATGTGTGTATGTGTGTGTCTATATGTATTCCTGTGAGACTTTGCCTCAGGGTGTACAACAGAAACACCGTGATGGTCAGGTCTTACTGGGTTTGATCAGCGCATTCCCCATGTGTCCAAATTCAAGCGAAAACACTTGACCCTGGTGTCTGGGAAGGGGCCGACAGAGACGGACTTAGGTGATGCCCAGAGATTGGAGCTGGATCAGTTCTCGCAGGGAAACGGCTCTGACGCGAAGCTTGACTGTCAGTCAAAGCTCTCCAACTCTCCTCAGACAAAAGGTTCAACTCACTGCACACAAGTCGAGCATAGTGTAAAAGAAACAACGAGCCTATTCTGCTTTTGCCTTCTGTGAAATGAAAAAGAAAAACAAATCTGTGTTAACATCCTCTGCTGCAACAAAGAGCAAGTAACTACATGTGCTAAAAAACACAGCAGCTTTGAGTTGCCTTCAATCTCACAACCGCTCAAACTGCTGAGCCTTCAAGACCTCATTTTTCATCGACTCAATTACTCGACAACTGTTCTCCCCCCTAGCCCCACCCCTTCCTCACAACCTCATCTCCCCTCCTGCTTAGTTGGAAGTGATCATTTGTTCTTTTATTAAAGTTGATAACATCCCTTGCACTGTCTGAGTGTGGATGCTGGAGAGCCGCCCCTACTGTTCTAGCCTCCAGCATTTCATATTATTGGTGCATTATTTCACGCATGCCCTTCTCTTTTATCAAGCGCTTTTGAAGTAATGTTAATAGACTAGAAAATTGAGACATTTATGAAGTATGGGCCATGTTTATGAAAAAATCCATAAAGTATGACAAGAGAGAGGTGAGATAAAAGCAAGGTTTTAATAGATTATGGCAAACAGGGGAGAGGCGTCAGATCCTGACAGGCACCTCCTCTGAGATCCCTCATATTTTATGGGATTAATTTTGTTGTATTAGAAATGAAGTTAAATGTTCTAATTAATCTGTCCGTGCTGCATGAATACCTCCCTGAACACAGATGCATGCACACACACTGTTTTTAGGCTAATTACTCTTCTGTGGTAATTGAGGTAGATGTGTGCTGAGGAAGTTTGAGGAGGTGGGACGGGGGGGTATTTGTTATGGCGGTAGTGAAGGGAGGGTTGCTGAATTTTGCACATTGGCTGTTTTACAGTGTGAAACATTGTCAGTGAGTACAAACCATAAAACTAGAACACTCATGTTAATTTCTGCTGCTTATCACTCGTTCCGTATTTATTTTTCTAAACTGGATGATTTTTATATATATCAGTATGCTTCTGTTAAAAGAAAATGGAGAATAATTGACTGAAACGCTTGTCATTGGGATGCTGAATTTAGAGTCAGATCATGATCTACATTTTCTAGTCTCTAATTTAATGCTTTCTCAAAATTTCCATCCTAAGTCATATTAGAAAAGAAACCTCAAAACCGATATTTGTTAAAATACTTTACAGTGTCAGTTTATTGATAATGTCATAATCGAACTGAGGCTTGAATTTAGAAAAAAAAGAAAGAAAAAAAGCTGTTTTGTTGAATACAAGTAACCTGTAACTTTACTTGACTTCTTAAGTCCCCATGAAAAGGGCCAAACAAAGTTCAGCCTATTGTTTTTAGATATATAGACTCCTGTAAGGAGATTATTCAAATTCAACCACCATCCTATCTTTGATGTTAATAGGCAGAGTCAGATCCACTTCCTTCCTAATGCCTCACAGTCCACTTTGACAATATTCAAAAATCCAATGCAAATCCTTTAGCTGGCTTGTGCAAGACAATCTCCCACAATATTGACTGTCACTCACAATTAGGGGGCTCAGGCAAGGGGCTTGTGCTCAGTGGCAACCTGAGGCTGGCTGGTGCAGTCAGATCCCTAAACACACCCCACAGAATCTGATCAGTGAGCATAATTTCCCCGTAAATATCCCAGGGGTGAGCCACTTACCTTAACAGGAAAGAAGAGATGTTTAACAACCGTTCAGCTGATAGTCCTTCTATTCAAACCTGCCTTGGCTATTGTATTTGCCTCTATAAGTGTGCCCCTAAAGGGAATGTGACCAAATAAGTAGCATTAATTTAAAGAGATGTGAAAAAAATCCTGCAGTTTGAGCCCCCTGTTGCTAAGTCTGACATTTGTAGATGGTACTTATTTTATTTATCTGCAGAATTATTGGCAAGATCTTCTGTCATTAGTGGAAGTGCATCTTTGTTGAAAAATGTGGAATACTGATTGCTTTAAAAACCCATGAAAGAGAGCCATGCTCTTTTTCCCGCTATTATGTTAATGCAACAGAATTGTTTAAAAGCTCCCCTAGTTATTGACAGAAAAAGCAGCAATATCTTTTGTTTCCTTTAAAAGCATCCCATTACTTGGTTGTTATTGTAATGATAGAATGTTTTGATATTTTGCAGCAAAGTGGAGTTTTGAAACCATCTTTTGTTTCTTATAATAAATTGACTGGAGTAATAAAAGACTGATATTCCTAATAATTCAAATGACATTTTACAAATATTGCACAAAAAGATGTCTCACAGATATAACAATGTAACAAACAATCAGTGTCAAGAACTTTGATGTTGCCATACTTACAAATAATTTAATTGAATTGTACAACAATATATAATACGTATATATATATAATACGGTGTAGCCTCTAAGCGTGTCCGTCAGGTACAGAACAAAATGAAGCAGTGTAAAAACAAAGCATAAATTAAATGACAGTATTTTACTCTATAGCTTGCGGCTTTAAACTAAACTGAGGCAATATTATATATCAACATGCAATACACCGAGGGGCCCCCAGCTTTGACATTATAAAGGTTAACTAATTCTTCAAATCAAGTCAGATCTGAATCTGTCAGCTTGCCAGGCCAAGCCGAGATTCAGTCAGCTTGCCATTTCCGAGAGCTGACGCCGAGAGACATGACAAGCCAAGCAGATAGATGAATAGATGGAAGGAGTTTGAAAGTCCAGCATCCATCACATGCCAATCTGTAACAGAGTTCCTCTATACCTCCACCAGCCACCGCCCTCGATGAAGAGACCTACTGTAATTAAATTCTGCAGGGTCATGTTCTGTCACTAGCCATGTGCTATCACTCAAACCAATGAACACAAGAATAAACTGCTTCCAATATAACGGGGCAATATTTTTTAGGACCTAATTGGCCAAATGGCTAGTTAATAGTTGAACTATGCCTCTCTGATAAGTAATGTATTATAATTCATTGAATAAACTTGCTACATTCAAAATCACTGTCACAAAAGCACCTCTGCAACACTCCATCTTCTACGTCACCGCTTAATCTTATCGAAACCCATCTATTATTTGCTAAGTCCACAAAAAAAATAAATGTGGACAGTTCTAATGTTGTTTGGTCTCAGACAAATATTTTTTTCTCTTTGTTGAGACCGTAGCCATGTCGCTATGGTGTCCCACGGCAACAATCACCAAGGAAAATTGTCATTTAGATGCAGACGATGTGGTACTGGTGAGAGATGGGGAAGGGCTGAATGCTTGCTCACAGCAAGGGGGTAATTGTATCAATATGTAAAACTCTCTAGCTGCACTGAAGAGTTGTTAATACATTTTTGATCAAATTAAGTCATTGTAGCGTGGAGGAGTAGATAAATTGAGAGAACACGCAGGGGTCGTATGAAGTTCCACGCACAGCTCTGAGCAAGCAAACTGCTCTTGTTGTTTTTTTTTCAAAATGTTATGAATATGAATGGTAATTAGAGGAATGAGAGATTACACTGTTTTCCAAAGGCAACAGCGCATGCATACAGCTGACTTCAATTTCATGTCTCAACGAGGCTTCATTGAGGAAATCAAACACTGCTGGCATGCGAAAAGCAAACCTGACTCTGTAGGATGCATCTCAGGAATCCAAACCTAACTTCAGTGACACACTGCTGAGGTATGCCATCAAGCTCTGAACGAATGGTTAATCCACACATGTTCTCACTCATAGGCGGATTTGGCTGCAGGATCAAGGACAGTGTGGAGGAGATGGACACTATCCTTGTTGACAGTACCTTGACAAGTGTAATCCTATATAATACACACTGGGTAAACACAACACCAAGCCAACCGTGAAACCACGGCCCACACTTCCTCTGCACTTCTTTTGAATTCTACATTCTTTTTTAGGTTTGAAACAATACGAAAGACGTTCGACATGCAGCTTTACAAACAAGTGAAAAAGTAGATACATACTAACCACAATTAGAGGAAAACATATTTACATGTATAGACAAAAGCAATCTATCTCACATTTTTATATACAGATTCATCCATACTTAAATGACATCTATAGGAGATAAAATGGACACATTCTAGCAATGCATGTAAGCTCAGACAGCTTGCCTTGAAAATGCAAAGCCTAAATAAAGCATCATAAAAATCACACGAAAGCTTCATCATTTGTCAGATTAATCCTTGATCATCCCTCACTGAGTTAACCCTCTTAAAATCACATGAATATTACTTGTTTTTGACCAAAATAAATCCTATGGGAATTATTCTTAGACAGCAATGATGAAATGATCATATGAATAACTCATCTATTTCACTATCCAATGTGCAGAAATATGTAACCTCAATTAAAATAAAACACAACATTATTGTATTTGCAATTTGAAGCAAAAATGAAACAAAAAAAATTAAAATAAGACTTTGCTCATACTAAAAAAAATAAAATAATTTCTGCAATTTGAAGCCGAAACAAATGACTCTAAATTACAATAGTACAATTTGTTTTAGAAAAATCAAAGATTTAAGATTATCCTGATTATTATAATCTATCATTTAGAATTTATCACATTGTGCATAATTATCAATTATCAGAAATATTGTGATTTAACTAAATAAAGTTGCTTTCTAAATTTTATTTTAATTATCTGTTAATTCTCTACTGCTATAAAATGTGTAAATGCTATAAATGTGTAAAATCACTTGAACAATTACTAAAGGTATTAAAATGACATTTACTTTTGTTTTTTGATGCCAACATTACAAAAGAATATATATATAAAGTAAAGTAAGCAGGTTGTCACTCCAACTCTTTTCTCCTCTTTAAACAATCAATTTATTCTACATGTTAACAGATGGAAAAGGCTAAACCAGGACTTGCAGTGCTACTTTCTGGAAGCTGCATTGTAAAAATATTTTTAATTTTGAGACTGACTAAAGAATTTACAAACACAGGAAATATCAAGCTAGCTATGAACTATCAGTTGTCCTTTAGCATAATAGCTGCAGTTGGAAACATAAATAATGGAACGATAAAAATAAAGAAAAGAGACCATATATCTGAAATTAAATGCTGTTTCTTCTATGGACCACTGCTCACTAACATCTAAAACCCATTGACCTCACAAGAGGCATTTTGTTTTTTCTCTCATTCTTATAATGTAACGTTCAGTTAACACTGCTGAATGTGTTGCATTGGGATTTAAGCCCAATAAAACTGCACACAATTACAAAATTGCAAATGACATGACAACATGTACTTTCAATGCTATAAAAGATAAATATTGGCATAATTTAACCAAACTGCTAAGCATTTACAGTATTTTTACTTTAGCATAAAATCTGTTTATCCTACAGAAATATATTGGATATATAATTTTTTTTCTCATTTAACCCCCAATTTTTTTTACCTCATGCTTTAAAGACTGATGAGCTGGCCTTCACAATGATTCCTTGGTTTTTTTCTATGACCAAAATAAAGAAATCCTACAAGGATCACTTAATCTATTTGTTTGGAGGGAATTACTATTCCGCTGCCATACTTTATACTGACACACGCCTCTTTTGCAAACCAACAAAAGTGGCAACACAAGGATGTGGTTTAACATTTGCTTTTGGAAGTTGCTGTGACCTTTTGATTTGTTTGACACATAATCTTTGATGGAAAAGGATAATATTGAGGGATTGTTACAATTAATAACAGAAATGTTTAATATTAATTAGTGTTTAGTAGTACTTAAATAGCAAATTAAGGAATCGTGATATCCCATGTAGAAACATTTCTAAAAAAGGTGGGACATGGAGGGATGTTTATCACTCTGTAGAATCCTCTCATCTTTTTTCACTGTCCTTTTACATTTTGCAACTGAGGAGACCAGCTGTTCAACCTCTGGGAGATAAATGTGTCAAGTGTTTTAAACTGGTTAAATTCTGGTAGTTTACCGGAAAGTAGTTTTTTCATGCTTAATAGATGAGGTATTTGGGTTAGGGTTGTCTTGTGTTGCTATGCAAGATCTTCCCTAAAAAATATGTCACCTGGATGGAAAAACATGCTGCTCTATGACTTGTGCCTTTTGTCATTTAGAGCTCCTTTCCGAAAGTGAAGGTTGCTAGGTCCACAGTCACTAATGCACCTCCATGATATCAGATGTGCTGACGTTTGAACAAAACACTGATAACAAGCTAAATGGTCTGTCTGCTTTTTAGTCCAGGGCATATGGAATCTATCATTTCCAAAACATTTTATTATATTTAATGTTTGACAAACTTGTCTTTAGTAACAAGTGACTTATGCATGATAGTATTTAACCTACATTTGTGGATGGCACAGTGACTTGTGCTAATAGTCAAAGAGGTACTTGGTAGTGTTCCTGAGTCCATGCAAGACTTTTCATGACAGAATTGCACATAATTTAATGCAGTGCATCCTGACAGGCCAATGTTGGGAATCCAGTATAATATACAATTTGATAGAATGTTCAAAGTATTTGCAATCCTACATTGAATGTTGCATTTTTCTAAAATTCCTCTACAAACTGTATAAAGTTATATTTCTGTAGACTGTATAATGACTGCCCAACTTTACTTCTGAGAAACTTAATCTCTAAGACGCTCTTTTAAAAAGCAGTCATGTTGCTGGTCTGATGACAATTGGTGTAATTATTTGCAATATGCTCCTACAGCTGTTTCTTTCCCTGACATTTACTTTTCTAACATGTTGTCTTAAACTTTGCTAATACATTCAAGGTGAGGTTAGTCAAATGTCTAAGCCACCCAAAAAATATTGGCTTTTGAGATTAGCGAATCATTCCTTTTCATTATGCAGAGTGTCGGGGATATAATGGTTTCATTATGACCGCCGCCGCTGGATATCCTTTGTGTGAGTGTGATAACTCGAACAAATTTTCACAATTGGATTTTGATACTCGGTGTACCTGTTCAGTTCCCCAAGGGATTTATGGTTTCCCCACCAGGTGGTGCTTTATGCACGGAAAATCAGATTTTTGACTATATACAGTATCTGGAACTATTTGTCTCATTGACCTTAAATCAAGTGCAAATAAAAGGTCATGACCTCAGGATGCGTCCTTTCCTCACGTCATACCAGGCTGGTTCAAAGTTTAAACACTAGATGGAGCTTTGTGACTGAACATGTGCAGCTTTATATGATTGTATTGTGTCTATTGGAGGATTGCGGAATTAGAGGATTGGGGGTGTTTGGGGATATACCCTTATACCCCGTCGCTTCAGACGGCAAAGGCCTTGTTTTTGTTTGTATTTTTCACAGTTTTATAACTTTTTTGGGTTTGTACAAATGAGTAGTTCTTCAATGAACCACACAAATTACAGATTTCAAAATGAGATTTGCATACATAAAACCCAATATATTTGGTGCAGAGAATGACAAACTTGTAGTTAATGTGAAAGCCCTAATTAAAATGTTAGACCTACTTAGAAATTTACTTTCTAATGTAGCTGCCACCAAATTTTATCTGTCAGTGCTGCTGCCCACTAGCATCCCTATTCCCCTGTTTGAGAATGTTCAGCCTTACCCTGAAGGCTTGGCTGTATGGTCCAATGTTGGCTGGGGCCCAGTGGGACAGGCTTTGGACATGCAAGGCTTCTTTCTGGTGAAAGCAGCCTTCCTCAAGGGGCTTAGACCAGTCATGAAGTAGACAGTCCATCTGCAGAAGTTGACCAACAGGAAGAGGTGCCTGGACACATACTCTATTTGGATTAAAAAGGAAACATGTCATTTCTTTCTCTGTAATATTAAAACAAACTAATGAACAGAGAGAAATCATTTACCTGGCTGGAGGGTTTATGTCAAAGTGTTTCTTATAGACCACATTGAGTAATGCAAAATCCTCCATGTTCCTCACATACAGGTGAACCAAGATGATGTTCTTCATCTTCCAAGCCCTACTATCCAACTCATCTGTAGATGGGTAGCACGTTGGGAGTTACAATACCATTAGACAAATGACACTTAAATAAGATTACCCTGTCTGTCTGCAACCAAAATTATTGAAAGCCCAAAGAATTTAAAGGCAATTATTCTGTTTTAAAAATGCAAAGTACAGAATTTCTGCAAAATATTTTAAATATATTTGCAGTAATGACCCCCTCACTACTATAAACAACAGCATTCTAAACACAGTATGTATGCACGTTGTAGGTTTTATATGCAAACCCAGGCACAACAGCTCAAAGCAAAGATTCTCCCCCTACAACCATCTAAAAGAGCTTAAAGTTTATTTTTCCTTTGCCAACACGAACGTGTCAGACTATTTTGCCCTCATACAAAGGGGTTGTTCATTAAATATTAACTTGTTTAATATAGTCTCTGCACTGTGAAGGCTGTTCAGCCAAGCACTACTATAAACATTAAATATGCTTTTCATCTTTTGTTCTTCTATCTCCATCAAAAAAGGAAAAAGAGAAGAAAGACTGATGCAGTGTAAAAGTGTGGACGTTTAAATTTCTGCAGGGCAAAAAAAAAAAAAAAAAAAAAATCAAATAAATAAATAATCCATCCAAAATGCCAATACTGTGCGTGCATGAATGTGTTTGTATTTAAAAAGGCTTGGTTTCGGGTAAATTTGTAAAGAATGTGCTTGTTTGGCGGGTCGCTCACTATCCGATTCTTTTGATGGACAGTCTTTGACACACAAAGTTTGCCTCTCGAGCTGACGGCACTTCTGAGTCAGGAATAAGTTTTCACGCTCTGCTGCATATCCCAGCGTGTGTCTGACACAGCAATGAGAAAGAAAGATGCCCATGACACAGACAAGTTTACCAAGTGGCTTCCGCTATAAACATATTAGCGTTACAATAAGAAGTCAAAAGCTGCTTAGAAAGCTCTAAACAAAAGAATCACCTCTAATTTATATAGATGAAAATATTTTTCTTTATTAAACTATGATCACAAACAGTAAAGAGTATTTTTCTAGTTGTAAGGGTGTAAGGGCCTGTAAAAAAAAAAAAAAAAGAAATAAAGACAAAACAAACAAACAAAAAAAAATCAAGAGAAAGATCAGAAAAATCTACAACAAAATACATGGCTGAGTGGTTGATCTTTGATTCCACCCTGTATAATCTCTCAAGTCAATTATATTGAGTCTGTTACATCCAGCATGGATCGGTGAAACTATTGCATAATTATTTGATTCCCTATGAGGCTTAAGTCATTAGTGTGACTGTGTCAGGGAAGAAGTTTCTGCGGCAACGTATCAGGTGTGCGATTCAACTGTTTGCTCTTATTTTCTACAGGTAGTACACCTGAGTATTAGTAGAATTATGAGTGTCTTTGAATATGCTGTATGCTCTTTTCTTGCGTTGTCTGGTGTTCTGGTCCAGGTTCTCATTGAACTTTGCATTTGGTTCTCAAAGGACTTATCTAATTCAATAAAAGTTAACAATATAGCTAGGAAGACCATCCTTGATGATCCTCTCTACAGCAATGATGATAAGACCAAATAAAACCTTTCCAGACACCTGTGCTATTTCTTAAGGATTAAATAAGCCAGTACATCACTTTATTTAAAAATATTTTCCTCTCTACCTTAACATTTGATCCTTTAAAAACTTGTTCTTACTCTGCAGCAGTGTGAAAGCTGCCAATGCCTGGCTCTCAATCTCAGGTTCTTGACTCTGAAGCCCATTGATGCCACAGATCCACTGATAGCCTCTGGAACTTCTTGATGAGTAGGATGGTGGGATATCTGCAGGAGGAAATACAATATCATGAAGAAAATAAAATGTTTGAATTTCCACAAATGTTTTAAGTAACACCTGAAACCTCTGTTAAAATGAAAAAGCATGTGTTGTACTTCTTTTCTAACCCCAGGCTGATTAAAAGGTAATGCATGCTAAGATGGTGAACATCAGCATAAAAAACTATTCAGGCAGTCAAAAACGACAGCTGTTGTCAAACAGTCAATCAAAAATACTAGCATCATGATGCTGGCTGCATATGACACAGAAACAGGGAGCACATGTCACACTAAGATATCATTTGACACACACAGACATAAATACACACTCATGCATGCATGTCAGCATGCAAGTGCCTCACAACAAATGAGTCTCACCGTGGCCCCACTGACAACTAAGGTCGCAGTTTGATGTAAATTTGTGCTGGTTGTCTTCGACTTGATCAGCATATTCCACCTCCTCAGTCATCTTGTCAATGGCGCTCTGGCAAGGACAACTACCATGGGGCAAAGCTCTCGCCACCACATCCTGCAATAAAGCACCACAGGGAATACATCAGGCCAAATGCCCACCGAAGAGCACACAGCCTTTTGCAAAGACAGACAAAACGGCGTATAATTAGCCAACCTTTTCAAATATCTCACCAAGAAGGCTGTGTGTGTTTATGTGAGTGTGTGTGTCAGTCTTACATGACAAGGACCCAGACACACATAACTTCAAGGTGAATGAATATGAAACAACATGCTAACATATTCGTGGTTCAGGCAAATAAGGAGTGGTGCTTTCTGATACTGTAGATTCAATCATGCTGGCTGTCAATCAAAGCTCATGACTAGATGGGTGAGACATGTTTTGGATTTCCCCAGCATTTTCTTTTCGTGTGTTTACTTACAGTTTGCCTCTGCTCCCTGCGACTGCTTTAAATAACAAATCATTACCATTCTCCAAGGCAAACATATTACCTGCCAAATTTTGCTGGGGCGTCACACATTTAAATACATATTTCATATTTCCTCAACACACCCCTCACGCTGTCCGACATTCATTCACCCCCCTCGTCTGCTGTCAGCCACATTACGCCATATGATAATCAAATTAATTATACTTCAGCCCCTCTCTCCTGGCCAGCATGAAAAATAGCTTGACTAGCATTAACGGAGGGCAAATGATGGTGGTCCATCCCCACCCCCTGAGCCTGGTGCAGTTTCCTCTAGTGCTGGTGTCACCGCAGATCTGTCACCCTGACGAGAAGAGCTTCAGAAGGCTGAATCAGGGCAGGTTCTCCCTTGGTCCCCCCCCCACCCCCCCTTCTTCCTCCCTCCCATCTCCTACTCTTGCAGGCTCTGGATATCCCTGCTCTTTCCCCAGAAACCTAGGGGGGGCTAGAGGGATATGTGTGTGTATGTGTGTTCCTGTGATGTGCGTGGAAGCAGCAGTATGGGTGGAAAAAATATATAGCTGTAGGGATTGAGGCTGCAGGGTCACGGAGGTTGTAAGATGGGGGTATGTTTTCTGTCTATAAGCCCAAATCCCCCCCCACACACACACACACCTAGGATGAACATATACAGTACATATATCAGGCTCTGTGCATTAACAGAAAAACACATGTGTATATGATTGTGTGATGTGCAAAGAAACACATAGACAAATTATGTTCTGTCCTAAAAAAGCCTACTCACCCTTACCCCCCACCCCACCCAACTTTCAGCAACTAATACATTAAGCACTTGCTGTCAGCAGGAACCGTAGTCTGATAGTAGGACACTTATTAGACCAGATAATTTAAAGCAGTTATTAAAGCAAATTTAAGTTAATTTCATTCTTGCCGGCTTTCTTGCAATAGTCAAAATATTGAGTTATCTGCTCTTGCAAGGAAAGTAAAATGTTTGCCAAGCTTATAGTCTGTGAGGCCCAATTCAGCTTCCAATTTACCAAAAGCCAATTCCCACTCCCTCCCTGCAACCCCTGATTGTGTCTGCTTAGCCAGCTACCTGAATGCAAAGCGCCTTAATGTGAGCAGACATGTTTATTAATCTGGGCCTAGTTTCAGGCTGCAGCGGATATTGTAGACGTCAAAGTAGGCCATGTGAGGCTAGAGGAGCAAGAGCAAGGGATGAAGGGAAAGACCGAGAGCAAGAATGTATGAGAGAGAGTTCGAAAGGCCCTCTGGAGGTCGATATGAACCCTGCCCTTAAGTGCTGTGTTTCTCCTCCTCTCTTCCACAAAGTTATCAGACACCAAAGGGGTTTGTTCTTGTATTTACTTTGCCCTGGGAGCAGTTTTTAAGTAATCAGCCCTAAAGAAGTTCAAACTTTTGCCTGTAAAATTATGGATGTAGAATTGCAGTGAATTGATCTTATCTGTGAAAAAAGTTAAACCCATGGAAGTTCAACTCACTTTATTCTCTGTGTGCATTTTAGTGAAGCGCAAGTAGCCAACTGGAGCAAATGCATCTGCCGAATGGATCACCGTCTCTGCTGCATCACTGTATAAATGCACAAAAAAAATCCAGAAATCTATGCAAAAATACCTTTCCCAGCCTTCTGCTGCCACACATTAAAAAGAAGCAATATCTATGTTATTTAATGTTACTCACATGACTATTTGCTTTCTGAAGAGAGGACAATCAAGAGTGAAAGTCTCATATTCACCTCCTTCTCCACAAATATGGACTCCATACTTCTCGGAAAGCTATTGAGCAAAACAAATCACTTAATTAAAAAAAATTAAAAATAATACTATAATCCACAAGAATTTACACAACATTAAAATGCTAAAATATCTGTCAATTACAAATTTAACTTAAATAACTTCACGACATATTAAAGAATGTAAATATAAGTAGGACATTGCCACCGACATGTCATTCACTTGTGCTTAGCAGACTGTTCAAAAATTCAAATTGTGTATTTTAACAATCTTGCCTTTATATATATATATATAAAACCACTTTAAATAGTATTGAATTACTTAAGAACTGGCATTTCACATGCAAAAGAACAAGTCACCCTTTTCAACCCTTCACAATAATTCCAGTTGGGTTTATTTGGACATTTTATGGGGTTGGTTGCAATTTGTGCTTGTGGGCGTCACTACAACAAACACATTCAATCTTGATATATATTCAAACCAAGTGTTACACAATGGTTAAACTGGAATTAAACTTGGAACTGGAATTAAACTGGAATTAAAATCTTGACATTTATAATTATTTGTGCGTTTTAATAATTACAATGTTGACATAGCTAAGCAGGGCATCTACCAGTGTATGACCTGTTTCAAGTAGGACTCCATGTCAGCCAGGGATTTTCCTAAGTGCTTCTCTGGATCCAGGCCTGCCATCCACGTGGAAAACACATGTCAATATAGACAAAGCAACAAAAACACAATTACACAGACAAATGTATAGAGAAAGAGAGAGGGAGAGAAAGAAAGAAAGAAAGAAAGAAAGAAAGAAAGAAAGAAAGAAAGAAAGAAAGAAAGAAAGAAAGAAAGAAAG
>JBAMHX010000022.1:13320384-13348442 GCA_037177515.1 Pseudomugil tenellus
AGAAAGAAAGAAAGAAAGAAAGAAAGAAAGAAAGAAAGAAAGAAAGAAAGAAAGAAAGAAAGACAGAAAGAAAGAAAGAAAGAAAGAAAGAAAGAAAGAAACAAAGAGAGAGAGAGAGAGAGAGAGAGAAAGGTCTGATCAGGAACAGAAAACAGTGATTAAAGATGACAGGCAGGGAGGTTTTTACGGGCAGTCACACAAACACACATGTAAACCTGCACCCTAGATCTATTTATTTGACTTTGCAAGTAGTGTACACAGATCTCTCTGGGTAAGGGCAACAATTTTCAGTTGCTGGCCACAGACTCCCTCTTACACATCCTTGCCCGCTAACCCCCCTATTACACATCTAGTTCCCTTTGAGAACATAAACTCTGGAAAGAGATCTTGTTTATTTGCTTTTTTCCTCCCCTTCCCCTGAAATGGTGCATGGAAATGACTCACAGGCATGGGAGAGAAAAGAAGAAGGGGAAGCAAAGTCGGTGTGGAGTTTTATATGCATGCACAGTGGTGCCACACTCCTTAAATACAGCCTCATACAGGTCCTCATTCCCCAGACAAAAAAAGGACATCCAACCTTCCAAGTAGCTGTCCTGAAAAACATGGGATCCCTTTCAATAGGACACCCAAGTCAAAACTGCTTCTCCTCAAATAAAGATTAGCATATTGATCAGTGTGATTTAAGGATTATGTAAATATTAGTTCAGACAAAAGAAGAAAAATTGCTTACTTTATCATATTTGTAAAGAATGGGTGAGATGTACGCTTTTTTGATGCTTGTGTTTGTGGCCACCATAAAGAACTCCACCTAACCCTGTCAGTCCTTTCACAGAGAAAGTACAGCCTACAATTTCCGACAGCACATTCTTCACCATTCAGACAAAAAAAAGGAGGAAAAATTAACCCTGAGTACCAGGTGGTTTCCAAAGAGAATAGAACAATAAAAACATAACAGGACATGAATGTAAAAAACTAAATCTAAGGAAATTCCAATCTATGTAGTTATTTGCTCCTACCAATATAGGATAAAAGTTTGTTATCTAAAATATGAAGGAAAAGCTGCTGGAACAAAATAAGTGCATCTAGATGGTCAATGATGACGGCTAGCCTTAGTTATTCCATGTTTCCATGAGCTTTTGTTCATTGGGTGACTGGCATAATCATTAACGAGCACCTGATGACCTACATAGAGTGACGTGCAGTTGTGAAAGTGATGAAATCAAATTTTAAAAAAGTTACTGAATTGGACTAATAATTTAGTTGAAAATCTAATATAGCTCCTTTACACTTCAATATCGTGTAGCCCAGCTCATCGGCATGTTCATGTGTTTAATTAGAGGAACAAAGTTAATTCTAAAGTGAGAATCTCTCTTTTCTCATGGCCTGACAACCTCAAAGGTTAATGTGTCATCTACGGGCCCCATGGGGAGCAATGGATGGGAGACGAGAGAGAGAATGGAGAGATGATGTGAAGGAGGGATGTCGCATAGCATCCCAGGTTCATCTTAACCAAGCTGTGTCTATCCTCCGGGCCCTTGTGGTCCAGCGCTATGGGAGAGAGACAGAGGGCCACAGCAGTGGGTGGGAGGGTGAGAAGGACGATAGACAGGGTGTGGAGAGAGAAAGTGTGCAGGCCCTTATTCTCTTCCCAGGGGATCTGTGATGTTAATTAGTGTGAGAATATCTAATCTCGACATCCTCTCATCTTAACCCAGCCACAAAGGTAATAAGAAGGGTGGGAAAAAAAAGCATTAAAATTCAATCCAATTTAAATACCCTCTTTAATTAGTCATGCCTCTTAACAAATTTTAATAATTGGCTCCAAATTGCTGAGGGGATGCAGTGTTTTTAATATGTTCATTAACTTCCCAGCTCTTAAATAATATATGACACATGATTTGATATTTACAAGGAGGGAAGAAGATGATGGGAGTGAGGGATAAAATGTAGTAAGGATAGCTCTGACATGGAACTATTTCTCCCAAGATCACTTAGCACTTGTGTGAGTGTTTTCTTAATTGCCATTTTCAACCAAATTAAGGTTTCTCTAACCATTCGGACATGGGGCTAGGTGGGATGAGCCTGAATTTGTAGAACACATGCTTTGCAAACTCCTAAAGTAGCCACTGGTGTGAGCCTTTGCTGATCTAACACCACTCATTTGCATGATCTTCACATCTCTGTCTCGAACCTGTTTTACAACTTGACCTAAACCCAATTACCTAACCTCATTATGCCACATTAAACCCAAATAAGCCCACTAGAAGTTGCCATTAGTCTGCCGCCAAAGACAGCAAGACCACACTTTGGAGAGAGAGAAGCTTCTCTAGGAGAGACAGAGGAATGTACTACTTAAAAAGGGCTTTTTACCTCATATTATCCTATAAAATCCTATAAAACTCCAATTAAATGCAGTGAACTTCAAACCAGGGAATCCGATAATGAGAGAGGGCATTTTCTAAAAGCACTGTCAGCATTTAGTGGGTTTAAATTAAGGAACAGGACAACAATAACCAGGAAAATCCAGCTAATCAAACTAGTTTTTGTTCTGCAGTGGGGAAAAAGGTTGAAATTTGCAACATGAATAAAATATATCCTATTTATTGCAAAGTAGTGTCTTATTCCTACAATTCTAGGAGCCAAGAGGACTTTCTACTAACACTCCTCATTCCACAGTATAAGATCACAGCATCAAGCTGTTAGTTTTAATGCTTTGGCTCATCATTGCATCAAAACAGACTGTATTTAAAAGATGGAGAGCCTCCCAGTAGGTACTGTCGCCATCTTGACAGCATCACCTATGTAGTCACTCCCGGAAAACACAAAAATGGGTAAAGAGATGGTGTTCAGAGGGAGTCTGCGTGAGTGAGGGGGTGGAGGATTGACGTCTATTAAACTCCAACCTGCCTGTAGCTAAGACCTAACCGAGCTAACTCGGATCTAACCGGCTAACGGAGGGGGGTGGAATTAAGCTGTTAGCCTGATACCTGTCAATCAAAAAGACACACCCATAATTATGCCAAATTAAAAAAAATAAGTAACATCTATATGCATTAGTTAGAAAAAGAATTCCCCTTACCATTGTCATGAAGGTAAACTTGACCCAGTAAACCTAAAATGTTTTTGTACCAGGCTGTACACATGTTTATTTCTGCTGGGAAGTTGTCCTTTTTAACATGGGAGTCTATGGGGATTTGCTCTGTTCTGAGCCACTAGCAGATGAGGGGAGAACATTTCCACATGGGGTTCACTTTTTTTCATTTTTTTAGAGGTTGTCACATGGTCAATGTATCAATGTAAGTTAATATGTCTGTTTAGATTCTCATATTATAATCCAAGTTATAATAATCAATGCTTGCTTTTGGGCAACAGGACTTCTTTTATGGCTTTTCTGAAAACCAAAACAAAAAGAAAAATTCCAAGTGAACTCATTGGTAACTGAAGTAAACCAAACTGAAAAAAACCTTTAAATTTCCAACAAAACATTTAAAACAGTTTAAAATGAATATCAGGAAAAGGAAAACCTTCTTTCCACAACATAAACCTACCCAACACAAAAAAGTTTTTATCCTTCTTAGAGGTCAAAACCAATTATCTGCACAGCTTTAATTGGCTCCATTTTTTAGCAACCAAGATTAGCCTTTCCCACCTCATAGAGTTTGACTTTTGTAAACCGACAGCGCTGAGTTACCAATTTAATTGAAACTGCTTGTGATTTTGCTTACTGAGCCTAATGCCAAATTAGAAGTAGGGAGATTCAAGATACTGTCTGAGCTGAGCTGAGCGCAATATCGCAGACATCCACGGGTTGTCTTAAGATCTGACATGCCAGCTGACAGCCAGGCTTTAATCCCTGCCTTCACAGAGAAAAGGCAGAGAAAATTGGATTCATGATGTGTAACATTTTAGCCTTTAAATGGATGAAATAAGCATCTCCTCCCTCGTAGGTGAGCTGCATGAGCTTTCAAACAATGCTCTACAAGACCTAATCCAAAACAATAGCGGTTCACTATCAACTAATCTTTGCAAGACAGACAAATACTGAATTGAAAGGAAAAAAAAGAGGAGAGGAAGAAACATTTTATAAAGGCTGATAAGATTAAGGTTATATGTGAAATTTTTCAAGGAACTATCATAAGTTTTATCTATGATTAGAGTAATAGGATGTATGAGTTGTGTAGCAATTACATTAAGATGAAATGCATTTTAAAAAAAAACTAAAAGGGAAGAAAGTAAAAAGTGAAGTAGCCAGAATTGACCTGCAGACATTCATATCACCCATTCTAAAGCTGGTCTTCATCTCATGAACATTTGTGGTTACTTTTGTATCATGTGCCATTAAAAGAACAGATAAGCACAAAATGAGTGAAGGCAAATAGAAAGAGGACAAAAATAAAATAGCAAAGGATGAAAACTATAAATAACTGCTAATTAAAAAAAATTAATAAAATATATTTTCCCAATTAAAAGAGGCAGAAAAAAGGCATTCCACAGTGAGCAGGATTTTGTATTTTCTTTGTTTTATTTCCTTGTCTTTGACTACCTCTTTTCCTTTAAATGCAAGTCCATAAATGTTAAAGTGATCAGGAAGGCATGGACGTGATGGAAATTCTTCTCTTGGTAGCTCAAAGGCTACGTTCATGCGAAGGGTAAAAGATCTCGCAGCCAGACCTGATTTCACACATGCAAATTATCTCTGGAGCTCCAGACCAATTAACTGCTGGACCTGTGCCCCGATATACACCTACACTAATCAATCAATTATCTTACATGAATATTTAATATTATCGTTTGGAGATGCCAATTACTAGGGCTAACTCAAGAGATATGCCATTATGACAAGACATCTTCCTGTGTAAAGGATACCTTTTTCTCAGGCAACAGGCATTTTCTGACATTCATTAGCAGAGATCTGGCAAGCAGGACTTAAAGTTTATTTATCTTTTCTAATTATTATGATTTTCTTCTTTTTCTTTTGTGGTTTTATGTTGACACAAGCACATGAAAAAACAGTTATGATTAAATCACTCAGATGATCAGTCTGCATTCAAACAGCTATCCTATAACTTAAAAAAAAGACAAAAAGGACAGACAAAAAAAAGAAAAAGCAAATAAAGAACCAAAGGAGTTGTCTTCCTGTCTGTGAGAGAGATCAATGTTGGAAATTATTCTTGAAATACTTATTTTTATTGCAAATTCTATAACACCCATTTGAAACTGCCATGGAATATCCTAAGCTGTTGCGGTTGTCAGCTCAGATGCAGACATAACCTTTGCCCTGTGAAAGTTGTTTTGTTCTCCTTATGGGGTCTGCACCAGAAAATTCCTCAAAACATCCTTCTCTCGTTCTCTCACACACAACCACACAAAACACCAAAGCCCACCAGGAACGCCCTTCTGTCACCCAATCTCCCCAAAACAGCAAACCTCACTGCTCAGACCTGCTCCTTCCAAAGCTACAATTATATGAGGGCTGCCTCAGTTGCCTAAGGCACTCGTCCCCCTATTCAATTCTCTCCTTTCTAATTACTACTGCCCTGGGACAGGTGAGAAGTCAGGCCTGATATGATCTGCTCTTTTTACCTGTAGCCAAAACACACATGAACACATGCTCGCACAAACCTCTACAGTGGCGACGCTGAGACACACACTCAAAGGCACCCGAGGTGATTTTCCTTTCTAATTATAATCTTTCAAAAAATGTTGAGAATTTGCTTTTAGACAAAGTTGTGTTTAGATTAGAAAGCCTAGTGGAGATAGCAGGGTTACAGGGTTAATGAAGTGTTCAAAGTGCTGTGTTTTCTTTGCAAGACTATTTTTTCAGAGGGATAACTTGGCATTATGATCGATCCATTAATGTTGAATGTTGGTCTCTTTTGAGCTCACTTGGAAAGGTACTAAAAATCTCCAACTAACAAGCATGATTTATATAGTATATTAAAAAATCCCATGAAAAATAAAGCATCTTGAAAACACGAATACTAATAATAATATCATCCCTCCTCTGATGGGCATGTGACAAGTTGTATTATTTATTGCCATAAAGTCTGTCATCAGAGCCATTAGAAAATGAGAAATGGCTCCACTAACTAAAGTACCAAAGATAAATGGCTTAGAAAAAGCATTTCATGGAGGTTATTTGAACAGTGTTGAAAGATATGTAGAATATTCCACACACGCTACTCAGCTCTGTGGGTCATCAGTCAGTCATGGTCCCCTTTTCGACTGATTGCTTTCAAAGGTGACAACAAGCACTTAACAGCACGTAAACAGTGTCTATACGATGATCTATCGCCGTGAGTAGTTTGAGAGTAAAAAGAACCATTTGTAGCCATAATTATCATTTATCACTGGCTCAGTCAAAAAGGATCCAGCTGCACTGTCAAGTAGATACAGGTAGCGATCTTAACATAATGTACTTGAGGAAGAAAAAAAACTTTTTTTTTGTTCTCCTGTTATTCAGTAATCTGATATTCTTGTCCTCAGGCTCCAAAACAGGCAAGTAGAGAGCATGTGACACCACATTATCCTCTTCGCTCAGTGTTGAAGCAGATGAAAATAGTAAATGAGAGATATCTGATTTAAATCTTCACTTCACGGACCATGTAGAAGGAGCTATGCAGCGGCAGAGAAAGCACTTTTTCTCACATACATTGGTACATGCGTCACTTATTGACAGGTTGAATTAATGTGCAGAGCGATCACCTGTGATTATTTTCAACTGCCAACCATTCCTCCACGCACCCCCCCAATACCACGGAGCATTTCCATCACTCCTCCTCCCTCTGTGCTTTTTATCTTTTCATACTGTTCTCTGCTTCAATACCTTTGCCGCTGGCGCAAGTCTTAACACCACAGCTAAACCACAGATTAATGATTTGGGCATCACTCTGCTTGTCGCTCTTTTGCTCTCCAGTTACACCCTCTTTTCCCTGCTAACTTTCACTTTTTCACCTGTCTCCTTTCTAACCAACATGGCACCTAGAGAGGAAATAAAAAGAGAAGGAAAAGGCTGCCTGAAAGTAAGGCGACATCAGGCTGCTCACCAGATGGATGACAAACAAAAGAGACAAAAACTTACCAAACGCAGCGACTTTAATAAGGATAGCATGTAGGCCCGATGATATCATTTCAGCGAGCAAAGACTCTTGTTCTCGGTGCCACAGGTAGGCCAATGGCTGCAAATCAAGCCGCAAACATCTGTGGAAAAGACGTAGAAAGTAGGAAATATGAATGAATATTTGCCAACTTTAGAACAACTTCAAAGTCAACCTCTCTCTTAACAGGAAGGCTACCACCCCAGTAGAACCACAACACATGCTTCCACCTGCAACCATGCCAATGGCTTCATGTGAGAAGAAGACAAGCACAAAAAAATCTTAAGCTTTGAGTTCTCTATCAGACTCAGTAAACTAATGGGAAACAGACATAACCACAATAGGTGACTGGAGCCAAGCTCTCTGTATGCAAATGAGCACTTAAAGGATGTTTGTGTATGTGCGTATCAGCTGACTGACATCAGTATTTTTTCATGAGCAACTTTCTATCCCATGAAAGGATTAAAGGTTAGAGCACCTCTTCAACAGCATGTCATCATATTTTGTTGCATTTTATTTTTATGTATTTAGCTATTTTCCTCAATTTAGATGAATTTCTCTTTTGAGAGTAATGAAGTAACATGTCATTTAATAATTTAAACAAAACCCATGAAGAAAAATGGGGGGATAAAACAAGAAATGGAACAATGGAGGCAAATGGGCAGCCACATCACATCAGATACTCCTAAATAAAAAAAAAAAGTTGTGACTACTCCTACTAGGAAAGCCCAATTTTATTTTATTCCTCTTCTTTACATCAATGCTCCATAAAAACAAAACCACACCAAAAAAATCTTAGCTAGCCTAAATAAAATGGCATAAACAAAACAAAATTTGTGTACATGTGCGTGTGTACATGTTTAAACAGAACTCAGCCCAGGTTTAGAACACCCAGTGAGGTAAGGACTACAGAGGATGTACTCTTTTCCTTCAGTGGACCACAGAAAGTGCGTCATTTGAGTTCAGAAGGCCACTCAAGTTGTCTGCATGTGTGTGTTTGCAGTTTAGACAAAGTGTGCTCTAAATTTTAAACGTTTAACTTACACATTTTCCACACGGACTCTCTGGTAATCGGACAGAATGGCCCCTACTGACACTGCCTCAATAGCCTCCTTTTCCTGTCGGGGGGAGAAAAAACACAGAGGAAACCTAACAATAAAGATTTCTTGCTGTTTTTATTTTACAGCATGGAGACAATGTATGTTATTGACATAGGTTGAGAAATACTCTTTTCAATCCAGAATCCTAAACACATGTAAATACACACACACACACACACTTCAGTAAAGACAATCAAAACAAATTCCTGACAGCTCATCCCTTTTATTGAACCGCAATACTGTGGGGATGTTTACACTGGTTGTATCAAGGTCTCTACGGTCCAGCCCACCCCCCCTGAAGGTTTGTGCACATAGGAGTTTGTGTGTGTTTGTGTGTGACTAGAGGCACAAGTGTTGCCAAAGGCACTTTCTGGAGCTTATCAGCAGTCTAGAGTAAGCAGCAGATGAGTGTGTCTGACCACAGCGTCCATCCTCTGCACACCGAGCTGAAAGACGAAGCTGCAGTGACAACTTCAAGTATCAACTAAACTTTGTGAATATGAGTGACATGTATCTTTAATATGGCTAAAGGGCAATCTAATTGCTTTTCATATCATATTCATATTTCAGAAACAGTGAGACAACCACACGCTCAAGAGATACTGGCGCAGCCTTGAGATGCATTCAATCTTCTAACATGAAAACAGGCTTGATGTAGAGTGACACCCACAAACAAACACGCAAGCCAGAGCACTTTGCTGACACACATAAATACAAAAACAAATGCCTCCGCCCCCACCTCCTTTCCCCTCCTCTAACTGCACACCTACCTGCAGATTCATTAGAACATTACATGGGCTGTAATTAGAATGAGAGGCAAGGGTAAAAGCAGTGAAGGGATGCACAAGTCTACAGTAAATTACCTTGTAGCCATTATCAATTTCCCTGGCTACTGGTCCTTAAGATAACCCCCCCGCCCCTCCTTCTCCCTGTGGTCCCTTCCTGCAATTTTTCTCTGCCTGATAAACATGCTGATTAAAGCGAACAGCGTGTAAACCTTTGATACTTTCCTAAATTAAATCCATGCCCTGCCTGGGGCCTGATGCTGAGTTGAAACACACTGTGCCTCACATACGCAAACACACACAGCTCCATATAGGCGTGCCAGCTAATCAGATAAAGGATGTGCTGTGTGCGCATGGCAATATATTTGTGTGTGATGTTCACTGTGCAGCAGGTATAAAACTGAAGTCATATAGAAAAACACCGCAAAAAATTAACTCTTTGACCCAAGTTAAACACCAAGAGATCTTAAGAGGGGATTTTACTCAAATTCTAATATCCAATGAGTGCAAGACTGGAATGTATATTACAGCCAATTCCACTGCCCAGTGACAGTAATTAAGTCAGACTGATAACATTTCAACCCAGCACAGAGGAAAGGAGGCTGCAGGCAATGTCATGTAATTCTAGGTAAGCCTCAAGGCCAACACTCTATTCCAATACAATGATAACCTTTTCCCTAAATGCAACTGTCACTCCCTGAAGAGGCAAATTAGGAGGTAAAGAGTGGAATAAGGAAGACAGAGAAAGCAAAGAAGATTTACAAATGAGTGTTAAAGGAGTGTGCAACATCAACACCAATTTAGTGCCTTGGATTTAAACTTGGCAGGACCTGACAGAATATCAGAGCATCGGCTCAACAATAAAAAGCAGCTTTTTCTGTGTTTTTTTGTGTATGTCTCTCTACCTCTCACTTGGACCTGTGATGTTCAGCTCTGCCTTCTATAATTAAATGGCTCCTCATTTTTCTGGCTGTCACTACATTACACAGCCTTATACACCCACATCAGTAATGATAACAAAAGGCTATTTTTTTTTTTTTTTTTTACAATTGCTTTGTTTGCAATGGAAACTCTTGTTGCTTGATCATTTGGGAACAGCTTTGGGAATTTCTTATTTTTGGATGTGACTACGCTTTTCTCGCTACTAAAGCTATCACCGGGAGACAGGCAGGAATGAGGGGGCAGATAATGCCAATCTGGAGTTGATGTCACACATTTTGGCTATACTTTCTGAACCTCTGTGGGAGAAGAAAGGATGAATTATTGTAAAACTACTACTAGTAAATGGGATAGATATGTTATTATGCTGCCTTCATTCAGCCACAAAAAGGAGAAACTTTGACTTCATAGTGGCTGAAAATGTAAAAATGCTTTATAGAGAAGATATTTAACTAAATCAACAGCGTGGTTCATGAAACACTGCATAAAATTAATTAAATTAATAACTTTATGAAGTCTATCAAGCTAAATGATGTTCTGGCCAATTTAATGATAACTCAGGGCAGAGTGTTTTTATCTGACCCATGACAATGAACACACACTTCTTTCTATTACTGTTGACGGAAGATGTGAGGATATAACCAGCTGCCCTGATTTTAGATGACTTTGCATGGCCCCTATTCATTAAAAGGAGCCTTACCTGGTCAGGACCTGATGCCCTACCCTACCTCATGCCTGCAGAGGAACTAATTTTGACATGATCTTGTGAAAAAGGGCAAACCCCCAGCAGCTTCTTCCGATGTAGTCTAAACAAAGGCATGGCCTGGTTTCCCTGTCCTCTCCAGCAGGCAGAGAAGCTATTAATGAGGATCTATGGCCCAGAGCAATGGAAGTCCTCAGTCCCCCCAGCCATGTCCATCAGGGTACTTAGCCCCATGCAGTCATTAACTTCTGTTACTAATTGTCAAATTCATTAAACTAATCCTTACCCCCTATCCGGATGTCTCCTGTGGAAATGGATGGAGAAGGCTGAGTTATTAAGATGTCAGCTGTGGAGAAGATTAAGGCCAGCAGACATGCTCCACAAAGAAACGATACGGCCATTAAACTCTATATCAAGGTAGCGTGCGTAATATACTTTGTAATTATATATACATTCATCTTTGTAAAGGAGTAAAAGACTGATTCAAATGTATTCACAGTCACAGACATGCCTTTAGTCAAGAAATCTATTTGGCTTAAGGATACATTGACAGAAATCATAAAGAGAAGAATTTAACTCAAAAATGTGGCTATTTCACTAGCTCTCAGCTTCTAAAGGTACTTACCCATGCCACATATCCACTCAGGGTAATGTTCAACAATCAAGACCATTAACAGCAACCAAGGCAATTAGAAAGCCATGAAATATTTAAAATTCAGTATTCATATTCATACAGAATACAGCTGAACCCTCATTAACTCTCTCTCTCAATGGCTGTCACAATGAGGTCTTAATTATACACCCTAACAATACAAAGCTCCAATTTAAGAAACAGTGGGTTTCCCAAATGCCTGCTTCAGTCTGTACACACAACTAGGAGCTCTAATCTGCCAGGTTGTAACTACTATGGAGGAAAAGTCATAAACATCCATTACAAAATCCTGATTTCATCAAGTCCAAAGTTGTTGACATGTGCATTGGATCATATCATCGCCTTCTGCTGAAGTGTGCTTGTATGTGATGGCAGGGAGGTGGGAAAGTGGACAAGGTGGAGAAATTAATCAAAGTCCTTTGAATGACAGTTTGCTCAAGGGCACTGAGGTACAATCCCATATTTACCACTGTTGCAATCATAACTTCACGTCATCGCTGTGTCTGACGCCACAGCCTTCAACCCAGCACCTCCTTCTGTTCAACATCCCTCCCCGTCTCTTCTATTTGCCCCTCCCTTCCTGGATCCATCAAGTAAGTGACTTGATGTGACATGGTTTTAATGCTGTCTGCATTAGATCAGCTCTGGGTCTGTGGTAATGAAATGGGATTGTTCTCCCTTGTTCACCGACAAGGTGGGAACATCGGGAGGGAGTTATTGTAGAAGATAAAGTAGATGGAGTATAGGATCTGCTTGGGTCAAGCAAGCATGTTAAATGTAATACTGACATAGTCCTGGGGCATGTTGGGCTGGTCTGACAGCTCAAACATGCCAAACTGACAGGAAGCTTAGTGTGAGCTAAGTAGAAGGAGACTGTTATTTGTTCCTCATTACAGCCAGAGTTGCCAATGAAGCAATAGACAAGATACAATTTACATTTTGCAGCAACTATAACATATATAACCTATGTGTATAAGTTATATTTTCTTAATTATAGTGCTCATAGAATAGGGTACAGGGTATGAGGATACAACATTATGAACGGTGTCTAATAAACAAAGTAATAAATGGACATAAAGGCATAACACGTGTTTTTGGTAAAATTAAAATCAGATAAAGTCTTGTCTGAAACAATTTCAGAAGCATTTCTTTGATAACTTGGTGATGATGTATGATTGAAGCAACTGCTGAAAGACAAGCTCTTCCTGTCTACTCATGGACATGCTGGCAAAATGACTCAATACGTGTCAGACCTAAACTATACAAAGTGCTGAAACAAGAAAAACAAAGTTCTCACTAAGTCAACTGCTCATGAGTCTAAATGTGACTACTGGTTCCTGAGATGATGCAGGTGAGAGTAACAAAGGCAAAGTGTTATTCTCTGCTCAGGCCACTATGCAGGAGTGGCCAGTTAACAAAAGATTAAAAATGACACATTGTCTGAACAACACGATGAGTGAGGGACTTTTCAACTGAAAAAACTTGATGAGTGACAGGCAAATGTGCACTGATTAGAACTTGATGAATAATGAAAAAGACATAACATATCCATGAAGGTGCTACAGCAGCCTTTTAGAGGTGAGTTTGTATTTGTACAGTTTCCTATCCTGGATGTTACACACACACACAGAAGCAGCACTGCATGGTGATTCATTCACAATGACAGAACTGTTTTCAGCAATAGAGCCTGAGCATAAATATGCCATGCCGCACAGCTGGAAAATGTAGAAATTCATCAGGGTTAACGTAGAGACATAGAGAGATTAACGTTTCACGGGTTTCCTCTAAGATATATACGGTTACGTAAACACAGGCCTAGCCAGTTGTCAAGCAGGGAGGGAGAGAGCCTTAGCCAAAGCAAGCAAAAGTCCTAGTTTCACCAGGCCAAGGACAAGGAGGCTTTCCATATCAACACACATGGAAAACTAAATGCAAGGAAGCAGAGGAGAGACATGTTTATTAATGTTTATACTCACAATTTAAGCAAAAAAGCTTAGTTATAGCTGGGTCCTGAACATATAAAATCCTACAAAAATCAAAAGTTATGAAATATATTTTTATTATCGCTTCATTAATTTTTTTAGGGAATTTTTGAGATGAAGATATCGCATAATTTCCTACAAACTTCAATGCCTTCACCGTAAACCTAAAAAAGATTTTCCAACAAATAAGCAACGGCATTTTGTAGGGCACAAAACAAAGTCATGATCCCAGCTCTGTCATACCAACATTCCCACTCGGCTGGGGTAAGTTTGTTTGAGACTCTCAAACAGGAAGCTGCCTCCAGAAAGCAAGAGGGACAAAATCAAAGAGCAAGTCTCGTGCCACAGAGAAGTAAACCATGTCAGTTGTTTTTTATGGTCCAGAACAAGCACCTTGTCCACAGGGTGTAACACACAAATGTACTGATGTCCATGTTTACGCACTCAGACATCAACAGACCCATGCAGGCACACACACACACACACACTTCCAAATGTTAATGTTTTTCTGGTGAGGTCAGGTTCCAGGCTCTTGGCATCATGGCTCATCCCCCACCACACACACACACACACACGTGCACACACATACTCCCCAGAGAAAGGAAAATATAGCAGTGATGCTGGTTTAACCCACTCTCCAGACAGTGTTTTTCAACGGATGGTTATGACTTTAACTGCAGGAGGTGATGGGGCCTACCACAAATATTTCTTGAGGGGAATGGTCCACAAAACAAAACATAAAAGCCCTCTTAATTTTGAGTAGATAAATGGCAGGGAGTTGAAGGACTTAACACCATTAATTAGCTGCCTGTTATGAGGCCGACTATTCCAAGGTACCCTGACTAGCTGTTGATACAGGTGATTTCAAAAGCTATAAAGTCCCATTTTCCACATTATATTGATTTTCTCAAATGGCTGATTGATGTTCCACTGTTTAAAATGTTTTTATGGCTGGAGAAGAAATTGTTTCAATATGAATAGAAATACATTAAAAATAGGAATACATTAGCTTGTGGAGGTCATGCAAATATATCTTAAGAAAAGGCAAATGTGAGGTTTTAAAGAAGAGTAAAATGTATCTAAAAAGGTGTTTTGACAAAACATTCAAAGGGATTATGAAGAAACATTTGAAAACAAAAAGGAAAAAAAGATCAAACTTGTGTGGTTAGAAGTAAAAAAAAGAAGCGACCCCAAGCAATACATTTTCTATAATAGTATATTATTTTCAGTTTACATCCAAACAAACAGAACTGACCAAGAGCCTAAATATCAATAACCTATAGATATATCCACAATTCATTCAGTACCAAAATAAACTCAGAACATAAAAACACACGTTGTTCATTGGGAAAATGTTCAACCAAGCGGTTTGTAGTAGCTCATGCCCTTGGCAAAGCAAGATAACGCTATCAGCTTCCATCATCACTAAACAAGATTGAGCAAAGTACATTAAGCAGAAAAATACAAACAAATTACAAAGGCTCGAGGCTTGAGTCTTTATCTAATGTTTGTGGGGACTGCTAGCATCAGTTGGTGGGAAATGGGCCTGCATCTAATAGATCCTGTCCCACCACTTCCACACTGCCAGTGAACAATGCACAGTGCCATTATCTCAGCACTAATGCTATCCTTCCTCATGTGCAAAACAAGCCTGCAATCTCAACCTCTTTGCAACTGTCGACCAACAAAAATACAAGAATCTCCAACCAAAGGAAAAGATAACAATAGCTATCACAGAGAGGCAGCACGGAGACAGCTGTTTGAAGAAATATATACTTGTTTACATCGTAATAATGTCTTAACCACAGAATTTAAATTTGATGAGAAAGCTCACAAAAATTACTCTTTTGGCCCTAAACTGCTTGTAAGCTACTTGTAGTAACACCATTTAGAGGTCTGGCTGCACCACAAGCCAACTACAACAAGCTCACATTAGCTTTGTTATTGATCTAATCTCCTAAACCCTTGCTGTGACCCCAGAGGTCATGATTTATGTATTAAGCAGCTTTTTAAAGAAATCCATTTTCCTGTTGAGCCCCCAATGTATGTCTAATGCGGCACCACGCTGGTAATCAGAGAAGGGCTGAGTGTTTGATTTTGACCCCACCCCAACCCCCTCCCACCTTTCATGGTTCACACCCCATCTGAACATTGTGTCTCACAACACCTAAGCTGCCTAATCAATACTACAAAGCTCCGGGTTTGACTAGAGATTCCTCCGCCCGCCTGCCCTCCTCCTCCTTTTTCTTTCCTCTGCCCTTTTCTTTCGCCTTCCCATCAGTTCGTTTCCCTCCTTTCCACACAGCAGGAAGCATCTCCATCAAGACACTTGCAACACGAATATGCTGTGCTTCTGAAAGGTCCAGATGAAAGTGTGATGACAATACAATGGGTAAAAAGATGCCAGTAAAAGAAAGGAGGAAGGAATGACAAGAAAGGAAGTATGAAAAACAATGTTTGGACTTGTGGACAGAATGCCTCAGTGATCTCAGAGGGATCCACTCTTGTGTGCTGATGTCGATAATAGAAAGGCGGTAGTAGCTGAGGATGAAGGGAGGGGGGGTATTTAATAAAGGTCAGTAGAAACAGGGAAAGAGTGTCTATGAGTTTAAGAGAAGGATTATCTCACAAAACACAAGGTGTTTTAACACACACCAGAGGAAGGGAATGTTTAATCTACAAAAGCCAAAGGTCTCAGTGCACTTCTCCAGGACTTTTCCCAAACATCTCCGTGCAAAAATTACAAATTAATAAAATGAAAAAAATGCTGAATGTTAACTAACCTATGACATTGGTTGCATTAGAAAGAAAAACTAAAAAACTTTTTTGCTTTAGAAAAAATGTGTTTCTGAAAAGTCGAATGCATTACAGGGTAGGAAATTAGATTTGAAAGTAACATTTCTATCGTTCTCAAAGCTGGGTCTCAGTATGACAGAGATGTTACAGCACTGCTAATTAGAGCTGGCGGAATAGAACGTGTGCGTAGATATCATCTATTGTTCCTCATCACTCTAATGAGCTTAAATGTCTTTGTCTTTATTCATCAGCTCAAAGGTTGCAGAGTTGCCATGATAGATTCATTTTCTTTTGAGATATTTTTTCTATTATTACATCAAAAGACTCGAGCTATAAATGCATTTTTTCCAAAACTTGCAGCCATTTGGGTTTTTTTCTTCTATTACAAACATCGTTTGGTTATAAAACACAAGCATTTCTTAAAAACGCAACAAAAAAGCTATTCATAGCATCTTAACAAGTAGTTAGGTCTGGAGAAGGGAAATAAGAGTTCATGAATGGAAGAGAGGGGTGAGAGCACGTCTGTCTAACCTGATGTGTTGAAAGAAGGTGAAGTAGGGGAAAAGAAGAAAGGCAGAGGTGTGTAAGGAGAACAGAGATAGACCTGTTATCATGTAATAGAGGCCCAGTTTGACCTGACCTTGAACATACAAGTGTGCATGCAGACACACACATAGGCAGGGTCACGGGGCATAAAGAGCCACTGTGTCAGGTCACAGAGCACAGAGAGAAGGATAAAGGACTTGAGGGATGTGATATGACTAATATGAGGGGTTTTGCAGGCTTTGGGCAGCAGGGGTGGGGGGGACTGGCGTTACAGCCAGGGGTGACTGACACTGTTGATCTGTATCACACATGAAAGCAGATCATACAGTGAAGAGTAGACCAACCACACAACACAAGTATGTGCACACAACTACCAAAATGTTGTTTTAAAACTCCACTCCAAACAAGCACAAGAACCGTTCAAACTCCACACCATGAATGAAAATTATTTTACACTCGACTCATCTTTTATGCAATTCTTATATATTAATTTTGCTTTGAAGTTTGGAAGAAGACACAAAGCTATGAAACTATAGTCTTATGCTAAAAACATCCAAGTCCTTCACCAAAACAGTTATTTCTACCCCTCAAAGAGAAGGTTCAAAGATCAGCACCTAGCAGGATGGGACAGAGTACAGTGAGGCTTGAATGTCTATCAGGTTACACACTTCAAAGAAGCAATGCCATGCACAGCCTGCGATGAGAGCAAAGGGGCCAAGGAAGGAGCCACATTGTCATCCTGCTATTATCACTACTCTGCCAGGGAAAGGATAGCTCTTTTTTCTATTATAATTAGGCTTCCCCCCTTCTATCAACAATGGTTTTTGAAGAATATGATCTCTTCCTTTGAATCATCTGAGTGACTCCAAACATTCGGAGACACATTTGCTTTGCCAGCTAATGTGAACGATCCATAGATGGCACTGTTGGCTCATGCTATATTTGCTGCTGGCATTGCAAAGGAGGAGGAGGAGGAAGAGGGTGGAATATCCAGTTAAAACTCATCAACTTAGGATCTGAGAAATAAATAAATACATAATTCTTTCATCTCCACTCAAGTGTCATTTGCCAAATGTAATCTTGTAACTTCTAATTAATTCAAACTGCAAGAGAGTAGCTTCAAACTCTCACACTTTCCAAACGAACATTTTTTAAGTAAAACGGCTCTTTTCCAGCAAGTTTGATTGAACAAGCTTTTTTTTTTTTATTTCTTCCACACCTCATAAATTCCCAAAAACAAATTATACTCACACATTTTTTAAAATGTTCTTTTATTTTATTCTCTACAAATCAAATATCCTACAAAGAGGTTGAACTTGGCTGAAAGTGACCGTAAGCTATGACTCAGGGCTTCACAGAGGAATTAGTAAAACTGAAATTTGAGAGATCGAGTTGTATTCTTATGGTTGCCATCACTCAGTAAGTAATAGAGGAAGCCTGGTGTTTATGGTTTAAGATAGTTGATGACGGTGAGAAGGGTAAATGGGGACATGACTGGAGGTCTGCAAGCCGGCGAGAGCCCCGTGGGAGTCCAAGTGCCCTGATCTATGGCCTGTCTGACTGGTGAGGTCAGACCAGAGAAGCCCTGGAAATGGGAAATTAGCAGGCTTTTGCAATTACAGACATGACCACAGGCGGAGACGGTATTGCATCACATGCAACAGACATGTTTGCTATTTCACTGAATAATCACGAGAGGCTGAAAATCAGAAACTCAAACTAAGACAAACATGTAAATGCTCACAAAAAACAACCAAGAGCTTTCTCGTGTGGCCCAATGTGTAAAGCTGGCAATTTATACAGAAGATGGCAAAATAAGACAAGCAGAGGGCATGAAATGCCCTCCAGCAAGCTGATTGGCCTTTGCCACTGCAGCTGTATATGTGGACACGCAGAAGCCCTGAAGCAGTCCCACACTCCAGATGAACACGTCTCTACACAGACCATCAGAGCGGACCATACAAACCCCAGTCCTTCCATTTCCACCACATTAAGGCAAATTCCATCTCAACAACAAAGTCCTAACCACCATCCCACAACAAGTTCTTAAATTTTGATGCTTCAAGTTAAAATAAGAGGTTGTCTAGGGGTGCAGAAGGGATAAAGCCTTACACAGGATCAAGCCCCACACACCCTGTTTGAGCTGACAACAGGGAGCGTGTTTGCTGCTGTTGAAGTTCCCGTCCAGGTAACTTTCTCATGGCTGCAGGCGGTCAGATAGGAAGGTAGAGCTAGGGGTGAGTTAAACACACAAGCACTTATCTCAAACCTGTCAGTCACCCACCCATACAACGTCAGACCACCGAGGTCTCATACATAATTTGGCATCAAATGAATATTTTCTCAGCATCCTGAAAAAGTTGTGTTTGATTAAATATTAATGCAATGATTAATTTTTGCATCTGATCTTCTGTCATGAGAGATAAAAAAAATATTCTTGTGAAGCCATTGTTGAAGGGCACCTCTCTCCAACTTTGTGCATAAAACTTTGATCAGTTGATACAATAGGCATGCTATTATTCCAGAGTAAAGTGAAAGACAAAACTTACTCCATTTACTGTAAAAGTTGAGTGAAGGCGAATGAAATGAGACAAACTAAAAGCCCTAACATGACTTTTTACTCTCCCAAACAGTTGGGTTACACTGCAAAATAGGTCCTTAGTACAGTTAGTGAACAGCATGCCAGCTGCTGCTGCAACATACGCAAGGAGTCTCAGAGACAGTATGATGGGTCTTCAAGTGATGCTGTCTCCATACAAAAAAGGATCTTTAAATCTCAGTATGCCATGAATTGAAGCTGTGAAGTTTAGAAATGGGGCATCATGACAGCTCTCTCACCATTATATTTGTGCCAACCTAGGTTAGCAAGTATAGCTGTTCTCACATTCACTCATTCTCTTACATTAAAGAAAAGCCAAAATGCACAACGGTCACTAAAATGACTGGTGGAAACAAAAAAATAATTATTATAAATAACTAATAATCCCTTTGTAAACTCAGAGATTGCATCTGAACAGAGTTGAAAAAATAAAACGTAAAATAATTTGAGTACTTTGCTGATGAGCAGTGGACAAAATATGTCAACAGGTGCAAAAGTCAGATTACATGATTGCCTCAAAGTGCTGTTCAACACGTGTTAGTTTATAAGTGATGTTAGCGATATTAGTGATAACATAATTTTGTTTGTTTGCTTTTTAAAGTTATATATTTCATATCACTTATGCAGTAGAATTTATTTTTTTAATATTTTTAGTGAACCACATTTCAAAAGCAATTTCATTGTTTTCAGTGTTTATTTATTATTCCTCTCTTCAGTTTCAGCTTGTTTCAGTGACAGCTGATTTTTCCTGCTTTGGGAGTGTATGAATAAATGTGAGGATGACTGTATGTGTTCCCTTGTTTATATGCATACACTCTATCTCTCCTTGACTTTTGATAGATCTTGCTACTTGGCTGTTTTTAATTTAAATTAATTAATAAATATTTGCAATTTATTGCAGAGTTACTCATTCTGGTCCTGTGAAAGATGCAATCCAGCAGGTTTTCTATGTATCTCTGCTCCAACACATCTGACTGAAATTAATGAATGATTGTGCAGGACTTGGTAGGCTGTTAAATACATATAATTTAAGTGAGGTGTTTTGGAGAAGGGATACATAGAAAACTTGCTGGATTGCAGCTCTTGTATGACCAGAAATAATAACCCTAAATTTTTTTGTATGTTTGTCAGATTAAAAAAATATATTATTTTTATTTGTTCACAAATGAGGAATGAGAAGAACTTAATCAAACAGATAAATATATCAAATATAATATAAAAATAAAAACAATAAAATGAACACAAACTAAATCAAATAATTACATGGAAAACCTATATATTTTAAGAATAATATTAATTCACTTTAAAGAGTGCATTACAACTACATTTTTTTTAACTTTTTTCCACAGCTTCTCTAGAAATTGCATGACCACGGCATTCTAGAACAATATAAAACTAAATCTACTTCATCTTTTCACTTTGTACTGATTATACTGTGCCATGTACTCACCTCTGTGCCATTAGACTGTTATTAAACATGGAGTACAGATTCATTTACATTTAATCTCTCATTTAACCTTGCTAATGGAAGTGCAGAAATTCATCAAACTCATATCCTGAAATCTCATCAATGCACTGTCATTATTAGAAAAGACATTTTGAATCCCCAAACCCATGTAATAAAGACATTAAGTCATGTTGCATGATATTGCAAGTATCTTTTATTATTTTAAAAGAATGGAACAGCCATGCTATGTACTGTAAGAAATATGACACTAAATGATGTACTTTTTCCCTTTTGGTTCGCCGTTTTAATGTTTTAAATACATCTACATACATTACATTTCTTACAAAATGCCATGAAATCATTTTGGTTTGATATTCAAAAATAAAATATTGAATGAAAATAGTTTTCTTTATAATATTCATTCTACAATATTGTATTATCAAAAGCTCAACTCAGTTGCTTCAGTCCCACATCACAGTATTTCGTGACCAAGACTATATTTAAAAATATTTAGTACTGATGTCACCAGATGGTTTCGTGGTAAATAAACTGGTCGGACAAGAACCCTTTGACTTGTATTATTAATGCCTCCCTCATCCCATCACAACTGTCATTGCATGACCCTGTAAAATAATATTGAAGGGCATGCTTTGGTGGTAAAAATGAGCAAACAATCAAGAAGGTCTTCTATATAGCAAATGTTGTAAACATGTTTTATCTATAAATCTCAGTGAAAGGGTCAAGCTGGCTTGTGTTACTACACAATCTCAATCTTATAAAATACATTTTAGCTTTCAAAATGTTTCTATTTGGGATGCAATTGCTCACTCCAAGGAATTATTAAACAAAAGGTACATGTAGAAGAGTATGAGAAGGCCACTTTAAATCAGGTGTCATGCTAATCTAGTAGTCAGTATCTGGTATATCAGATTAGTTTATTTCAGAGAGAAAGTAGGTACAAAACATGTGAATACAATAAAAAGACCAGTATTGTTACAGTATTAAGTTATTTTACATGTTGCGCAGCAACTCTGCTCAACAATAACCAATGGAAATAAATTCATTTTGCAAAGAGGCATACCTTGACAAGGTGCAGCAACTGATACAAGTCCTCCACCTCATCTCCTTCTGTCTCACTGTAGTTTCTGCTGGTGTCCAGGCTGGAACCCTGGATGGTGCGTCTATACAGAGGCAAGTCCATGGCATCAGCATACAGCTCTATAGCTTGGTGGCCCACTGTTTGGTACATATAGCTATCCAACTCATCTATGACATGAAGGAAATTTCATTAAAGCTATGTCTAACAACAACATATTAACCACATGAAGAAGAAAAATGAAAAAAAAAATGTTATTGTGACAGAATTTAAGGCCAACTTTTTAGGCATTCATGCTGTTGTTCTTTTACAATCACCTGGAGCAATTTATAATGATGTTAAAGAACATAGTTGGTTATATGTAAGGTTCAAGCCTAAAGTGTTGCTAAAAACTATGGTGATGCGTGTAATAAAGCAATAACTTTACTAACATGACCACATTTCTCACCTGTGTGAGCAGGACGCAGATTGGCCAGAGCCACAATCTCGTGCCCAGCAGCAAAACACTGCATCATGTTGTAGCAGCTGTCTTTACCCCCACTGCAACACAACGTTAGAAACAAACACAGAGGGAAGTGAGGATTATATTAGTAGCACCAATCTATATAGATATGCATGTGCGAGCAATCAATGAGCTGAGATTGTGGTGGTGCAGAATTGATATTTGGTGGTGTGAAAAGCGGATGTTGTCGTACTTCTGTCTGACACGCGTATATTTACATAGCTACAGCATTATACCCCCCTACTCTGTGACGACAGTAAGCAACAGTATAGCGGGCTTGTATCATTTTTCTGCACCTCTTTAATCAGTAACTTTACACCCGTATAGGTAGAATAACGTTTAAAAGTTACTGCTTCCATCTAATACCCTTCATGTTTTTCTATTATTAATTCAAGGTATTCGGTTTAATGCCCGGCTAAGATTAAACAAAAGAAAAATAAATATGCAAAGGTTCAAGCAAAGATTAGCTTTTACCTTATCAGTGCAACAACCCTCATCGCTTTATATTCTGCTTTGAAATCAAAAGGCTCTGAAAAATTGTACTGATGATAGGCAACGTGACAACTGCGCTTAGCAACCGGGTTGAGCAGTCTTCCGGGTTGGAAAAGGACCCGATATGTATTATAAGACGTCCTCTAATATGCCTGTTAGAAAATCCAGCTACTCCTTTCTACATTACATTAAACAGTTATAAGTTTTCCTGAACATTCAACGCAAAATTTTAATAAAGTGTTTGTGGAGCAGCACTTTAACATAGTAGCCTAATATTATTTTGAAAAAGTAAATAAAGAATACAAACGTTCTGTAAAGGCCTGCAGTTTTTACAAACATGCAATTATGAAAA
Source organism: Pseudomugil tenellus (assembly GCA_037177515.1). Taxonomy (NCBI): domain Eukaryota; kingdom Metazoa; phylum Chordata; class Actinopteri; order Atheriniformes; family Pseudomugilidae; genus Pseudomugil; species Pseudomugil tenellus. Next base: position 13,343,473 of record JBAMHX010000022.1, read on the forward strand.
ACAGTTTGCATGCAAATAATGTCAAACAAAATTGTCAGTATGAGTTTATAGATCAGTAAAGTTGATCAAGGAAAAAACTATTTAGGGACTTAATAATTGCAAATATATTTCCCCCAATGTCACAAAAGAGCAGAGACTTAGCAATGTAAGCTGTCCTCAACAGCCTGTGCTCCGGTTTGGATTTATTACCAGTTAAACACATTTATCAAATTATTTTTGGTATTTAGATGTATGACACCAGTCAGTAGGATATATATTTTTTAAAAATCCTTGTTACTCACTTAACACTGATGAATTATTAAACAAGTGTTTTTCAACATGTAAAATCTGACATTTTTATAGTAAAATTTACATTGAAATAAAAATAAATGTAAAACATTTGAAGCTTTTTTAACTCCAAAACACTGCATGATACATTATAACGTAATGAAAGTGGAGAGGTACTCCAACTCCATTCACACTCTTCCTTTGCCTCTTGGTCTCAAGAGAGGAGCAAAAGTCCATGCACCGGTGTTCACACATAGGTTGTGCTTTTCCTCTGAGGGAGCCCTGTTTTGCTCAGAGGAAAGCCTTTGATGCTCCTTTTGCTCTCTGTTGTTGTGCCAGAGCAGAATAATTGCATTGCTTTTGTGTGCTTCTCTCACCTTCTACCCCTAAGCAGGCCAAAGGCAACTGATTCTGTCTGAGAGTACAAAATTGAGAGAGACGTCTCTTCATCCCATCGCTTTTAACTGGGTTCCCCTTTTTTTTGTTTTGTTTCTGGTTTATTCATTCTGAATAAATGGCAAAACAACCTGCAGATGAATGTAATTTCTGTTCTAATAACATCATTATAAATTATTATTTTTTTATTTTATTTGTCATCTGTTTTCTAATCAGTGAATATGCTTTTGCTGTACTGTGTATCTATAGCTTTATATTTTCTTACGATTTTATTTTTTTTCTATTTTACACCAAGTAATTAAATGAAAGATTCATTATTGTCGCTCTTTGTCTACACATTAATTATTTCTTTCTTTCTATAAGTACTGACAGTTACATTTTACCATTTACCATTGCTGCAATAAAAATCTCAGGTTCTCAGCTTCAGGGGTTTGATTTAGTTTAGAGATAGGAAAGTTATTGTAGAAACAAAAAACTAACAAACAACGGTGTCTGCTTTATAATAAAAAAAAAGTGCAAATAAATCTGTAAAATTAATATTTTACAGCTACCAGAAATTTCATTTGACAGGATGAGTGATATATTTTTCAAAATGTTCCTCTGACATGTTTGTTTGAAAAATGTCCCTGTCCTGGAGAAAGCAGGACACATCCTCATGGGTCTGGTTGTCCTTCAGTTTTGTAAACTCATTAATATATCACCTATGTTTTCCAATTTTCTGGGTTACACTTTATATTACAGCCTTTCTCCCACTGGTAATTTCCATTAAGGCCTAAACCCATAGGATATGACTAATGCAAATTTTGTCACTTATCACTTTTAATTTATGTAGTTTATTACCTTGACAAATAAAGAGGTGTGTTGTTCGCATTTTATTTGTGGCACCATTTTGCTGACGTAAAAGAACATTTTATGTCCGTATTGTTGGTGTGATGGGGATAAAATGTGTTGATGGATAGTACAACTAAGACACAGCCAATGGACGTGAATATGAGACGCATAAATATGAAAGCAAGGTAGCAGGAATCAAATGACACCCTTGGCCTTTTCTTAAAGGAGCATGTGCATATGACAGGTGATTTACACGGACACACAAGCTAATTTTTGCAGCACAAGGACACAAAAACTTTGGGTGTAATGAAAAACTAAGGCCTCAAATCACAAGACAATAAATTGAGTGTCAGAACAGGCTGGCCAAGGTTGCAGGCTGGGTGGCCAGCATGTAAACACATACACACTTGTAGTAGCATGCTGCGAAGTAGCATGGTGCATCAGGTGTACTGGTTCTGGTTCTTCCCAATAAACATGAAGAATTGGTAGAAAGACAATTATTGCATGAAAATGCAATTATTTGAAAAAATTATTCTCAACAACATGCTTCATAAAGTTGGAGGTCTATTTCTTCATAGTATATAAGTCACTTCTTGATAAATGTCATATAAATATATTTTAGCAACATCAAGCTGGTTTTGTTGTTTGTTGATTGTTGTTTTTTTAACAACAATCTGTTGTATGATGTAGCCTACTGTAACATATTTCCTCATTCTATATAATGCAAATTTTTTTTATTAAATATGACTTATACTAAGTTGCATGGTGGAGAGGTGGTTTTTGCTGCAGCCTCACAGTGAGAAGATTGGATGTTCAAGCTCGGACGGGTTCTCTCCAATTACTGCGGCTTCCCCCCACTGTCCAAAGACATTCATGTTAGGTTGATTGGTCATTCTAAATTGCCCTTAGGAGTGAGAGTGAATGTACCTGGTTGTTTGTTAGTCTCTCTATGTTGCCCCGTGATGGACTGGCGAACTGTCCCGGGTGTACTCTGCCTCTCGCCTTATGACTACTGGGATAGGCTCCAGCTACCGATGACCCTGAATTGGATGAAGTGGTTCAGAAAATGGATGAACTTTCACAGACTTTAGACAACAATGAAATAGGATTCCATTTTGTCTGAGATATCAAGGTCAGAGTAAAGCAAATGTTGCATTTTACTGGAACCAGTTGTACATACTGGACAGTCGTTGACTAAAATATATGGCTATAAACAGTGTATTCATAAATAATGGAATTTTGTTGTTTTAATTTTTCATTGGCTTTCTGCTAAGAATTTTTGGGGCAGGTCACTTCATCACAGAATACAAACTATTCTGTTTGTATACTGAAAGCAGAATCTATTTAGTTACATCTGAACTCAGTAGAACGATGTTCTGTGAACCAAGTTTGGGAAAATTAAAAATGTAATTTCCATTAGTTAGTAAGTTATAAAATATTAAATCATGATCCCCTATCTGACTAAGGCAGAATAGCTCCAGACTTCTGTGTGACCACAGATCATTGGGGAGATTCTCACATGGTTATAACCTTGACCATGTCTGTATGTCTTAATGTATTGTCCCTTCATGTTTTAATGTTTAATGTATGTTCAACTTCTTTTATTCTTCATTATTAAATTTAAATTCTTCTCAATCCAAAGAAACCAGTGTCCTCGTCCTTGACAGGAATAATGGTCATCTACAGGCTGATTTCATCATTTGAAATATATATGTCTCACTCAACAAGCTGATAAAATCAAGCTAATAGAAGAAACAGATATTAAAAAGCTATTGGCCTGGTGCAGTTTCTATATTTTTCCCCACACCTTTAATTGTTACTAAACCACTATGCAAATGTATAAGCAGAAAAAAAGGAAAACAAAACTTCTGTTTTATCATTTAGTGAGAAAAATTGAAAACTTATGTAATATAAAGGTGACACTTAATAAGTCCTGATGACAATCAACAGTTACGTTGAAGTACTGATAAATTTGCACTCGAGTGATTGATGGAGGAAAGCAGTCCTTTGCATTCTTACACCGCTCCACTCTGCTTCTGCCTCCATCAGGGGCTCATTTTCCAAAGAACTATCAGCATAATGATACCTCTTTAGGGCCCAACCACATCCAAATCAGTTAGTAAACAACCTAAACGGGGATCTGTACACATTTTTACAGACAATTAACTGTTATCATGAGGGGCCCAAATGGATTAGTAGGCTCATTAATGTCTGAGGCTAATCGGTCCTTGATTGGAAATGTGAGAGAATGTGAAATAAAGTCGTGGTTTGATTTAAATTGTGTTTGATCATGACATTACCCTTTAGAACAGTCTGCAAACAGTAATTGAGGTTTTTTTTCTTTTCTTCTAAATTTCCTCAACAAATATCTGCCTTTTACCCTCGTTCCAACTGGCTTTAATACAAAAGAAAAGAAATCAAAATGGATGAAAAATGTTTTGCTTCATAAGCTGCTGTTCTTTACGAGAGCTTTGAGATCATTTAACTGATAGCCTAACTCAGATTTAGTTCCCAAAGTACGAACAATAATATCTTTACTTAGAAAGTGCTACTTAATTTAGAGAAGGAACATTTCTAAATTACACTTAAATAAATCATGCTTATGTGTCACTATATTGATCCATACTAAACATATTTGGCAGCAATTTTGTTAAACGTGTGAGAGTTTTTTTTTTTTTAATTTCTTTCATTGTTTATATTTGAGTGGGTTTTTGGCAAATGGTCCAATCAATGTCGAGCAAGGTTCAGACATATAGAGGTGGATTCTCATGGTTTCGTCAGTAAAATAAATTAATAAAAAAAATCAAAACAAAAAACAAACAAACAAACAAACAAAAAAAAACCTGCTATTGCTTTTTCTTCCATTCATTTTATTAGAGGCAGAAAAGTTTTTTTCTTTGTTCTGAATCCACCCCTTCACCCCTTATTAGCTGCCTGGTGGAATGACTGTGTCGATCACTCCATTAAAGCTATTCCAGAATATAGCAAGGAAGGCTTTTTGTTACGATATATATTGTAAAAAAATACAAGCAAGTTTTTCTGTAACCTACTATCAACCATCAGCCATTACAAAGTCTGGTGCATACAATAGATACTAGTACAAGGTGAACAGCGCAGAGCCAAACGTGCAGCTTTGTTCTGCAACACCTCAAGTTTGTGAATGTCTTTCTTCAAAGCACATGACCAAACCCCAGAGCCATAATCCAAATGAGACAAAACAAGTGACTGTATGACATATTTGATTGAAGGTGCAGTCATAAAGTAAGCACATTGTCTGATGACAGAAATGGCTTTCCCCATCTTCATCACCAACTTGTTGATGTGTCCAGACCAATTCAATTTTTAATTTATAGTTATTCCTAACAGCTCAAATTCACGCACTTGCTCCAAATAAGATCATTCAATGTAAGCAGCAACGGCTGTACTTGTCTTAATTTAAAGCTGGAACCTAAAATAAGACTTTTTGTTTTACTAGT
>JBAMHX010000022.1:13364344-13380026 GCA_037177515.1 Pseudomugil tenellus
ACTCATGTGTGTATGTATGAATGTGTGATTTGGTTACTTTATACTGTATGTATGTATCAGCTTAGATCAGTTTCATCATCTTGGCTGTGATGTAAGTAGCAAGTCAAGCAATAGAACAGAAACAAACAAACTCTTGAGATGGAGCCTCTATGGAAAATTATTGATCGAACATGAAGGTTTGCCAGAAGTCTGGGACTGTTGGCTCTTAGTGGTCCCGCGTGGCGTAGGAGGCCAAAATCTTTCCTTCTTCAAGAACACAAAACACAGGAAAGAAGAAATACAGCGGATGGGTAAGAGGAAGGAGACAACAAACATATCACTAAATCTGAGGATGTGTGTTTCAATGAACCACAATGAAAAAATTATTGCTATAGATGTTTGATTTGCACTGGTAAAAAAAACAAAAACAAAACAAAACACTTTTTCTTATATTGTGAAGTTGAATTTAAAACCTTCAAAGTTATTCTAAAAGCGTAGTGAAAGTAAACTGTAACAAGGTCAGATAGCAGCTAGGATGCATGTTTACCAAGCTGCTTGTCCCCCACATGTCCGCTTCAGTGTTTTGCCTCGGTAACTAATATGCATGGCAACATATGACCATCCAGGAGCGTTAGAGTGGCATTTTAGGTGAGAAGGTGGAAGCAGGGAACGCACCACCTGGTGCCAGGGAGAAAAGGAGGCGAGACACAGAGAGCATAGCATCCCAGCACAGCTTGTTGGATTCTGACCCACTGCAACCCATAGTCTCTACAAAACCCACCCACACTCCCTTTTCTCTGCCAACACATTTAAATCAGCCTCGCAGTACCTGCCTGGCTGACACAGGAAGGGGTCCATCTCCTGTGGAGGCAAATAGGGGATGGGAGGATGAAGGTAGGGCAGGAGAGAAGGAACACGGTGGTAAACAACTGCACCTTTTGTCCTGCATCTGTCTGAACCCGGCTTCCTACAGTGTGTGACAGTTAGAGATGCATGTGGTACATTCAGCAATCTCTGACATAGATGTTGAGTCATCCCAGATGACCAACACCTTCTCCTCCCCTGCTTGCGTTTCTCTTGCACTCCTTTCCTTTGTGTCTAAGTTGCTTTCAGCACCTCTTGTCAACATATGACACAAGCGACATTGAAGAATGAGAAGAAAAAACTGAGTTGACCATTCAGCTATTTGCCTTTGATATAAACAAAATGGGCATAATGACAAAATAAGTTAAGCAAAAAGCAATATGTAAGAAATACACATATACAAAATAGCTTTTAATAAATCTTTTTTCTTTGATTTACCATAATTAAAGAAATAACTGGTCAATACTAACTGCATACTAACTGGATGTAATATTTAACAAGCTGTGTATTTTTATTAACAGGGCTATGCATAATGATTAACCTCTCTCTAATAAAACTTCTTGCATAATTATGCACATGCCAACTGCAAAGAAGCACCCACTGACAAAGTTAATACCTCTGACAGCTTTTCAGTTTCTGCCAACAAAAGAAGGGAAAAAGAAAGAAAATGCATAACCCTTTGACTTTCAACAGTTTGGATTTAGAAGTCAGCTTGACAGATGTTATGCTACTCACTACATCCTGAGTTGGGGAAAAATGTGAAAATGCATTATTAATTTCACAATGTGGATGGCCAATATTCACAGAGCGCAGAGGAAGAACAGGCAGGAGGGCTGATGTGTGTGCCAGTGAGTGAACGAGCAACTCTAACCTTGAGCTTTCACCATCACCGGTTGACATTCTGAAAACATGCTCTTTTTTTTCTTCTCTCTAAGTGTGGGTTGTCAGCAGCACTGTCACCGGTAGGGAGAAGCGGCGCTAAGTAAAGAAGGACATATGTGGCTCTATGAGGAGCGGAGGGATGGAGGGGGGTGTTCTCTGTAAAGTCACTCACAGAGCTCCTGTCATGGTTAAGTAGACAGGTGCTTACTGTTAACACCCCACTAATATCTTTATGCATATTTATGAATTCTCCCTCCCTTATAATACGTTGCTCGTTAATGTCACAGCTGCCAAATATTGACTATGACTTTCTTTTAAAAAGCACATAAATAAAACAGCTTTTAAAGATTCTGACCTGCTTAAATACATCAGTTTTCCTGCCCTTTTGATCACAAAGCTTTTCATTATTTAAGCCTCCATGCTTCTTTATATTTTGCCTCCTCATCTGCTACAAATATGCAATGTATCTTCATTTAGATTAGGTACCTATCCCTCAATCTAACATGCTCAGATTTAATATTTCTTCTCTTCTTTGTACATAAGTGTGGTCAATAAGTGCTGCCACTATGGAAAAAGTTTGTAAGAGGGCTACTGGGTCTAATCAGCAGAAAAAGAGAAACTGATTTGTAATCTTTGAGGATTTGTGTTTTAATTGCTCTGAAACTCTGCTTCATATGTGAACACTTATTTTACACTGAAAACTTGTAAGAAAACTGCAAATTGTTATAATATATGGAAAATATCTTTCTGTTCCACTTCAAAATCCCAACAAAGTTTCACACATTTTTGTAAAAATTCTAGTCCCTCTTCCTACTTTTTATTTTACTATAAAGTATCATTTACTAACAGGCCAAATGGACATCAGTGGAGGCAGATATATTAAACATAAGACAAGCTTACAAGCAGCTGGAACTTTTACTTGGACCATATTACCGAAAAAAAAGAAAAAAAGGTACAGAACATCTCTACTGGAACCACTGTTTGTGGAACCACTGAGAAACACCTTCTATTAATCTGGCAAGGTTGTTGGACATACATTTGACACAGCCAGTGACTAATGCAAGTACTATGAGAATGTTGCAAATATCACCTGTAAGCACAGGTAAAGAAGTCTGGCCAGTGATTTAAACACAATGCAATATCTTTAAATGAGCAGAACAATTCATTTAAAAGCCTTCCTTGTTTTTGCATTCTGGTCAGTTTTCAGTTTGTCTCTTCCTGTCTCTACAAGTAAACAACTTAGCCCTGAGGAGCCATAGGTGGGGTCACAGGTCAAGCCTGACACAGGAAGGCATGGTGTGACAGGCTCAGACCACTTGGACTTCTCGCCTAAGGAACAGATGTTAGTGGCGGCAGTGTGATTATCACCACAGCGACTGAGGAACAGGAGCAACGGCCCTGGGATGGAGACTGGTAATTACCCAGGCTCCCCTGGGAAGGAAATGACATGTGCCCGCCACTCTTGGAAATCACAGGGGCGTAATTAAAGCAGCAGTAACAACTGTTAATAGGTCAGCAAATAAAGGTAGCAGAAGATCAGTGAAAGGGAAAGCAAGAGACAAGAAAATGAAGGGGCATAATGGAGGACTGCATCCGTCTTGTCCTCTTGTCTTGTTTGTTTTCCACACTTTGACCTCCCTGAAAGACAGTAGATTCATTTGAAGGAGAAAAAAAGTGGACCTAAACTTATTTTCTCCCCTGTTGGTGGATCATTCAACATTTCCAGATCAAATATTTGACTTCTCAGCCAGAAATATGAACCAGTAAATGCACTCTTTTTTTTTAAGAGGAATTTAAAAAAAAACTTGTCTGGGTACAAAAAGTACAGCTTGAATGTTCAGCAGCAGAAAAAAAAACATTAAGAGTACAACAAAAATGTCACAAAGTCACCCAAAGACCTCTGCTAGAATGTTTGAATCTATTTAAGTGTCGCTGCAGTGTTTGTAAGTGACAGGTATGTTTTTGTCTTGCTCGGCAGTGTGTGATGCACAGAGTGCCCACGCAGGGCTCTTAAAAGCACCATACAAGACCCTAAGTGTCAGAGCACATCACTACAGCCTTTTAGAGACACAAAACCCTCTGACAGCACTAAAATGGCTTCTCTTGCATCCTTTTTGAATTTCCTTTTATGCTCCAGTCAGCTTTGTGTAAATGACCACGTTCTTGGCAGGCCAATGAATTCTACCAAAAAAGGCCTGATGAGTCAAAACAGAAAACATAAGAAGTACATTTAGTCTTTTTGTGTTGGTGTGTATGTTTCACTGGGCTTTTGGTGTGTTTGTATAGACTTTGTATGAACAATATAATGGTTTTTAGCTTAGTTCCTCTTTTAGATGTCAAATAAATTGGAAAAATGGTCAAATTGGATATCATGGAGGACAACTTAGAAGTTGCCAAAGCATCAACGCTCACTGTATTATTATCCTATGTAATGACAACTGCAGTAGCTTCTCTGCTCTCAACACATGCAAAGATCAGGTGTCCCATCTTGGCAACAGAATGTGTGTGTAATTCTGCAGTTTCTCTTGTTACAGAAAAAAATGATACATATGTGCAAAGTTATACTTTTAGTTGTGCAACACAGAAAGTCATCGTTGGCATTTCTGCCTAATTTGCTGTTTTTATTTTGGCACCTTACATGGAAAGATTTCTCTAGAAGAAGAATGGACTGAGCTACAGAAAAGAGCTGGATCAGATGACTGTGTTGATAATGTGTGACTTTGCCAGTCAGGTCTCTCTTCCATGGCAGAGGGGAGTCCCGGAGAGAATTAGCCATGCTGAGCTTGACACAGAATATCCACCCAGATAAATGGCAAGGTTGTGGCAGGACATATTTTTGGGATTAACTCAATGACCCAAAAAAAACTGAAGTCCACAAAAAAAGATGCACCAGGGACACGAGAGGAGAAGTCTGCAATTTCTAGCTGTTAGAACTAGCCTCGATCTTTCAGTTACTGACATTTAGCTCCTAAAAGAAAAGTACAAAGGCAATTATTTATCATGTAGCTGACCAAAAGTATTTATCATTAGCCAAGAATTAGCCATGAATAAACCATCTTCATCAAAAGTAAATGCTTTTAAAGCAAAAGGGAGATAAATCTGTTTGGTGTTTAAATTAAAAAAAAAAAAGAAAAGCCTGCTTAACATTTCTTTCCTTCTTTTCCTTTGTACTTTTGCTCTCGGTGGTAACATTCATTCATCTCTTACTGCAAATGTCCACATGGTTGCTATTTCTTTACGTGCTGTATTGTCAGTGTGTCATGACTTATTCACTCATTTTGTTCCACTCAGGACATTAATATTAAATGTGGACGGAAGACAGTTTTCTCCTGGCTTAATAAAAGATACGGTGTGCATGCACAACATAATGTGCATGACATGAAAATGCATATGAGAGTGCATTGTCTTGCTGTGGGATAGTTGCTCATGTTCTCTGCTTACTTCCTGTAGTGACAAACAGCTGTTGTCAGTGTAGTCCTACGAGATGTCTGCAGACACTAGTAAGGTTATTTACAGCAGATTTTCCATCAATTTTAAATTACCTATGAAATGAAAATGGCATTAGGTATAGATTTTTAGAGATTATGAAATGCTTCAATTAAATTCTGTTAGATTAAGGGCTGCTCATATAGGAAACTGCCTGCTTTTTAATCTAATGTTGGGTTAAATCCTTTGCATTTAAAGGCCAAACAAGACTACATCAACATTCTGTGTTACTTGATTATACACTGATTGCTACCGTCTTGCTGCATCAATTCCACAGTTAACACTTATCAAATCTAATCTCTGTGCAGCCCGTTGTCATATCCCGTTGGCAGCTTGAATCTAAACTGATTTGGCAACCTTTTGTCTTCTGTAATCTAGTCAAATCAATGGAAACATTTGCTCTTGATCCTGGAATGGGGGGAGATTGGGATCAATATGAATATTGATCAATAAGCAGCGCTAGATGCATTGGGAGGTCAGCCAGTTCTAAAAGGTCGGGGCTAATCAGTTTAAGTTGTCCACAGGCAGTAAAACGGGAGCTAAGCGAAGTTTAAGTGGTGACCTGGCCGGCAGAGCCTCCTTTGCTGTTTCTGAGCTACGAGAGCTCCCGCTGAGAAGCATGGAAATGACGAGAAATGAAGAAAAGGATTTTCATTAAACATGTTAGGCCATTCATGTATTTATGGAACCAGTTCAGAGCATCTCATTTTGTTCTTTTGCCATGTTCCTTCCCTGTAAAACATGAGCTTTTAAGGATATGCTGAAAAAATGCTCTGAAACTGTTCTTGTCATTTAAAATGACTATGATTACAGATATACAACTCATAGCAAAAATACTTCAGTGCACTTATTACCATTTTGTTGACATTGTTTGCTCTGTCCCTTGAATGGAAAAAGGCAACTCTTTTATACAGAGTCATGCCACTCAAGTTTAAATCTAACAGAGAACAAAGTCGCTAAAATTAATGCTTAAAGATTAGATGCAGCACTGAGGAATGAGACACGGACATGGTGTTGACACACATACAATGAGAAGGGAGGGTAATTGACAGAGTAGTAGTGTGTGTAATTATCAGCTTTTTCTATTTGTTGAGTTCAATTTTGTGATATAATTTAGTTTTTCATTTACCTTCTGAATTAGTCTATATCTCTGAAACCGGGTTTATGTTTTGATGCTTGACAAAGGTTCAGGAAATACAGAATCATTAGGAGGCAGGAGTAGGAAAGAACCCTTCAAGAGTCATGTGACATGAATAATAGGTCATCATAGAATCTCATAAAACAACAAGAGAAGGAGAAAAAACAAGGATTCACAAGAAAATATATTTTAGAAGTGAAAAACAAGAGCATGGTGAGTTGTGGTAGAGTTGGAGCAAAAGATGACCTTTTCGAAGAGAGCCCCTTACGCAGTCTTGGGCCAAGGTACACTTTTATTTATAGAAGGTATTTATAGAAGAGATTTTCCTGAGGTTATCCTGAGTAAAATGCCAGTTCTCATTACCAGCCAGGTCCTGCCTGTGCCTCATTTTACGGCTGGATGAGCCCATGCAGCGGGGGACCCAGCATGCAGCCCAGGGTCACCTATTAAATCCTCATGTCCAAGAGAGCACCGTCATGCACTTCTTGTTCTACACAGGGTGGGGCTGCCGAATGGTAAGAATAGAGTGAGTAAACCGGCGGCCAGGTGTGTCTACGCAGGTGTGTGTGCTTGCTATTGTGCTGGGAATGATTTATTATGGGAGCATGCCATTAATGCTGGACTTCGTGTACCTCTTGATGTTTTCATAAATCAAATTCTTTTCATCATCATTTCTTGAAAAGAAAAAAAAACAGAAAAACATACGTAACCATAACTTATCCATTTGCAGGATATAAACAAAACTTTTTCAGTTATTAATTAGACTTGTGTTGCTGACATCACTGTTAAAGAAATAAGATAAACATTGTGACAAAATAGATGCAATTATATTTGTGTCAGCATGTGTGGCTATGACACATTTTCTGTCCACTGAGTCTACATGAGACTGCATGAGCATGTCTATGTAAATGAATGTGTCTCTCATCAGAGCAGTTATAAGTCACCCTGGTGAAGCACCTCAGGCCCTTCTAGTGTTGAGTCTCTTCTAGCCTGTGAGTCTCAGCATGGGGTCATCACTGCTCAGGGACATACAGACGGCACAGAAAGTCAGTTCAAAGACACAACTGGACATGTACATGTTCTAGTTAAAGAACACCGTCTTGATATTATGGGTATAAGGGACAGTTTGTGTCTGACTTACTATCACTAAAATTGTGTTTAAAGGAAACACAAGCAGCTGTGAATAGAATTATATGCAAAGGTATAATAAAGAAGATAACATCTATATTGTAAAAGGAAAATATTTTAGCTTGAACCATTTTCACTAGGTGACGCTGCAACCTGAAGCCAATCAGGAAATTTGATAGTTGTAATGTTAGTTACAACAATAGTTTGATAGTTGTGATGATTGTAAAATCATCACATTTGGGCACAGTTGAATGCAAAGGAAGTCTATAAAGTTAACTTCCAGCATGAATTTGCAAAGGAGGTCTGGATATGTAATAAAAAAAGGTTGAGACGGTGAAGCAATACAGTCACCTTGAAGTTTAGCGACAACATACTAGACAGAAAATGCAACACAGAGGACAGATTAGATTCTACTTCTGCTAAAAAATAATATACTATAGTGTGTTCAACAGGGTGTTCAATGTGAGGCTTTGTCAAGTCCAATAAAAGACATACATAGAACTTCATTTTTAAATAGTATTGTACTTATGTTGATAATTTTATGTATTTATGTTCTGCATGGACTGGCGGATTGTCCAGGGTGTACCCTTTCTCTCGCCCTATGTCAGCTAGGATTGGCTCCTTGATTGACTTCCCATCATATGTCATGTTTGTTCTTTCTGTGTTGTTTTTCCATCAACCACAAAGGAGATGCTGCTCTTATAGTCACTGCTTTTTACACTATAGATTTATATTTGAACAGATTACAGTATTGGAAGTAATTAATGTGACCATTTTTTGAAATTCTAGCAAACTTTTGACTTAACCCAACCCATATAAGAAGTAAGTAAAGGGTTTTAGAAAAGGATGTTCATACAAGTGTATGTTGGTCTGGATTTTTTCATCTTTCACAGAGCCCAGTGGGTAAAAATTCAGCTCCAAGTTGATCCATCTCCTAGCTACTTTCTCCTTATGCAAACTTTGTGGATTGTTAAATTATGGAATTTACTATTTGATCTGGTTTGTAAATGTATATGTGATCAGTATTTCCCTCATGCTGCTTATGAGGTGGTACTTAAATGAATGAAATAATTAATTGTATCTGAGGATAAGACAAACAAGAGCATGTCCTTTTCAGCTTGAGGGCTTGTTTGCATGCTTCGGCTGTTTAAATCCACATTTTGTGAAATAGATCAGCTACTCTGGCAAAAAAATGACAAAAATCTCCTAGCCTCCAATCTTTTTAATTTAATTCAGTTCAATTCAATTCAACTTTATTTGTATAGCACTATTTCATGATAATTTCATCTCAAGCCGCTTCATACAGATCGGCCAATTCACAAAACTATCCTTATATAAGGGAACAAACTACAGGGTAAAACTACTGATATATAACATAAGGGAACAAGATGACAGAGAACTCCGCATTTGTCTGTGTCGAAGCTGGACAGGTTAATGCAAATAATGCAAAATGGAAGAGACAGAATGCATGTACTATACAAGGAGGGATGCAATCTATGCAGAGATGTATCGGGATTGACACTTATTTCTTTTTAATTAGGAGGTTCATGCTGCCAGCAAATCTGTATCTTTCAAATACAGTGAACTATTCACTTTCTGGAGCAATTTTCTACAACATAACACTGCCATAACATTGGTTTGTCTTCTGCAGAGTTGTTCTTTCTTTACATAGACCCTTGCACATAGATTTTTATTTTATCACCTGTTAACCACCTGTTTTAATAAAAAAAAATGAACAAGACGAAAAGGTAAATAAATGAAAGGATGACCTTACATTTAATGAGGAGTTTCTATTGAATACTGCTTTCTTATGTTCTCACTGCGAATACTTGTTCACTTTTCTGCTCAAATGCTCTTCCCCCTCCCACTTTTGTGCTGCTTGTTTGGTGCAAAGTTGTGAGTCTGCCAGGTGAGGCACCATTAGAGTGGGTCTTGACAGCCGACTGCAGTAACAATGGCCATGCCAAAGGAATATATTTTTGTACACACCCACAAACAGGCATGTATCTTTTTTCAGTTGCTCCAGGTGCTTGACAGACAGGACCCAGTTTCAGTTGTTTCCAGCCACCATGCTCGCCTATTCTGTCATTTTAGTCTTCTCTGGTTGTGATGAGGTGACAAAGAGAGAAACAGATTGGCCTGCTGCTGATCTATGTTTCAGATTTTAAATAAATACATAAAAAGTCATAGAGATGTCACATATGCAGATTTATTTCGCTCAATTATTGTCACAATTTTCCAATTGTCACTAATTATTGTGAGGAATTTCATTCCCAACAATATACCATTGTGAAATCACACTCATTTTACTCACTCTACTCAATTTTCATTAGGTTTGCCAAAACTAATGTGTCAGTGTATTAATATTAGTCTGTGGAAATACTATGTCTTTTTCCCCTATTTTTTTCAAAATGGATGGATTGTGTTTTTTACAAAAAAAAAAAAAACAAGAAAAAGACTCAACAAAAAACGTTAAATTCTTCAAGATTCTCACTTTTAAGTAATTTGACTGGAATCGGGAATACAAAACTATCACACACATGGCAAATCAACTCTTAGTAGTCTGTTAAATGAAAAATAATGGTGTTTTCATAACAATCCCAGTAGAAGGAGCTTCTTTCCATGTATCGCTATAGAGAACAAGAAGAATCAAAGCTATCTTGTTCAAATTTAATCGCAGACACATGGACTGAGTCTGGCTGCCGTGCTCCCAAAGTACACTGACTGGCAAAGCATGACATCTTCATTCATACCATCTTTTCATGTGAATCTCCCAAAATGAACTTAAATCTCATCAACATTTCACATCGTAGTGACCCTGCAGTGCAGACCCCAATCACTGAAAGCCCAGCTTTCATTCCTACCTTTCTTAAGCCACATAATTCCTGGGGTTCCAGTGTTTGGAAGTGAAGGAGCAAGGTCTGTCCCCCAGGGCTGTTTGCCTGCCTGTCTGACATCATAGACTGCGGCATCTTCTGATCCGTCGGCACAGAGAGACGATCTGACAGGCTTAATTTACAATGTCAGCCCTTTCAAAACCATTTCCCTCTCATGCTGACAGCAATCCTGCATTTATAAATTAGCAGAAACATTAACCTTTAGACTGATTGTAACGTGTACTGAGGGAGGCAAATTAACTTCCATTTGTTAATGTCAGATTTTGGGTTCAAATGGTACCAAAGAAAATGAAATAAGGAGATGGAGAAGATAACATGATGTATTGTGTGTCCTGAAATGAAACATGTTGTCAGCTTTTGATGATGAGCATGATATTATTTTGAGGTAAGAGGAAGAGTGTTGAACGCTGGGTGAAGCTTGGTAATTGCACTTGTGCACTCATCATTACATGCAGCACAGACCTCGTTCTGTTTTCATATAATGTTATCATACATGTATATAAATACATGAGAAATGAGCTGATAAACTGCATCATTGAAGTACTGAAATTAAAAATTCAGCAATGATGAGTAGCTAAAAGCACAATTAGAGGAAAAGTGCAATTCTGACGATGTCGTTTCCTTCATGGGAACATCGCCAATGGAGATGAATATGAGGTCTCCTGTTTGTTATTAAAATGGAGCATCCCCATTCAGCTACATCAGTGTAATTGCTAACTTGTGCCTATCAAATCCAAAAAAGCCTTCACACACTGGCATGTAACAGCTTGTCATGAGGAACTGTTGCAGTCATATTTGTGGCTATTACTCTAATTAGTGGAAAGCACACAGATGGTGTTGTTTCACAAACTCACGGACTGAGAATCAAAATGTCATCACTGCCAAAATTAGTGATAGTCTGAGAAAATAATAATAATAATAAAGCTCCCTACATCACTCTCTCTCACAGCCCGGCTTCAATTTTCGGAACTTCTTTCTTCTCTACAAGTGAAGCTGACATTAAATAGTCTTTCTTCCTTTATGAAAAAAACAAGGTCTTTAGTGGTGAAACAATGGTACTTGGGTACCATATGTTGCATTTAAATGCTGTAAGACAGCTGTGGAGCCTGAGTGCTCCTGGATGTGGGCCAGCTCCCAGAAGAAGCCTTCCACTGGTTGGAAAATGTTTCCAGTGAGAGCAGGAAGAAGCCACTTTTCATGGAGCAACTTCCAGATGCGAGACACAGAAGATTATATGAGGACATCTGTGTGTATGAGCATATGTGTGAGCTTATTTTTCCATGTGTGTGCTATTACTGTCTCACACTGTCCCCAAGCACAATCTATGTCAATATCTCTAATGAACCAAGGGAAAAGGTCAGATTTTCTGCAAGTGGAGATTTTAGTTGGTTCTCTTTTAAGTAAAGAATTAAAGTATTTGAATTATTTTATTGCATTAAAAAAATCTGTTGCTACTTTAACAATACTCTGCCTGCACTTATAAATCAGTAACTTTCTCTAAACTTTTTATCAAGGAATATGCATTTCCACCTCACAGACAAAGCTGAAAAAGAATATCTTGTGTTTCTGTTGAGCCACACAGAAGGTGAAAGGTAGATGTGCTTCTGCACTCTGACTCTGACTTTATTACTTACCCCCATAGAAACTGTCTGTCAATCAAATCATGCTCCTTCATAGACTAGCCCAAGGGCAGAGTGCTCGTGCACCTTCACAACAATGTTACATTGTTCACTACATATAGAGGCAGAGGATTCACCACAGAGAGGCGGAGGATTCAATAAGGAGACCATGAGGTAAAATAATCCTTTTTGTTGAAAAAAATAAGGAGGATTTCATATTGCGGAGCTGAGCTTTTATGTGATTCTTCAACATGGATATGATGAGGTGAAAAGTTTCCAATAACTATATCTTGCCTTTAGCGAGGATTAAAGGGAACCTTTGCCCATTGCAGAATTCTCACATTACAAATCTGGATCCTGCCAAATGGATACTTAACCCATCTCTCTTGAAACTCCTGGCATGATTCTTACTTTTCAATGATTTTATGTCTTTAACATGAGAGGAACCTTTTATCAGTTGCGTTGCAGAAGCTTAGTAAGTAGTTTGGGGTTTTTGGAAGAGCTGCTAAATTTTTATAAGTTACCGCCTAACACAGATAATTCATTTTATCTTTTTTGAAGGGCATTTGTTAATGTTATGACATCAAAAGTAAAGGATAATGCTTTAAATGCTTTTATTTCCTATAAACAGGAGCTCAAAGGTCAAAATGTTTCAGCAGGTAGGCTGAGAAAGAGTGCCTAAGTCTCAACAGAAAACATATGTTTGGTCTATCCACATATTTAACACAATGTGTAACCTTCCATGACTGCAAATTGCGAAATGGCACCGTGCAGCTAAGCTGTTGTCTGAAGTGCATGTGGCATGACAGACCCTAATGGTGTCAATTATCTAAAAAGCACCATGTAGCTTAAAACATCTTACCGTGATTATATGTTTGCAATTCCTAAACCTAACCAATAAAAGTCCACAGATTAGCACCATCTACCTTCCCCTCATTCCTGTTTTTAACTGTTTATGACCAAATTAACAACAGCTGGATTTCCGGTAGTATTTTTTTTTTACTTGAACAAGAAATGAACAAGAGAAGGTGATGGAAACAAACACACATGAAAACAACAGTTACAAGGAAAAATAACAAACCAAAGCTAAAAAACATATAATAATGAAAAACTTCTTCTGACTTTGTAAAGATTAAAATTAAAGCATTCACCAGATGTTTCCAGTCAGAGTTGCAAATCATAACCTCATGCCACCGACTTGATCCAATACCCGAGATATTTCCAAAGATTAAAATCATCCCTGGAGTAGACATCTATTTTTTTCTCTTGTAGATTTTGCAGTTGTTTTCTCCTCCTTAAGCACTGTTTCTAGTTACGAGAACCACTTCTGCTAAATAATAAACACTAGCTTCTTTATTTGCTTCAAATTAGTTGATAAAAATAGCTAGTTTTCTAACTGTTTGAAAGGATTGCTGTTAGATTGAAACTTAAACAGCAACACACATTTGTGAAGATGCTGACAGTGAGTTAGTAGTAATTAGTAATAGTTAGTGAGTTAGGAAGTTAGTATGAATGTATGGGGATCCAGCAAGATATCAACGCTACAAGTCATCACTTACTATAAATGTTAAAGATGTTGTACTTCAATGTGATAGTGTAAATAGCTAATCCTGGCTCCTGAGGGCAACTGTGCAAGAAAACAGTGATTTTTTCTTAAACTTTACTGTATGATTGTAACTGTTTCTGTGCTAAGCCAACGTGACAATCACATGTTCTGTAATGACTTGTTGAAATGTGAGAGGGGCAAAGGAAAGTCGAAGAACAAAACGTGCTAAAGAAAGAGAATGAGATATTTTCATTGGGATGGTGGCTGGCACCAGATTCTCTCTGTAGAGCTCTAATAAAATGGGCTCAGTTAGCCCCTACTCATTACTATACTGCAAGTATTGACTTTGGCCTAGAGTCAGGACCAGATAAAATGGTTTAAGGGCCTGTCCTAAGTGATTACCCAGAATTACAAATCAGTCTGAATGTAACCCAATACAGCATGTTTGTTGAACAATTCATTTAACAAAGAGCACTTATACATGAAGGCTCACGATTTTAATCCAATACACAAAGGTGGATAGGAGCATGCAAGAGTGTTTCATGTACATCTAATGACACTGAATTCAGTATAGAAACAAATAAGGTGCTGTTCAGAAAGGCGTTTATTAATCAGCCAGTTATTGCAAGAGCACATGAATACAAGCTACACACACACACACACACACATACAAACTCCTTCAGTCTCTCCGCTATCTCACAGTCACACTCAGTCACCCGGTGTTGGTATAGTGTCTGGTCCTGACAGCTGAGTTTTAATTGGCCAGGGTGGTGCAGCACGGGCCGCTGTCATGCTGCTGGCAGTTTGAGGGGCTGTGGGACAGGCCCCACTGTGGGGGCTGTCAAACGGCCCACAGTCTCCACGGGAACCCCCATCGTGGGTGTCCCGCCTCATTTAGGAGCGTACAGACAAAGCGCCAATTAAGAGGGGCTTTAAACAATCAAACAGTGTTCCTCAGGGCCCGCAGACACTCCACAGGGCACTGAGGAAGACAGGCAGATACATACTTTTTTGTGGATGATACTACACACCAACGTGCACACACGCATGTGTACAAAGATAGAAAGGTAAAAATAGACTTGATCTGAAGACATAATTAAAGCTTATTCTCAGGAAAGCATGAGTAAATCTGTGTTCATTATGCACACTTCCCTGGACTAAATTGGAAATTAAATTAAATTATAAATATCAGCACAATAGAGACAAACAAAGCATGTTAGAATAAAATATATTCTGCTAAAGTGTTTGGGAACTTCTGTTTTTTCTATATATTTCAGGGAATGACTCCGCACAGTTTTCAGATTAGATAAAAATACAAAAGAGAAAACTTAAAACAATTAAGAAAACACAAAATCTTACATCTGTTTGTGT
The DNA here is from genome assembly GCA_037177515.1 of Pseudomugil tenellus. Lineage (NCBI taxonomy): Eukaryota > Metazoa > Chordata > Actinopteri > Atheriniformes > Pseudomugilidae > Pseudomugil > Pseudomugil tenellus. Next base: position 13,379,255 of record JBAMHX010000022.1, read on the forward strand.
TTGTCTGCCTCCAGTCTCATGGAAGGAAGCGCCACTGACTGATTCTCCCCACCAAACTGATGAACCTTGCATTTTTAAGAGCAAAGCAGTGTCTTTAATGTATATCTCTGTCACTCCCCTCCTTTTGCTCCATCTTCTACTATGAGCTCCCATATGCCACTTCCATATGGCCCTGCACCCTCTCCTGACAAGCCCATGGCTTAGGCCCATCCATCATTCTAGGGAGTGCACTCACTTGTTATCAGCTCAGGCTGGCGTTGGGGAGTAGGGAATGCAGATGAGAATGGTGCTTGGAATAACAGAATTCAGGCAAATGGTACTGATCTCTCTTAGAACTACTCTGTCACGTAAAAAAGCATCACCTGCCTGTGGACACTTTATTTAGAATTCTTTTCCTCCTTTTACCCACAACAGTGATTTAAATAAGAAATTTGAAAAACAAGAGGATGGAGATGGAGGTCTCAAACTGCTGCCTTCTACAGCCCCGGTGTTGAGAAGGATCAGGACCATAATTCAAGTTGTCCTGGAGGGGGAGATACAGGCATGCAGTCGAGATGGAGCAAGACACACAGCCTTACACTGTAGTAGAGAAGAGAACAGGGGCATGATCTACACTTTAGTATAAACAAAACTGTAAGCTCTTGAAATACTACTACTACTACTACTACTACTACTACTACTACTAGTACTACTAATACTAGTAATAATAATAATAATAATAATAATAATAATAATAATAATAATAATAATAATAATAATAATAATAATAATA
>JBAMHX010000022.1:13380126-13398930 GCA_037177515.1 Pseudomugil tenellus
TAATAATAATAATAATAATAATAATAATAATAATAATAATAATAATAATAATAATAATAATAATAATAATAATAACAGATTATGCTACTCACATACATGTTAGAATAAGTTTATACACAATGTTCAAAAAGATTTATTGGAAAAGAAGTGAAAACCAACTTGCAGAATTCTTGAAACACAAACAAAAGGTTGTGGAGTGAATACATCATCTCTCTTATACAGTAGAAAAATAAACACTGTCCTTAAGTCCAGATGCTGCCAAAATTCATGATGTTTATCAGGACTAGTATAAACATGAACTACAGACAGTTTACATTTCTATTAGAGAGCATGTTCTGCTCTATTTCAGTACAAAAAAAAAATACATTTTCCGATTGAAAGACGGTGGAGATGGAAGACTAAACTTGCATTACATTTCAGTTATAAAAACATAACTGTAAAACTTTTGATAGCATTTACCATAGTAGGACCTTTTTTTAAAATAAAAAGTACCATTTCAACACATACTATGATTGTCATATCTTTTACATACCTGAATGTAATTCCTTACATAAATATCAGGGCTATCAGTCTACTGAATGCATCAGAACAGATTAAAAAAAATCAATTCTGAAGAAAGATAAAAAAAAAATACATAGAAAGAATGATAGCTTTGGCGGCTGCAGGTGTAATGACATTCAAACACTGATAGAAATCAGTAAACAAAGAGTAACAAAATAAAAAGCAGCTCTAGATACAGATCAGAGTAAAAACACAGAAAAATCCGTTAGTGAGTAGTCACACTGAAACTGGAGGAAAGGTGTGGAGAATACATCCACCTTGAAACACAGGGGAAACGGTGTGGAATATGATGCGTCTGGAGATAAGAACTATGACAAGGACGCAGTGGAAGTGGAGGCATTGTGGCCATTTTGTGGTATCAGTGGTGCCAGATATTCTATCTGGATAGCCATGTAGTGTCCATGTGCTTGTATGGCAGAGTGGTCACACTAGTAGTCGGCTGGGTAGCAGAAGATGGGTAATTTTAAACCCCATTAACAATCTCTATATTTATTTATGAGCCAGGGTTGGCTTGGTATGTATTGTTGCCCACACTTACTTACAATGAATCCAGAGGACAGACGATCCTTGTCTGAGGCTTCCTGGGGGGAAGAGAAGCATTGCTTCCTTGTAGACACTGATACCATGAATTATTGAGTGTTTTTTTTTTTTTAAGAAGCAACTTAAATGTAATATGTGGCCTTGTTTATGGCCCCTACCTTCAGTAACCTTTCAGTTTTAATTAACACTGTGGGGAAAGGGGGGTGTGGTGTGTAGGCTGCCTTGAATGCAAATATTTGACAAAAAGACGAGATAGCAATGCAAAAAGTGTCTCTTTTGTGTGTTTACGATAGTGTGTTGATGAAAATTGACTGTCAATCGGAAGGCATATGGGGATACTTTGTGCATATTTCTGCAATTCCTCATCACTGTTTATTATCACTAACAAGGCCAAAGAGAACACACTAGATCACCTCTTTCTGACAGACAAGGTGGGAGCTGACCAAAAATGCTTCAAATTGAAGTATCTTTGCATCCCTTTTTTGTACCAGGACAATCAGCAGCCCACAGTGCAGCAGAACATTCATAATCTGCTATTAAGGTCAACATATCTCCCTGATCAAACACTGCATCTGATTCTGTCCATGTGTCTGGAACAAGTGCTGCCAATATGGCTGCCTCTCTTCACGCTCCCTGGGTGGGACAATCCACAAGTGCTTCCCCAAAATGACTTCAAAGATCTCAGAGTGCCGCACATAACTGTCACACAGGCAAAGAGTCTGCCTGGTGTAAATAAAAGTTCAGGCATTTTTCGATCAAAGAGGACGAACCATTGTTGTGGTCAGTGTTGTCTCACGTGTCATGTTGGATGATCGGGCAAGCAGTATGTGGGTTGTTTTGATGTACAGTGGTGCTTTTCATGACCTCTTAAAGGGTTGGGAGAAAGGGGCATGTGTTAAACCACAAAACCAAGACTCTATCGATCAAAGTCAAGTGTCAAAACAGACAACTGGCATAGTATTGGCATAGTTTTCTCTTAAAGACAACCAACATGGAGCTAAAACGTCTTCTGGTTTGTCAATTAGAAAACTAAGATACTCAGTATAAATATTTTCTACATATTGAATGCTATGTAATAAAGTATTGCACTATAAAGAATTAAATAAAATGGAAGAAACAAAGAATAAATATACATTTACTTTTATCTTGACACAAGCAGTCAGAAAACAGAAAGTATTAGTTTGCATTCAGGCACTAAAAACAGGGTTTGTGTTCCATGATTTGAGTCTCCAGGCTGTCATTCAAGGAGTTTGTATTGTAAGCACTTTTTCTCTTGCTTTCGCTCGCATTTTTTTTTTTTTTTTTTTGTGCGCCAGTGGCAACCATCTTACAAAAACACTTCTGTTTATATACTTTTTGTAAAACCTCTTCTTTTCCCTTTTGTCCCACTTGTTCAAAAGTTGTCATCTTTTTACATGATAGATCTGGACCAACAGGAAAGCCCTCCCTGTCCAGCGATTTGTTCTGCAGACTATGTCTGGGAGATGACGCGGGGGGGGCAAGAGGGGCAAGAGGGGTCAGAATAAGAGGAAGGGAAGGAGGCAGATGGAAAGTCCCCTTGGAGCAGGACTCAAAGGTGACAATGAGCAGAGGGCTCCTTCTTGTCCTTGCTCCAGACATGTTAGCCATAAAGATGTGCGCATATGTATGATTTTGAGAGTTAAAAAAAAAATGAATTCATGTCTGAATAATCCCCCCTATCCCTCACAGCCAAGGCATTTCCAAAGCAGGTGGTCTAGCTCAGCCGCCATCTGGAGTCCTTGATGGCAAGATAAGCTTTGCTATTTACAAACCCCAAACTTTGTTTAGACAAACCCTCTAAAAGCCATGCGATGGCCAAAAGAAACTTCAGGCTCACTTTTGTTTTTAACCATTGAGACCTGGGAAAAGAGAAAGTCATGCTAAATTTCCCTCAAAGCAACAAAGAGTAGAATAAGTAAATAAATACTGAATCAGAATAAAATTTGCACCATTCTCAGATGCCCAGATGCCTTGCATACCAGAATTTACAGCCCTCTAAGTTATGTGGCTGCATATGGAGTAGTCCTTTTATATCCCTCCCAACAGAGTAAAAATCATTATATAATATAATATAAAGGGATATATAAATGGATGATACGGCTTGTTGATATTGAGCCTGATTTGATGGAGATGCTGTGTCTGAGAAAAAAAAAAACACAGACGACTTTTGTTAAAATGACCATTTACTTACATTTAACATTTATTTGTTTGCTATATTGTGTTGTCTTGCATGCACACTCAGAACTGATATTTACACATTTAGTTTTATTGAATGAGCATAGCAAGCTATGTTGAATTTCATGGGCTGCAGATGGTGGTGTGGTTGTTCAGGAGATTTGCTGAAAACTAGGTCATTTGCATTGGAAATACACCAAAACTCTTTGTTCAACATTCTTTGAACTTAGTTTGAACATCTTTTTCCCAATGCAGCTCCCTTTCCTTTCAGTGATTGGGAGTGTAATACAGGCCGACTGCATTAAAACCATTTCCGCTAAGTGAAATATGTGTCCCGTCAGTGCAGCTCATTCATTATTTATCCGTTTGCTCACATCTGAGACAAACCTAAGGAAAAAAAATACAAAGCTGTTTATGGGTCTTTGGGTTGGAGGAACACTCTGTGATGTCATCCACGGGTTGTGTTTTTGCATGCAGATGTACTTTTAATGTTCTTAACCTGTTCCTCCCCAGATGGTTCCATACACCTCCAGTCAAGCAGAAGGATAAACGATTGAAGAAGGAAAAGTGTATCAAGGTTCACCTCATGTTTGTTCAGGTCAATCTGGGTAAACCCTGTTTCCAAAAGTTCAAAGCAGATAACATATGGTTTTCCACCGTCCTTTCAAGTAATTATGAATGGTAAAATAAAGTCACTATGATATTGCCATAACTGAGCAAGCCTGCAGTGGATGAGTTCCAGATGTTCCTTATGCACTAATGCATTTGTTACAGCAATAAAAATACTTTTGATTATATTTTCATTTCAAGAATAGCTGGACCTATCATTGCAACTGGAACAAAAGCACATGAAAAGGCAAAGAGAGATCAGAGAGACAGATGATGAGAGGTTGCGATTCCAGGAAACAGCATTAGATAGAATTTTCAAGGGGAGGCCTGAGAAAAGAAATGGACTACAGCTCTCAGTATGCAAGCAGTGCAGAATTTATCACCTCATTGCAGGAGCAAACAAGGAAATTAAGTGATAAGAAAATCAATTGAACTCTCCTGGATCTGCTGCTTATGTTTAAAACTCCCAGCAAATGTGCAGAGAATGTAGCATGGAAGGGAACATATGAAAGTAAAGGGTTGCAGGAGAGGACGTGGGTGGTGAGGGGGTCGAGGGGCGTGGAAGAGAGGGTCATCAATCACAACTGGGTGACACGCAATGAAATCTGACCGCAGCCCAAGATGTTTTAATACGGCATCCATTAGAGTCCTCAAATAAATTGCAATTTGGAAAACAGAACATAATACCAGCCAAGTTTTCCCCATCCATCTTGCAGTTTGTCATGTAATGTAATTGCGTTGTTAATTTATCCAAGAATTTCCTTGGTACACCATTTCATCCACATTGGTTAATTTCCCTGTAGAGTATATTTTCTCTCTTTCCCTCAGTGAGCCCTCCCCTCCTCGAGCTGTATAGCTAGCGGGGCAGAGTAATGTTTCTGCTTAGCATGGCATTAGTCGAAGGGCTAATCAAAGCACTGAAGTCTGTGACACTTTATCAATGCTTGGCTGTGCGCCGGCCAACCTCACTGTAGTGCAGATCCAATCAGGCCTCCACTGCCTGTCATTATGTCCCTGTGACAGCAGGATCACTCAAAAATGCCTGTGGAGTACATCAATATTATTGACGGAGTTCGGGGGCATTTAAAGCTAGGACCAGCAGCACCAAATGCATTGCAGAGCGCTGACACTTCTTGTGTCTGGACCACGGCTTCACAGAGAGTCAGGAGGAAAAGACAAGAGCGGGAAAGATGTATGGACATGAGTGGGATAATGCAAAAATCAATACACAACCTTAAAAAAAGATTGGGTTTACACTGATGAGTGAAAATACAGATTCATAAGCCAATTTGATTTGGATAAAATACCTTGCTTGAACATTTTTGTGTTAGACATGCTAAATATATTGCAAATAACTACAATTAACCATTTAGATTACTCAGAGTGACAATAAGTTCAGGATTTGGAAAGACACCTTAACAATGTTTTTAATTCTCATTGTCTAGAGAGGATTTGCACATTTTGACATTGCACTCCCATTTCAAGGCATGATAGCCACAGGTGCTGCTCCCTGTACTGGTTAGAGTAAAACTGACACTGCATGGAGGACTTATAAGGGTCCATGTTGGAGAAGTTTCATCTTGTACCAGGGAATAGCCAGTATTCTCTTACCTGCTGTCACCTGACTGGGGATCTTGAGGAGGAGAGGGCTTGGAGGTGAGGGGAAGAATGGCCCTGCGGGAGAAAACGGATGATATGAGGGGGATACTTTTGTCTCTCGCCTGGCACAGTCATGAATATGTCTTCTCGCCCTTCAAACCCATGAGGCAAGACAGAGAGAGTGGAAGAGAGCATGAAGCCTGACATGATCAAAGGATGACAGGAGAGAAGAGAGTCGACCAAAACAAAGCCTCATTCTAAAGTTCCCCAGCGCAGGTTTCCTTACTGTCTGACAGAGAGAGAGACATGGACTCCACCCCCCAAGCAGCCCTCATTTCTATCAGTGGTCATAACAGGGGTCTCTGGTTTATCATCTATCTGTACAGTTCATATACATTAATCATTACAAGTCGGATCAAAACTATGCCTGTCCTTGCAGGTTGGCCATGTAGTGATGTAATATAGTGTTTTAAAAAAATACTCACGAGTAGTAAAAGTTTAAATGCTTTCAATGTATAACCCATGCATCCTATTTCAATATCTGCAAATCTTACTCTGGAGCTGGATCCTATCAAAGCTGCTTTAAGGGAGGCATTAACAACCATGCTGTAGGGATGCACCGAGATGAAAATTTTTGGCGATACCTATTTCCCAGGTTAATACTGTCATTATAGCTGATAACAGATATTTACTGATATCAATATTTTTTTCTAAAGGTTTAGATTATCAAATTCTGTACAAGTGAATGTTAATGTAAATTTAGCATATATTAGCTGATATGCTAGCAGTATTGTCTGTGAACTTCAAGTGGTGGTTTTCGGATTACTTATCAAATTGATTATATCAAATTATTTAACACTGCATTGTCCTCGCATGACTTTGACTTTGCAAGTGTTAAATACTGCTTTTCGTGTATCCTCTTCAGGCACAAAAATGACTACAATGCAGATGCATTGCTTGTACGGTTAGACACCCCACAATGCTGTGCTTCATTACCATCATGTCACATGTATACATTACATTATATCACAGTCCTTTAGCAGACACTTCTCTCCAAAGCAACTTACAGTTTGGCAGTTCGTTCCACCACCAAGGAACAACAGAGAAGAGGCTCGCTTGTGATTTACTTATTGTCTTTCACTGGCTGAGCGAAACTGTCGAGAGGGAGTGTAGCTCTGGATTAATGAGTCAAAGTAGACAGGAGCCATTTGGGTTATTGTTTTGTAAGCCAAAAGCAATGATTTGTATTTGATGCGTGCGGCAACTAGGAGTCAGTGCAGTTAGCAGCAGAGTGACATGAGCTCGTTTTGGTTGGTTGAAGACCATGTGCAAACAAATACCAATTGCATCCCCCAATCACTCCCCAAGCCCCCATCCACCTCATGACATACATATCCAAACAACTGGAAAACATTCAGAAATAACTATTGGTTCCCAATATTGGCCCAGTTTTACATATCAGACTGATATGTACATATCAGACTGATATGTAATATTTAAAAAAACAAAGATCTTTCAATGCCAATAATCACATTACTGTGTATTTAAAAAAAAACTCTTTTCTTTACATTTTTTACTTTTTGAGCATGGTTTTTAGTAAAAAATAGCAGAGATAAAGAAAGAGAATTCATCATTGATCAGCTGGGAAACAAACAACTGCTGACAAAATAAAACGAATAAATAATTAATATTTCAGTATTGATTGTGTTAACAGAATCTCATTGTTATAGTTGGGTCAGACTCATTTAACCTACTCTATAAACTGCAAATAGCTGAATTAAAAAAGGCTATCACATTATAATTGTTGGTATTTTGCATGTAAATAAACACATGTACTGAGTGGAGTAATGAGTGTATTTATTGTGTTTTTTAAATTTTATTATGAAAAGAAGGAATAGAACAAGCACAAAATACTAATTGCAAGCACAGAACGTGAGTGAATTAAATTAGGAACTGATCAGATGCTCATTCAAATTTATGTAAAAAGGGTCTTCAATTTAGATCTGATGATTTCAAAGTCAGTTTAACTCAAAATTAGAACTTTGTTTCGTAATTTGCCACACTGTGCTGTCCTTTCTGTTTTCAACAAATCTGTTATTAAATCTTCAGTGGTTTACACAGAAAAGATCTAAGCACTTCCTTTTAAATCAGCAGAATAAAGACAAAACGTTTTATGCATCTCCAAAACACAGCAGCTTCCCAAACCTCACAAACCTCAAAGCCCAGGCAGTAGAAAGACATATTTATCTTCATGGTTTTGAGAGTTATAATCTGATGTTACTATGTGGATTTGGCTTAGCTAAAAATCTATACTGAAAAAAGGGGCTATAGTTTTTTTAATCAGCACAAAAAAAGACAGATGTAGGTTTTTTCCAAAAAACCCCATAATGTCTTAAGTGTTTATGTGATAATCATATGCTTTCCATTCTAACTGCTGTTTTGCACAGAGCAAATTTCTTACAGGATTACATTATAGATATTTCATGAGAGTATATGTTATTTCCTGCTAAATCTGGGTAATCTTTTGGAATGACAAAACAATATCCTCACAAGGAAATTGAAACCATTATTTAATGATTTAGAAGACTGCATGAAAATCCTAGTTTTGGGGTTTTCCGTTTGGCACTGAACATCTAATCTTTCCTTAGATGGACAGGTGTTTCCATCTTTGACGCTCCAACTCGACCCATCACATTTCCTTCCCCCTTCTTCTTTATAGGAGTAAATTATGTCTCAGGAGGAGGAAGACAGGAGGAGATGCCTCATTCCTCAAAATTCTAACATCTCACAGCAAGTGTAGCCATACTATGAAGGTGTGGGGGGTCTTGAAAATCTCCATTCTTTCCAATCGTAACTCATAGTCTGCCATAACCCATGCAGCTGAAGATGATGGAGGGGCAAACAAGCACTTGCAAGTCAGTTAGCCTTCTGACAGGTGAAATGAAACGCTGGCAGGACTGAAATCCAGGTTGACCTCTCCCACACTCCAACCACCAGCCCCTGCCCCCTCCCACCCCCCCCCCCCCAGACTCTGGCTTTCCAGCTCTGGCTTGGTCTAGACTTGGGGAAAAGTGAGAAATAAATTAATAATAGTTTGTTATCTGTCAACATAACAGGCACTTTTGCCTGTTGACTTTTTGTTTGGCTCACAGCAAACAACACATTCTCCATCAATAGGAAAGTTACCAATGTGTTCAAGAAAGTTGAAGGAAATGGATCAATAGCATTTACAATGCCTGCATTGGCTACTTTTGCCCATGTGTAATCTTCATAGGCATGTACATTTTTTATCTCTTCATAACTTGACAACATGATTGATTTGATTGAAATAAAACCATAAATCTACAGTATTCCTCTAGCAAATTGGATTTCAACAAGTTTAGTTACACCATACATGTATATGTACACACTGGTTGTGGTGATTGTTGGCTTGGCTTGGCTTTCTGTCAGCTGTGACTTAGTTGACTGATAATGGGTTCAATGTGTATTGTTTTAGTACAGAGAATAGTGCTCTGTAAATGTAATCCATTACTATAATTGCTAATACACAACTACCATATAAATTAATTGTTAATAAAAAATTTGATTATTTTATTTGAGCTGATGCACATGTATTAAATGTATTTTTTCAAACTCAGGCAAAACTGAACAATGTAGCTACTGAAACACAATTTTATTATTTAAACCAATGAATGAAATAAAGGGCATGTTGACTTATTGCTCATATCAATAAAGAACTCATTAACTTCAGGTCTATGATATATCTACCCGCCTCAAAGCAATATCTCTCATTTAGACTTTGATCTATATATGTTATTAGTGACTGTGTGAAATGTATTTCCATTTGTAAACTTCAAGGTTAGATTGAAAAATGTAAATTTTTTCATGTCCTTTTGTCCAAATCCCTTTGCATTAACTAAAGATATGTCTACTTTTTCCTTTCTTCACTATCTTGAATTTAAACCTGTCACCTTTAAGCTAACATATAGATGGAGCTTTCTGAAATGTTGCTCTCTTACTTCTTTTTGTTGGCTTTTTGCAGGCTTCATTTTTAACAATCAGGTTTTCATGACCCATTAAATCTTTCTGCAGAATTCTACAGGCTGGTAAAATGGTTATGGCCTCTTTATCTGTTTTATGGACTCCACGGCCATTTCAGATGGGCAAAAATCAATGTAATTTTTGACCAAAATCAATTGAATTTACCATTGGTAATTTGAACATGGCACACTGTGCAGGTCCAACAGCATAGTGGGTTAAACAAAACCTCAGAAAAAGGTGTTTCAACCATTCAGTATATGGCAGAAGTTAAATCTTTATGTGGTTCCTGCACTCATTCATACTGTTGCATTGCACTGAGAGAAAGTGAATCAATTTCACTGTGCTCCTTCAAAGGAGAGGGAATGCATCATTTTTTTAATGACAAGACATCATTGATCATTTAGCTGTGAAAACCACATCTCTGTAATCCTCCTCTTCCTCTTGCCGTCACTGCACTCTCTAATGATGCACAGATTGACACTACAGTCTTCCCCCACTTCCATCCCCTGTTTTTGCCCATCTGTGTAGAAGATCCAAGCATAGAGTACTGCTTCCGCATGCTCCCTTAATGTGTCTCACAGCCTGAGAGAATAAGGGATTAATGACATAGATTTATCTTTTCTGGTGATACACTCACCATTGTTTTCTTCATGCGTGTCCTAAATGCATCCGGGAATCCATGAAGAGGTCTGCATCACTGTCCCATAGATCCGAGTTGCTGCTTTTATTTAATATTTTCTTTAACTATTAACTCAATTTGTCAACAATCTATATTATATCCTTTATATACAGACACGCTGTTGAACAGATTATGATTTTGAATTGCACATATATACTTGGATTAATCTCAGCTTGTCCCTTATGCCTGGGAATGTAATCAACAAATAATATGGTCTGAAATGTCTGCTTGCTATTTAATCTTAAAAAAAACATCTTCTTTTGTTTAACCTGTTCATTCATTCTTTGAAATGTTTCATTTAAATACAAAAAAAGCTATTATGCCCCTTCAATTACCCTACACTCCATATCACTGCCATCTATGATAGTGCAATTTTCTGAGGGAACATACATGAACTCATCAAAGAACCATCTCAAACAACCTGGAGCTACATTCATGAGCAGAAAATTATTGTTCTGAAAAGAATAGTTAAAAAGGCTAAAAGTTAATAATGGCTTACATGTTCTTATTTGGTTTTGTCAAAGCATTCACCCTGATTTGGAAATTGTTTTGCTGCACAGCCTCGAGGATGATGCAAATTAGCCACAGTTTTACATTACCGCCACACAGATGGAAATGTGGAGAACAATTATTCCATGTATGCAGATTGTATGTGCAGCATCCATTCAAACTTAGATAAATTGTGAATGTGAATGTCTATTTATTTGAAGAAAAGTTTGCAGGTACGGATTAAAAGAGTAATTAACGTATATAGATTATTTTTCCAGTTGCCTGAGACATTTCTTAAAAAAAGAAGTAAAGAATGTCTCCATGCTAGGGCACATCTCCACAAGCATCTGTCTGAATAGTCAGCTGCAAATAATAAGAGCAGATAAACTGCAATTATCAAGGCATGAATCACACACACTGTCCTCCAACAGAAATGCATGGCTGCCTGGGTGGCAAACCAGAAGAAAACACACATTGACCCCAGTGAGCTGTGGGTGATCTTCCAACAGGTGAGGACCTGGCTTTCAGCACGCCAGGGATCAGGTTTCTGACAAACCCGGGGAAGAGTGTGAAAACACTGATGACTGTTAATGTTCCATGTTCAAAGTCAGGGTATTTATTTCCAATTGCAGTGGACGCATATCTAACCTCAAAGTCCCTGGCCTCCCAAATTCAGTGGCAAATGTACAAAACGAGTGATTAGTTCAGTTATAAATGCAGCTTAACAGCTGATTTCCTGCATATTTCACAGCAGTGATGAAGTACTCAACCCCCCCATGGTGGTATTTACCCATCCCAGCAGCAGCAAGTCATCTTGGAATAACAGCTGAGAGCTTTCATAATAACACAATCAAAACTTTGAAAGTCTTTTTTTTTTTTGGCCCATGTGTCAGACTGTGGTAAAATAAATTAGATAATTTCCTCATTTATGCTTGTTATTTATAATATTTAACTGGTTGTGTATTCTGATTTCATCAAGCTTTCCATCACTCAAGCCTTGTACCCTGCAAAAACTAGTCTCAATCAAGGACACATATGCTGATCTTTTTACACGTAAGATAATTATTCTTATTTAGTAGGTTTTTTAAAGATTATTTTAATTGTTTTAGTAATTCTTGATAGGCGATTGTTCCTTGAAATAAGATAAATTAAAAACAAAAAAAATTGATCTTATTTCAAGGAAAATTAACCTAATTTTTGTAGGTTTTTTTCTTGTTTTTTTAAGCCGGTTTTTGTAGTGTAGTGGCCTAAAATGCTGTAAATTTGACAAACTCTACCTCTGTGTAAACCCCTACAAACTAGATGTTGAAAGAGTCCTTCCCGTGTATTGTAACATAATCTTATATTTGAAGGTGAGGTGAGATGTAAAGGCTAAACTTGCAGAACCAGCAGCTTCCACCGACACAAATGAGTGATTGCTCCGCTGGAGGACTTTAGCCCCAGTGTCACAGTAATATGCGCGGCTGTCGTAACTTGAAATGGCAAAGCATATGAAGAGGGCTTTCTCCCATGAATCCCTCGCTCCTTACCACACATGCACAGCCATCAGCAGGTTAATTAACTGTGAAAGCTGCTCACTTGAAACCTTAAATCACTCATTCAGCGTTCTGTCATGAGCCACCAGCTTAACTGCGCTGACGAGGGTTCCGCCTTGTTTACCCAACACAGGAGACAACAGTGTGGAGGTGGGGAGGGTGGGGATTTAGGTGGTGTGGTGAGGTACTGCAAAAAAGGGCATCAAATCTGGATCGTGGTGATGGAGGTAAAATGCCAGTGAGTGATCCAAAAGCATATGTAAAAAATGCCCCAAGGGGTCACAATAAATGGCTCTAGCTGGTATCTCTGTGATTGCAGACTGCCGTTCTTTGTGCTCTGGGAAACGTAATCTGTTGATTCAGATTTTTTAAATAAAAACAGGTGGATTGAATGTGTGAGTGTTTGGTGTTTTGGAGGTGAACCAAGCCCACCTACATTGCTAACATCCTCCACGAGCACACATTTAACAGGCTTTCTTTGTCTCATATAAATTCTATCTTTAAAAGAGGGAAATCTACAGAATTCCCCAGAATTTGTCCTCAGCATGAATGTTTGAATGATATCTGAATGCCAGGCAGCAAGACTCAAGCTGAGCTCTCTTTCGCTCTTTAGGTCTTGTATTGTCCCTTCCTCCATAGGTCCTTCATAATACCCAAATGTGTTTGCTCAAGGAGAACTGTGACTTTTGCCTATTTTCCCCTCATTAGTCAAAAGGCTGTGGCAGGATAGGCCTCTCTTTTGCAGCAACAAAACCAACAGACGGGTTGTGTTCATGTCTGCTCGTTTCTCCTTTTAACAGGTTGGACATTCCAGAAACAGATTCATTTTGTTCTTACTGCAGGGGTATTGAACTGTAATGGCACCCTGGGGAGGACCAGACTAATATGTGAGAGCTTTCAACAAGGACAAATATCTTTGACTCAGATTTGGATTAACTAATTCTACGGGAAAAAAATCCATTTATGAAAAAGAGAACCTAGGCACGCTTTTAAGTGTGCTTTTATTGTGGTGTTTTCCATTTGATTGCTAAAGTGCTGACATTATTGACTATAAACAAAATGACCATGTCTGTTGTGTTTTCCATCTCTGTTTCTGCCTGTCTCTATATAATCTTCCCTTTCTTTAAAACATTACCGTTGAATATGATATCCATAAATCAACTCCCATCGAAATAATCTCATAAACTTTTTTTTATAGTGCTCATCAGCATTCTTTGTTTAACATTTATGTTTATTGATAAATGAAGATAGCTTTAAATAATTCAAACCAAACATTAGCTGTGAGCAGGGAGATTAATAATTGATGGGGTGTGTGAAGGGCTGGGCCTCTCTGGGAATTGATAATATTAGCTTAATGCAGGCTGTGTGAACAGGGGAAGTGTAATGGACCCGCTGCCTTTAACTGATGATGGTTATTGTGGCCTGAAAGTTGTTACAAAAGGGGAAAACAAGGTCTGAGTTGTGCTGAAGAGGGGGAGGGTTGTAGTGTGGTCATAGATTTGGCTCATATGAGCTGACAGTGCAAATTGTGGTTTTAATAGCAAAAGGTTTACACATTCTACCGGGAGGCCCAAATGGCCAGGTGTTTTTTTTTTTACGTAAAGGGAGAAAAATGGCCCTCTGCTTTTAAAATGAAACTTGAGAAGGTTCTTGCTCTTAGCTTGGTGTTTTCTCCCCCCCACCCACCAAATCAAAATCTTTGTCTCCATCTTTCATTCTGATCTCCTCCTGTCCATTTCCTGCCTGGTATTTCTATGAAGTTTGCCCACACACCTCAGCATACTAGGATTGGCAAAGTGATCCAACACAATCCTTTACACCGAGGACACAACCAGGTCAGTTATGAGTCTAAACCTGCAGCAGATAAAGTCCTGACAACAATCTTGATATTACAAAAAATATGAATATATAGAAAGATTCTCTCTATCTAAAATAGTTCTTTTATACCTTTGAGAAATGCAATTTCAAAGAATCATAATTTCATGCAGAGAAAAGAAGAAAGTAACAATGTTAGATATTACACATATGCTTATGATAATAGCTACTCGGTGCCTGCAGGTCAGCCTGCAACAAAAGGGCTTCATTTACTCTCCAAGGGATACTTTTTTTGTTGTGCCAGGCTAGTAAAAAAAAAAAAAAAAAAAAAAAACTAGAAAAGCAGAAGGATAATATGTATCAAAGGCAGAGGAGGACCCTTCATTCCATATTGCTATCACAGCAGCATATTAGCATCTAAACAAAAGAAGCAGAATCCCCTGCAGCGCTGCACTGTTTCATGTGGTCAGTCACTGCCGTTATTTATTTTTCAAACCAACACATTTTATGCTGAGTAGCAGAATTCAGCACACTTATCCACCCCCCAACCCACCGCACCCTAAAAAAATCCTCTTGTGTCTTCAGCACAAAAGTGTTGAAGTTGCTTCTCCTTCTCTTTTTTGTCTCTCTGCTCCTTTCCCCCTTTTTGTTTGACTTTATCACAGAGCTATGACAGCTGTCATCACTCCTCAGCAAGCCTCAGATCTGCATTTCAAGGTTTGTAAGTTTGCAGGTTCATCAGGTTCTGCATGGGCAGCTTGTCTGAAATCCGCTTTCTGATGAGTGCTTCTCATAAACAATAGGTCACACATACATGCATAGCAGCAGAAAAACCTTGTACCACTCCTGGAACATTTATGTCACCTAATTTACGGTTATTTGCTGTTTCATGTATTTGCGGTACACTTTCTACAGGTACAATATTTTCTGTGAAGGTTATGTCAGTACTTATTTTGTGATGTTTCTGTACTTCTGTACAGCTCCTCTGTGGCAACAATAGCTTTAATTACGTGTATCAATCAGGAAAATTCAGCACAAATAACTGACGGCTAATGTGAGGCAGATTACAAACAAAATACAATCATGTGACTTTTTTAGATTAAGTTCTAAAAATTATTCATATCTTTGTTATTAAAGAAATAAAAGCTTTATTTTAATGGCATTATATGACAGATTATGAGCTGCTTGTTTAGAAAAACAGAGAAACTGTTTATCATAACTTTGATTTGACATTAAGCCAGAGTTATGAGTTTCAATGAGATACCAGCATTATAGAATAAAACAAAAATAGTTTTAGGGATGTTAAAAGTGGGGAATAAATCCTATTATTCTAATTATACAGGAAGTCTGAGCCTCTTTGAGACAGCTTTTCTAGGAAATTTAAAGAAATGTTTATTTCTTATTAATTATTCTTATTAACTTAATCTTATTTCTTTATCTAATTATGCAGCTTGTTTCTTCATATAATAATGCAGAATACCAGTATCAGTTTTTAAACTCATTACATCAAACTTGCAAACTTTGTTGCCCTTCAGTGCTACAATAAGTAATGGGATGAACATTGAAAGGGGTAAATCAGAATTTAAAATAATTTTATTTACAACCATATATTGATTTTTAAAAAAAATAAATATCAGCCATTAAAGTTGACACCCCTGGGTTTCTGCGGAAGCATTTGGGGGCGGACAGGATTCCAGTGTTCAGTTACAGTTCTGACAGACTTGTTTGCTTTGACCCTTACTGCTCTCTTCTAGTGCTGTCCCTGTCAAAACTGAATTGCCCTTTATGATGGCTGTTTGACTGGTCAGCTGGTGACCTGCCATTCAGTTCCCGGATAGATGGACAACATGCTAAGATCAACCTTGCAATTTGCCAGATCCAGCTTTGACAGCACACTGAAAAAGATCAATAATAACCTGTCAAGAAGCAGCAGCCATTCCCTCTTATTTAGCGATAAAGGTGAGTCTGAGGTTTGACGAGTTGAAGCCTATAGATTGCAGAAGGAAATAGTGAGAGCTCGGCTGCTTTTTCAGAATTTTCTGCAATGCATTGGTAAAAATATTAAAACACATAAATAAATCAAATGTGTTTTTTGTTTAAGTATCTGTTCTAAATCTCTTGTCCAAGTAAAAAGAAAAGCACATGTGAGTGATGTCACAATTGTCTTTAGGTTGTTGTATGACCTCTGGGCAAGACGAGGACTCTGCATATGTAACCAGGCTAATTTACAGAATGCTCTGAGCAAGCTTCACTCCATAATTCACAGGCTTGGTTTGTTTGAACCTTTTTTTCTACCCATCAGACAACACTAGGTTTGCAGTCTCGCGAAACTTCAGCTCCTCGGCTCATCTGGATAGCTGGAGGCCTAGAGGGAGACAGATAATAGACCAAAGGTACAAAGGCGCACATATCCCAATACATGCATAAGAGGGAAGTGCTGGGTCGTTAGGATAGTCTGGGATGGCCCCAGTTCCATCACTTTCTCTGATGTGTGCGTATAAGGATGACATGTCATTGTCCTCATGCTCGGCCTAAAGCAAAGCTCCTTTGTTATCTCCTCTGAATGCATAAACCTTTCTTGTCTGGACTTCACAACAGAGGACAAGGCAATTATACACAAAAGACCATGGTCTCTTTTGAAAGAATTTTTCTGTTATTTCTTTCCAGTTTCTTTACAAAAAATGTCTCTAAAATGAGTTCAACTTGTCAAATAAAACAATGGTTGATGACTTTACGTCGATTATTACTAAAAAAATTAAATATTCAAATAAAAACAAACAGACTCTAAGGTGACTGTCGTAATATTGGTGCAAAACAAGTAACAGACATCAAAAGCATTTATTTGTTCACACAGCTATAAATGGGGGAATAATATTCAAAAGATCTTGACATGATTTTCCAAGCAAAAAGCAAAACTCAAATTTCAGATCACTTCGGCGAGCCTTCAAAACAAACTTCACTGCCGCCGAATCTCGGAAATGCTACTATGGTTCCTCTGTTCCTCTGTGATGACGTGCCATTCTCCCAGTTCAGAGCCTTAATGGTGTATGTGGAAAGCATGCAGCACCGAGCTCCAGGCTGGCAGGGGCGTGCTTAGAGCTGCACACTTGTCACAGCTCATGATATGAGCACTCCTCTGAACTACAGCCGTGAATAATTTCTTCAAGATCCAAAAGTCTCTTTTTTTCCCCTCCACACTTTAGAACCAGCAGCCAAGTCCTTGTGACTATTTCAACACTTGCAATGGAGAAAGCAAAGAAATGGAATAAAGTAGTAGTCTCTCTTTGTTTAACTGAGGAAAGTTTGCAAAAACTGCACTCAGAACTTGACATTAAAAGAAGAGCGTATGTGAGCAGTCAAGCAGACAGAAAGCTGGGGTGGCAGGCCCCGAAAGGGTTTCTGGGTAGTAGTTAGCTTATCTAACTGTAAATGAGCACACAAGTGCGCGGACACTCATCAAACGCTTGTCAAAACATTGCTGCCTGTGATTTTTCCACCGCTCTGCTGTTTGCTAAGGATTGTGTTTACATCAAAACAGCCCTTTTATAATCCCACTTTGAGTGTACAATTGTAGCAATTACCCTCAGATAGGTGCTGTGCAGCTGGAAAAACAGAATGAAAATCTTTTTAGCAAACATCCCTCATAATAGTTTCATCATCATTGGGCTTTATTTGTCATCCATACATGTCATCTTTGTACAAAAACTTTAAGATATCATTTTTTCCACTGTGGATTCAACTATAAAAATACAGCATTTTTAAAAATGTGTTAGTTAAAGTCAATTTTTGCTTTGGCTTTTAGATTCAATGGTATTTCTTTTTTTGTTGTGCGTCCGGTATTTTCCATGGTGAACATTTTTACCTATTCTTTTACATTGAGATGGTTGTGCTCAAACCTCAAACTGAATGCTTCATATTTGCATGTAAAACAGCTACATTCAAAGACATGTTTTAATGTCTTAACTGGCTCCTGTGGGTTATGGCTTTCTGTAAGCTTTGTAAATTTTGTCCCAACCTAACGATGTTTTATCAACTTGACTGAGCTAAACAACCACACACATTTCAATAAATCTCCAATTTGAATGAAAAAACCCACAGTGGATAAAATAGCTGATGAACAACAGGAACAACATAAATGCTTGTTTTGACATTAAAAGGCTGCAAAAGAATTGCCACATCCCAAAATAAGTTGGAAAGGTTACATGGAAAGGGGGGGTTTCTAAATATTATGAGCTATTATAAAGTATCTGGTCAACTTTAGCATTAAAGTATTTAGCTTCTTTATAATAGATAAATATATCTGTTTTTTCCATCATCTATGTTACATTAGCACTGGTAGTTTGCTTTTAGCCTTTCACATATGCAAATCAAAGGGCTCCGAAACCGAGATATAATCTCTTCAATTTTATTTAAAAAAATAAAGTACATTGCAGTACTGGCTGTTTATTCAGTGATTATGAGAGTTTGAAAATGGTGAAGTGGCAGTCAAACTTGTCATGAAAGCACATGTCTCTAACACACACGTACTTTTGCACTCAGTGGAACATCCTCACTTACCAGGTGTCACTAGTTGAAGTTAGGGGTGAAAGTTGAAGGAAGGAAGAGGCCGTTTTGTTTTTCGCCATGTACCCGAAACTGCTGATGGACGCACTTCCTAAGTCTTTGCATCCACACACACACACACACACACACACACACACACACACACACACACACACACACACACACACACACACACAC
>JBAMHX010000022.1:13399030-13426202 GCA_037177515.1 Pseudomugil tenellus
ACACACACACACACACACACACACACACACACACACACACACACACACACACACACACACACACACACACATACATAAACCCACACACATCAGAACAAATGGTGTGACTGTTTGTGAATGTTCTTGCTTGTGGCCATGCATTATCTGCTCAACAGAGCAAAAGATTAAAAACAACCACAAATCACTTATGTTTTGAAGAAAAACTATATTTGTTCGACAGCATTTTGCACTTCTCTTTTTGCCACAAGGCATTAATACCAAGTAATGAGTCAGACTAATCCCTCATTGGTTTCTGTGGCTTTGAGCATTAAAACTTGATGCGTCTCCTCACTTCACTGTAAACGCCTGTGGACCTCATAATGTACAAGCCAAATGCCCTGCTGGGTTGGATGACTATAATGGATTTAGTCTAATGACAGATATCCAGCTTATGAATTGATCTGATCTCTGAGGACTCAGAACAAGAGTTGATGAATCTGCAATTGAGACATCAATGGGCCACAAGTCCATCCTTGCTACAACTGGTGGTAGATATATTAAACTTACTCCTGTGACTGGTAATTAGTATGAACAGATTTTCTTTTTTATATGTGTGATTATTAAAATTAAACACAGTATTATGTTTTAAAAAAAGCTGGAACAAGATTTGGAAAAAATTATCTTTCTGGACTTATAATTGTGGACCATGCTGTGATACAAATGATAAATCTTATCACAGTTAATATTATTATTAACATATTTTAACATTGAACGTGTGTTATCTATCAAAGTGTTCATTTTCAAGAGAGACAATGAAAGAGTCCGATTGCTCATAAATTTAGCATCGAATAAAGTGATCAAATTACATTTAATGCATTTTTTGTATCCGCAAGCCTCTGCCATAAATTAAAACCATCTGAAAGCGTCTGGAGTGCATTTCATTTTGCCTTGATTCATGTGCTGTAATATAATCCCTCTCAGATTCCTTGTGTGGCACAGGACAGCGGGGCGAGTGAGCTGAGTGCGTCAGGAGATTAAAACCTAACCACGAGATTGGACTCAGGATGGAGGCATCAGATAATACAGTCAAGATTTAATGAAAGTGTAAACAAAAACCTGCCACATGAGAAAAACGCATGTTCATAAAATCGCTCTCATCACTGACTTTCTTTCAAATAAAGGGCTTAAAATTCTGGTGACCAGCGAGTTATTACCAGCTGACTGAATTACATCCTTTGCAACTTTAAGCAATGTGAGTTTAGGCTTTAGATTTTTTTTTGAAAGTCAGATTACTGTGAAGATGTATTTGCAAGGGTTGAGTAATCAAGCCTCAGTTTGACTAGGAGGAATACAATTTATGTGTTGTTGGAGATCCCACAGAAGATTGCACTGTAACTGAGAAACTGACCCAAAAATATCATAAAGATGTCAAATTATTCTGTTAGCGTCCCATCTAGACGCTAAATCATTTTGTGCAAGTCTGCAAGGGAAGATTATGATGTGCACTCTGTGTGTACTGCATGCTGGGCTCACACCTTTGTGTCCTTGTGTGCCCGGCTGCGTTAGTGATAGATTGGTCGTCAGTTGCACATTGGGAGCAGCTCTGAATGAGACGCCTGCCGGACAGCTGTGCTGGCACAAACTGCAACCCTCGCTGCCAAGTCACAGAGCCTTTTTACCCCCACCAATCCCTAAACGCAGCTCAGTGCTTACCATCAGCCTCTTCCATGTCCTGCTACAATGACAAAACGTCAGGCTTTAACAGCTCACTTTGCTCTGGCTTGGAGGACCCAGTCCAGCTTTTGCGTAATTGGTTGCATTCAGTGCCAGTAGCAGAACATACAGGGTTATATGTGTGGCTTAAGTTGGCATATTAGACTAAAACGATGAGTGCAGGAGTAATCAACACTACAATTTTCCATGTTCCAGAGGCCCATTCCTCTTTTACTTGTAGTCAAATCATAGAGGCTTGACATCAGACTATTGAAATGCTACTGTCAGGTTTTTGAGGAGCTTGAATTAAAATGTATTTTTATTTATTGTATAGACATTAAGATGAATTAGATTATTGCTTTAATATATTATTAGCTTTTTTTTACAGCATCACCACAATGCATTAATAAGAGGTTATGAAAAATCAATACAAATGATGTGCAGGATAAAATATTAACTAGCTTGGAAACTGACCTGAGGAGACTGAGGAGAAGGTCCCATGTGGAAAACTGATAGTAAACACCTACAGTGTTGCAAATTCCAGCTGGGGAAATATCAGATTTACCAAAAGGAAGATGAACATCTAAGTTTCAATATAATTAAATCAACCTGCTTCCTTGGATGTTATGTCATTCCAGTACAGGCAGAGAAATTGCTTGAGCATTCAGTAATACAAACCCTGGGAACTTCAGTTCCTGCATTTCTAAGCTTGAACTGACCCCCAGACTTCAAAACGTACAATGAAATGTTATCATGGCTTTGTACAACCATCTGCAAGTGTCATCTTATAGTTTCACAGGAATGCGACTTTGATCACTCCAAGCAACTTCAAGTGTGAATGAAAAAAATCTGTTTCTATGTAATGTTATGATTGTCTGTACAGAAGGCCTGAAAGAGGAAGCAGATGATGTCATTAACCAGATTCTCCATACATTGTTCCTGTTTTCACTGCAGCCAAATCTTCTCTTCTCTCTACCTTTTTTTGAATGGATTCCCAGTGGAAGGATCGACATGCATTTCACAAACAATTTATCCCAAATTACAGGAAAATTGGCTGCAGATCTTAGGAAACGGAGAATAAAACAAAGAGTAGGATGAAGTTAAGATGATCCACAGGGTATTTACTCAACAAGGGTCTCATGGTAATTACAAAGAGTTCTCCCCTTTCAAAATAACTGCATGGAGCCCCCCTCTCAAACCCATGCAGCAACCCCCTCCTTTCATTCACCGTTTCAAATATATTAATGGGCCAGAACCTTCCTGGATGAACTTGGCCCTCTCCCTAATGAAAAAGCTCTGCGCTTGGATCCCAGCTCAGTAATCAGGCTCTGGCCTCCAGAGCACTGGGGCATGCAACATGCAGAGCAGGAAGAGCCCCAACGTGACCCAAAACTGTGTCCTTCAATCACCCCGTGTTGCCCTGTGCCCTTTCTGGCTTGGGCCTCTTCTCCTCTAAAGCCCTCAACGCCAGAGGCCACTAGGGTGGATCACAACAGAGTACAGAACAAATATGCAGCAGCTAGTTAGACCAGAAACAATACTTTTTGACAAATATACCATTTACAGTATGTCAACGGCTTGTCATGCTCTGCATTATTTAAGTTCTGAAGCTCACTGAAATTGAAGCAATTCTGTTTTTTTGAATTGTAATCTACTTGGCTGTGCCTTTTAAGCTCATTTAAACAAGTTTGAACATATTAACTATGATATATTTTCAAATTAAATCAAAATGTACCTCTGGGATTAAAAGTTTCTGTTAGATATTTCAAATTCTTGCATCACTATTTACTGTGAAAGCAGTGTTTAATGATATATATATCAGATGCATCAACAAATCACACCACTCAGCCACTGTAAACAGAAGCTGAACACCATATTGTACACAGTGAAACGAAAGCCTTTCTCATCTCTGTGAGGTGTCATTCTTAAAAGCTGAAGAGGACTAAACAGTGGCAGAAACCATGTCACAGGGTCTGCACGTTTAGCCGGTCCTGTCAGTAGCCAGAAAGCTTTCGTTTGGTCTGTTCTGACAGGTTTCCCTTAGTCTCAACTCTCTGTCCCCCCCAGGCCCCAGGCTGCAGCCTTGAGGTACAACCATCCAGATGTGGCTATCCAGAGCTCTTTACAGCTGCATGTGCAGTGGGGCACTAAAATGATGGGGAAGTCATCGGGAAGTGCATCATCTGTTTTAGCTTGTCTCTCTTCCCTGACAGACCCGCTGAGTGTTGTTTTCATTCCACTATGATAATTTCTTTTACAGTTTTGCAAAACTGTCAGCGAACCTAAAGGGCTGAACCCCACCTACCTGCACTGTTGCCCATTACCCCTAATGACAACCAGACACCCTTAAAGACAGGGCAGTAAGGTGTTAACTACCCCACTGAGCTACGTCTAGCACACATTTGCTAGCTCACATTTTCCACTTGAGAACAGATTTTCACATATTTTCACTCTTGGCAATTAATAACCATCCTGTATGAAGAATGCTTAAACTTTTAGGTGCTAATTTGGATGTTATTTTTATCAACTCGTTAAAACGACCATCTTCTAAATGACACTGCGAAAAAAACATTGAAGACCACATCTGGAAAAGTAAAGTTCAGCTTACATACGCTCATCCAATAGAAAGACAAAGACACTGAAAGTAAAAAAATGGTTTTAAATCAATCCCAAACACCAAATCATGAAAAAACAACTCTTACTATAGTTTATTCACGACATTTATGCGTGAGCACTTCTTCTGGGTGGTTTATTTGAGAATAAAAGAAAGACCAAACCTTCACATGTGTTAGTGGAGCGTGTGACAACCACACTATGGTCTGCATTTGTTTTTCTTGGGCACTTCCATTCTTTCGCTGACCTTGAAGGAAAATGGACCGAAGGGCAATTGTCTGGTGTCTCGAATAGTTAAGTCAGACATTTCACTGCTCTACAAAGAGCTGCAACCCTTCCAACTACTAAAGATATTACAGAAGAAAGATAATGAAAGAAAATCTGTCAGATATGAAGAAGACTCAGCGTTTTAGTGTCAGTGCTCAGCCAGGCATAAAATGCCTCATTTAGAGGCCTTTCCAGAAACAAAGCTCTGGCACAGGCTCACAGGTAGTGATTGTCTGAGAATGCGATGAAAAATTTCCATTCCCCTCAACCTTTCTTTTTCACATCCAACCTTTCTTCTCCTGAGCCCTCCCTACCTACTCATATAAGGCCGTAACACTCGAGCAGCTCAGCCAGGAGTTGTGAAGCAAACTTGGTGAAAAGCAGCAGGAGATGAATCTCTTTAAGTCCCCTTGAACAACATAAAACAGTCTGGGCTTCCATTATTCAGGGGCCTGTGCCGCTTGTTTACAGTGCAGCGGGCCTGCTGCACCTGCACTCCGGATGGCCTGACAGCTTGATGGGCCCTTTAATGGTGATTCACTTGCCAGATCTGTGTGGATAAAAATGGAATTCTGGGAGGGCAATCTAATAAGAAAATAAAGCACTGAATGGTTGCTATGGCTGTTGGATGGGCTTGTTGGGCCCTGCTCACCAGACCATGCTGGCTGGAAATCAAATCCAAACTTTGATCTTGGGGCTTTATTACATGCTATCACCTCAGCAATGGATCCCTTCAAATAGCACGTTCCAGGGTCAAGTAGATGGCATTTCAGTTTTATCGTTAAAAACACATGCTATAACCTTGATGCTCTGTAAACAGGAATTCAGTGTTGAAAATTATTTGGTTTTCTCTGGGAGTGTGCCGAAAAAGAAATAAAAGACCAGGTTTGAACACAGCGCTCATAATATTTTCAGACAGCAAACCCTACGGAAAACACAGAACTGAGATGCAAATATTCTGTTGAGTAAAAAGAAAAACATATTTTTTATCATATGTCACAGATTGTTCCTAACTAACTGAAACCATTTAATTACATAAAATATGAAGTAATGAAAATAACTACAAATTTGTGCATTTATATAGATTGTCTGTGTAATTATTTTGGCAACCTCCATAGCCTCAGTCATCCAACCCAGCATCTCAATACGGTTTAAGATATCCAGAGGCAGTCCAGTCTATATGATGTTCAACAGCATGTACCCATTAAAGGCAGTATACAAAAGAGCCGCACACTCACACGAACACACACAAATGTGTGTGCACACACCCCTACACACTCAGACCCAGGGCTCTAACTTGCAGTCTGCATTGATCTCTCCTGTCATATATCATTAATGAGGGTATTAAATCCATGTTTAGGAAGCAGAAGGCTGGCTTTAAGCAGGTTTTTCTTTTTTTTGCTGGAGCAGCTCGTAACACAAAAGACCCTCGCTGAAATCTCCCCAAAGGAAAGGCCACTCTCTGGTTCTCTTTGGCTGAAGAACACATTAATGGAGTGATGTCATGGTGGCTCATATGACTGCTACTATCCAGGGATATGCAGAAAATTCAAGTCTGTGACCATAATGTGACCTTAAACAATGAATGATGATGGACAAAATCATTAAAAGTATAACCTCATATGATGTGCCACTTTCAACAACAGATAACTTCCTTTTAGTTATCATTCAGCAGTTAGAAAGTAAGTCACATTTCAATACTGTTAGTGGTAAATATGAAAAAGTGTGACACATTGTTGCGCTGTACACCAGCTGTATTGATTAGACTAGCATCCTCCCTCCGTGCACCTCACCCCTAGGTTATCATCGCATCATTACCATCCGGAGTTTAGAGAGACACTATGGTATGATATGGCAAATGGACTTACTATTGATTTTGTCAGAGAACGAGAGAATGGCAGATGGAGAGCAAGTCAAAGGAGAACATCTGGAAGGGACAGAAGAGAAAGGGTTTGCAAAAGACCTAAGATGATAGATGATACAGGAAGATGGTGCCGCAGATAATCCTGTTGAAGTGTACGGTTGTGTCAGGAAAGTACAAGAAATTCTGGAGATCAAATATCTGAAAGAAGTGCAATATATGTTTTTCAAGCTTTATTACTCTACTCATGCATGGTTGAAAATGACAAAATGTACATTTTATCCCATCTTACAGGAAATGAAGGCTACAGCACATTAAACTATGACAACTTTGTTCTGACTAATCCCATTATTAAAGGGATTCTTTACTTTGGAGTGAAGCTGAGGTGTTAATGTGATGAGCAGCGTGAGAGCTGAAAAAAAAGGGGCAATCCTTCCTTTCGGGAAAGGGATATCCTGAGGCACAGCTATATAGACCTTAAGTGCTGACAAAGAAGATATTGTATTTTTCCAGTAATCCTTTTAAACACCACAGGGCAGAAGCATGCACTTCATTTCACAGCAATGCTGTTAAATTTCATTGATGAAAAAGTCCTGTTGTGATTTTATCAATCATTTATAATAAACCTGGCTAAATATAGTTAATCTCTGTATTGATAAAAGTGGGCTTTTGTGAAGAAAAGCTCTCAGAAAGTACAAAAGCAAAAAAAAAACAGCAATTCCTTCAGAATCAGGTCATCCATACAGAGCAAATGGCCAATATTTTCTCTCCTCTTTCTTCCCACTGGCTTGGTTTGTTTTGTTCTGCTTGATTAACAAAGAATGCTGGAAACTGTATGTATTGTTTCCGCACCATGAGCAGTGTCTAAAATATTTGCTGTGCATTAAATACTTTAGCAGACAATCAAAATCCTTTCAGCACTCCCCATTACTGTGAATAGGCTTAGGGGAAAATAATGTGCTGGGCATGCTGGTTTCAGAAAACATGTCAACAATTCTTCGTCAGTGTGAGTTCCTTGCTGTCAGGTAGAGCTTACTAGGGGCTACGATTAGCGCAGATTTGTGTGATTCACCGTAACCTTGACACTGAACTGTGAAACAGCTTCACGCAACATTCCAAAGCACCTGTCAGTCAGCTCACACCTACAAGGATAAACATTCATCTGCAGGGTTTGTGTTTTAAAAGACATGTTACAATGAGTGCAGTGTAGCTGTTTTGGTCACACCGGGAATATGTTTGAAATATATTATCCACTGCATGTTCTGGTCTTGTCATAGCTGACATTATGATACATAAACATCTGGATTGCTGACAAACTGACCCTCACAGTTACCTGCAGGGACTGAGATTGAAGATATATCAAGACACAATCAAGTATTCAAAACCACCAACTCTTAGCCCTTTAAGCTTTGCTTACTCAATGTGGACCTTGAGAAGAAACAGGCAGCTGCAGAGGATGTTGAAATGTCACATGACTTTCTGACCAGGCAGCCTTTTTTGTTACCATTGGCACAGGTGGATCCTTAATCCCTTCTGTTCTTTTTGGCCACTATGAGCACCATTAGCAGCAGAGGTTATGTGAAATGTGAAGCAGAGAGGAAACACATTTCTCAATACATTAATTTTTAGGAAGCATCTTTCACAAGTGTCTCCGCTATTGTCTGACCTTTGGGATGCTGTTAAATGAGCTTCACCTCATGTTCAAGGTAGTATAGCAGCTTTAAGGAAGGGCATAGGTTAGATACGAAGGCATAGACTTTAATAAAGCAGACTTTAATTACTTCTTTGCAACTTATGTTTTGTGTGTAAGTGGATAAGTGTGTTAACAAAAGAACACAAGTATGGACACACACACATATGCAGTTTCTTTAGTGTTTTAATGTACCAGCACAGCAGTACATTCCAAAGAGATAAGATGATGCAAAGTGACCTCAACTTCAGTAACCACATTGATAACTAAACAAGCATAAACCATTAAACAGTTAAGAGGTTTTTTTGCAGGATTTTTAATTTGTCGGAAGACAACGAGACATGCTTATGCAATGGCTCATGGCTGAGATACAGGAAGTCTGGCTACTTTACCAAGGGAAGCTAGCGGTGTCATAAGGGCATCCCATTTGAGAGGAAAGTTGGGTAGAGATGTGGCAGAGGGGTCAGGGCACCTCACATGAGACCAAAAAGGATTTCACACCACTTGTGGCCAATTGTTTAGGCTTAACCCAAAATTTTTCCTGGGTTATTAACAACTCCGCCTCACTGCCACAGTATGCACAAATGAGAGCAACAGTCCTACACTACATAGCTAAGGTTAACATGGTTATTATTGCTGCTTCCAGTGAAAAACACCACTTATGTTAACACTCACAAAATTAAAAGACTGGCCTCTCCCCCAGCCTTTCCTTCTGAATTAAAGCTTTGGCAGTGCACAGAGGCTGTCAGTCATCAACATGTCTGGGCTCATCGCCCACTAATCATCAGACTTTATAAAGTCTCTCATCTGACAGGTTAGGTTGACTGATACCTCTCAGCAACAGTGTCTAAACTTGCACCTTTCTGCTCTAGAAGTCTCTCAAAAAACTCAACAGGATAAAATGGTCATGCTCTTATTGTACATTTCCCCTGTGGGTATATTAACAAATATTTTCCTTTTCATTTGGTTCCTTGATGGAATCCAGCATTGACAAAGGCAGGCATTCTCTTTGACATCTTTTTATTCTGTGCTCCATGCCATCAGGACTCCAAAGGGAGAAAGATGAGTGGCATGGCAAGGTACACATTTGCCTGCTGGTGTGACGTAAGGGCAGTGTTTATGCGACATCATAAATATGCATGTTGCTTTGTGTGGTGGAGGGTCATTTATGACAGAGGAGTGACAATATTTACACTTTCAGAGGTCATTTACCTGTCATCCCTTCTGGAAGAAGTGATGCACCCGGCAGAGGAGAACTACACATCACAGCTAAACAGGACAAATCTAAAAGCTTTGGGTTATTATCCAATCTTAATGAATTAAAATGATATAATTCAGTGTTTCTCCTTAAACTCTTGATTAAGGAATTGTATAAGTGAACTAGTTAGGAAATATACAGGAAGTACACAAATAGTCTCAGGGGAACAAGCAGGAGAAATTTCCCATTCTTCCCAATTCATCCCCTCAACCCCTCTGATATCTACATATATTAAAAAGACAACAAGGTGAAATTCATTAATTGATATTTCCCAGGGGATAGGTTACATTTTACTGACTAAATTCAGCCTTTTCCAGACATTTAAACTGATTCATTACCAAACAATAACTTCCAGAGATGTAAATCCAGACAAAGTTTGATGAATCATCTCCTAAATCAACACAGGGTCAGACAGACGAAGGTGCTGATCAGCAAGGATGAGCTCTTTGTGCCAGTGCTTCCCTCACAGACGGCTCATGTGATGTACAGAGCTGTCCAAATGAACACAGGTGTCCTGATTCGTTTTGCGTGTTCCAGCTAAATTTGAGCATCCAGGAAACCCCTCCTTAATGACCATCTGCCCCGGGGGACCTATTTTCAACACCATGGGATGTTTGGAAGTTATAGAGGAATCTGAAGTACCGAGTCAGAGAAATGCACTTGTGAACAAAAGACAGCAGGGACAGATTTCCTTTGATTTCAGCCTTTATATCATGTAGTAAAAAACATTCTGGTAAAAGTTATGGGGGAAAAAAAATATTCTTAAAAGTTTCACCAATGGAGTTTTGTGAAACTAAATAAAAGTAGTCTTGAATTTTAAATGTATTTGGCAACAAAAGCATAAGGTCATACAGGAAAGCAGCATAAAAGATTTGGAGGGATAACCAATCACCTACGTCAGTAAGCTGAGAAACTGATGAACCCTAACAAAACCAAACCCTGCTGTTTTGAGCCTTACAATAGCTTACTGTTTTCATTCTAAGATACAAGTCTCAACAACCTCCTCTCACTGGGTCAAAGTGTTACATGGCACAAGTCCAAGCACAGGCCGACAATAAATAGAGTGCTTCAGAGTACTTGGAGTCCTGCTGTGAAGGAATAGTGTTTGGATAAGCCCTCCCAGTCTCATCCACATGAACTGAAAGTTAAATTAATGAGCTTGCATGCTGTATGTCAGATTTATGTCTCACAGTACAGCTTTGCCTCGCCGGCCCAGCACTCACTGTCACACCACAGGTCTCAAACTAACATAGATCCCCTTCCTGATAATTATCTAGGCTATATACAGCAGTTAACACTGCTGCACCACTTCAATCATAACATTGTGGCAAACTGAAACGTTTATATGATGTTTTCTTGTCAGCTTTTATTTTTTTTTTTTTTTTTTTTGCTAAGATAGGATGTAAGTGGTCCCTTCTGACTTTTGCTTAGAGTTTGACCATTGCCAGTGTGATGGGTGTCGCTCAGGTGCTAAGAGCAGTTGTCTGTCAACCTGAAAGTTGGTGGTTGGTTTGACTCCAGGCTTCCTCTGACTACATGCTGAAGTGTGGGCAAGACACTGAACCCTATGCCCCAGATGTAAGCTGCTTTGGATAAAAGTGTCTGCTAAATGACTGTAGAATGTGGGGAAAACAGGGTTAGACGTGAACATTTAAAGATGAGCACAACTGTGAATTTAGGGTAATTGTTTTGAAGCAGCTGCAATTTCTTTCGGAGACTGAGGTAATACTTATATGTTTATGTTTAAATGTGTATGTCTAAAAAGAAAGTGGGTAGGTCGGAGGTGGATACCAAAAAACAATTTTCTCTCATTCTTCTTGCTGCTTGAAGCTGGAGCTGATCTGTCCCTGGCATGGGCCCCAGGCACTGAGAGGGGAGCTGCACTCCCTAACATTTTCAGCCTGGAGAATAAATAAAAGTCTATCATTGCTCAGCTGAAAGACTCATTAGTGTTGGAAGGACAGAGGAAAGACGGAGGAGTTGGAGGATAGTGGAGGTTTGTTTGTGTACAAATGTGTGTTCGTGCAGAGTGGGAGAGGATGATCAAAAGCTAAAGGGAGGCAGGAAATGATGCAAGGCTGTAAAAAGACAAACTGCTGGTGATGCTTATTTTCATTTCACTGCACCAAACACTAAAAATGGACTAAAGTTGGAGGCTTTTAGAGGTTGGGGCTGATGTTTTGGAACTGACTCGTTGCTACAAATAGCAATCCTGTCCTGTCCAAATGTCATTGTTTGAGTTCCGCCTGGAATATGGATAGTTCCTATGGGGTCAGGATCCCAGGACATGGATATTTCCCTCATGTCTATATCTACAGAGGAAAGGAAACATTAAACAACTTCACTGCACATTGATGTTTCTGTTGAATTTTTGTTTTTTAATAAAAATCTTGTAGATCCAGGAAACAGACCAGGACCAGAACATGTTCAACTCAGTTTCAAAGTCCTCATTTAAACAAAAAGACACGAGAAAATGTTAACTGTGACAAAAAAAGAGGTTAAGTGGCAAAGAGTAAAACAAACAAAGACAGATATATTCACTCAAACAGGAAGGTAGAGGGTTACTATCGCACTGTCAGTGTTAGTCTATATGTAGGATCTCCATAAACTGCTGGATGCAGACAGGCCCAGCATGAGGCCAGAGCTCTGATTCTATAGAGTGTTCCAGTATAGTGAGCCCATGGGAGTCTTGGACCAGGTAAAGTATTATTCCAGCTACAGCTCTGTCCTCTGCAACTAGAATCCCATCCTATCTAACAAAGCAGACGGTGCACTTCCACCACTGTCTCTTGGAGTCATTAACATCCTTCACTCTCAAAGATTTATGACCTCATGATAAATGCGTGTGTGACTAAGTACAATAAAGACACTTCCAAGGATAACAGTTTATTTTCATTATGGTACTTTGCATGCTGAATCAGTGAGCAAAAATCCAACAGACTGAATACAGCCAACGTCAGAGCCGATTTTCCATTTCATAACTACCTCAGGTTATATGGTGCACATTTAAGACAAGAATCCACAAAATACATTAAAAACACATAATTAACTAATGCAGATAGTTTTGTCATATTTTCACAATTTGAGATATGTCTTTAAACTGTAACAATAAGTTACTGAAACCAATAAGCATGTGATAAGCTGCACCCATGTGTAGTTTACCGTAAACTGATAAAAATATAAATTGCAACAAACCTGCTTTATAAACCTGAAGCATGAACAGAAACAGACAGTCACAACTAAGCACAGACACAGCACTATCTGGCAAAGAACACAGCAGCTAATCTGAAGCAGTTCCAGGACTTTGTGCTGCTTAGATGGCTTCATGCCTTCAGGGCCTGCTGAACACTACTCCCTTGGCTAAATCCCTGCCAAGGAAGCACAAATCAGTGGCTGAGCTCATCCAGGCCTGCAGCACAGTGCAAATAGTAAAGCTAACCCTCACCTGTCCGTAAAGACTCCCACCTCATGTGTGCTGTGGGTGTTGTGCATGAGATGTTTGTGCTCATATGTGTGTGTATGCCAACAAAGTCCTTGCCAAAAGCTCAGCTACATTCATTGTGACACATTTCACCTATCTATCTAGAAAATGAAAAGCCCCCCTTTTTTCCTGTGGTGTTTTTCTCTGAAACCTCCTTTTGACTTCTTTATCTCTTTCAGTTCTTCCCCTTCCTTTTCTCCTTTAACTTTTTATCTCATAATTTCTTCCATTCATTCCATCTGAATCTTCCCTCCAGTCTCATACTGTGGAAAACAACCTGGACCTCCAGCCTTTCTTGTGGAATGCTATTAATCCCAACAAGTTAGACGATTAGACCGCTCACTTACAGCAGAGTTAAGACAGATTTTCTGATGAAAGCATCCTGCAGCCTGCCTGCACCACCTCTTTGCCTCAATATCTGTGCTGCAAGTGTGAGACTTTGGATTAGAATGGACGGAAAAGCTGGAAGGAAAAGGTCCAACTTGCCCAACATCATTACTTTTATCAGCCAATGTGTGCAGAAAATGAGTCTTTTATTACATAGGAAGGAAACAGATTCTGATGTTCTCTGTACTTTTTGCTATGTGTTAATAGCCACCCTGGATAATAAGAGGTGGACATTTTGATTGTGCAAGTTGTTACATGTTTTGAGCTTTTAAGTTTGTATCTTTGCACTCTGAAAAGGTGCATAAAATAAAAGCTTAGGACGCTGTGTCATAATTCAACACTAATTGACTAAAATTACACTTAAAAATGCAAAGCTGTGTACTGATAAGCTCAACACAACTGGATGCGTTATTCACATGCTCTTAAGGCTGCACAAGGACACCAAGGGCAACACAGTGCAGCGTAAATGTCTGATAGATCAGACTTCCTGCTTATTGATGAGAGCATGGAAAGAGCAAATGACCGTGGGTGGAGGTGGAGAACTGGAGATTTGGAGGTCCCCTTCTGCTGTGCAAATGGACTCCAACTTTTATTAGACAGTGACATTTTTATGGATGGTACAGCGATGTGCCTGCACTAAGATTGTGACTAACTTCTGTTATACGTAATTTACAGGCTTGCTTTCGTTTAAGTCGGTCTCATTATGATCCTTAATAGGCCCGATTGTTCTGACTTCTTTGGGTAAATGTCCTTTAAATATATTTTTATTTTAAAATACTTAAATACTACACTAATCCAAACTAAACTTTCTGACCAAAGGTCATTAGGTAATTTAATACAGACCAAATGAACAAATAACAGTCTTTACGCAACACTGTGGCTCAATTAGGCTTTTTAACCAAACCACTGCAAAACAAATCACACTGTTGATCAATGTCTTCAATAATTAAATGCTGGGCAATAGCTTTTCTGTTTGGCTGCCATCAATACAGTTGAAATTTATTTGTCTCTGCCTGTAAAGGAAGTCAATTTTTACAACCTTTCAATTTTTCACTGCAAAAACAAATAATTTGAATGTAGCAAAGAGGGGGGGATTATATAGTCTGGTGTGTATCTGCAGACCATGATGTCTTCACAGGGTTTCTGTTTTCTTCTGCTCTAACATTAATCAATAGCTGAATTTAGATCTGCCCGCAGTCTTAAACCCCATGTGACATGCTTGAGGAATATTGGTGCACAGTGCCCAAGATATGCAGGATATGAATGTGATCCAACTGGCCAGTGGTGGTACAATTCACAGCTGTAATCTAACATGATGAAATACATCCTCTGAAAGCTTTTCACAAAGTTTTCTGCAAAGGTTGATTGTGCTTCATGATGTAGGCTCCCTCTGGATGAAACTGTAAATCAGTATTTTATCCTGACCTCGGGCTGTTTGCTACATTTTCGCTGACGAAATAACTTACTTTCAATCGGCAACCCTTACCCTCTTTGTAGAGTAATTTCCCTGGCCGAGATAGGAGTAACCAGAGTGGGGAGCAAAGGGACAAATTACCCTTTTTTGCTGAGATGAGTACACGAGCAACAGCAAAGACTCACCTCTGCAGAGAATATGTCTGAAAAAAGACAGACACACAGTCAAGTCTCGGTGCAACGACCCAAACAGCTACACAATATAACGTATTTATAACTGCAGTAATGCAAATAATCACAACAAGCCGAAATAAATGTAAAAAATCGTCTGGCATTGAAAAGAAGAGTATGTGGAGAATATTATCACAGAAGTATCACAATGCAACAGTTCCTTGAGCACAGTTCCCCAGAGACAGGGTCTGGGCAGAGTTAGATCCTGGACTCTCTCACAGCTATGTAAATCATACCTGGAGATCAGACTCACCACTGGACCCCAATAGCCCCCTCCAGACACAAGTCACAGCTCTCTCGCTCAACTTTAATTCAACCCAGAAATAACTACAGCCTCCGAGCCCGTTGCTCCGACCTAAGTCTCAGAGGAAGCGTTTTGACCCCAACCACAAAACTCCAGACCTCTAACCTCAGCTCCTACACACACAGTTACAGTTATAATGCTGCAGGGCCAGGGTGAGGGTCTAGTCTAAAAACACTACCTAAAAGCACTACCTCTTCAGTCTCAGTTCAAGCACCTTATGATAAAGCGACAGTATCTTATAAAGTTCAGCTCACCTTGCTTAAAAGGACAACAATAAATACACTTGCTAGAATTTAAAAGGCCAAAAGAGGAATTAGACATTTAAAAGCAGAGGCCATGCTTGATGCCTCCAGACGCTTCATTGGGAGCCCAGTAGGAAGAAAAAAGAGCTGTTGATGGAATGCAGCCATTTGTTTGACCCTGTGGCCGTCTCTGGGAG
Source organism: Pseudomugil tenellus (assembly GCA_037177515.1). Taxonomy (NCBI): domain Eukaryota; kingdom Metazoa; phylum Chordata; class Actinopteri; order Atheriniformes; family Pseudomugilidae; genus Pseudomugil; species Pseudomugil tenellus. The sequence continues at coordinate 13,414,667 of JBAMHX010000022.1, forward strand.
GAAGGCCGGAGACAGGTAGATATATTGCCAGTTTGTTTTTGTGAATTCCAGATCCTGTGATTATCTCTGACTCTCTACCTTCTGGAGTTTTTTAATCTGGGGATTCCTGCGACAGTTCCCTTGCAGTCTCTGACGTTGCTTCGTGCTCACCTTTCTCTGACCTCCCTTTTGACTTACCCCAACGCTGCACACACAATCATGCACACATTTACTCACACACACAGACACACAAGCAGGATTCCCTGTTTAGGAAGAAAAGAAAGGAAGGGGGGGAAAACCAGCACCTTACAGATTCCAGGGCCAGGGTCAGGTTTCGTTTTAATGTCCGTTTGCATGTGCATAGGGGGCTGTGGGAGTGGGTGGCTTGGGGGGAAAACTGGGGTTTGTGTGGAAGGGTGTGTGGGGTGAGCAGGAGTTCCTTGTGGCAGCCATCCATTCTGCACATACAAATCTGATGATGTCACACACCACTACTTGCTAGCTGCATGACTAACTGCAGATTTTTACAGCAACTTAGATCACTTCTCTCATGTGTGACAGAGAATTGAAAACAATGTTAGTTGTAGAAGATGATGATGGACAAGACAAACAAGAGACCCCTGATAACAGAGACTTCTAGACAAAAGGAATCAGGTTTCTGTGCTTTTCTCCAAATGAGAAGTGGCTGATTGAAACCAGATAAGGTTCAAATGGAACTGTTAGGTCCAGTAATGAGATTCCCCAAGTGTATGTTTGGATTAGGTGATTACAGAACTCGCCTTCCTCCTTGTGGTCACTGAAACGTGCACATCGACACAATCTGTATGTACAGATTGTGCATGGAAGAACACATACCAACAGTGTAGCATTGAGCGCTCAGGCTGTCGTAGGGGTAAGGGTTCATGAAAATGGTGAAATACAACGCTGTCTTCCTGTCTCTGTACTTTTATAAGGAGGTGTAGCAGAACAAAAGGAAAATGGGTTATGAAAATAGACACAGCTGGCAGAGCTCTAACAATGGGCCAGCTGGTTCTTTTTGAAAGTAATGGTCCTCATGGCTTCTCACAGACAAGACGGGATCTGTGACGTTACCACTAAAAACTGCAGCTGAGATTAAAAGACAAGCAAAAGTCAATAAAAGAACCTGAATGTCAGATAAACAGCTGCCTGTGTGGAGGTTAACACCAGGTTGAGGACTCACACAGCGCAAGTAGACCTTTGGATAATGTCTTTTATGCATCACTAAAAAATATTTCTGAAATCAGATGTATTGAATATATAAATTAAACCTTTTAAAACACAACATTAATGTTTTACTCCACCGATGCGCCTGTGGTACTTGGATAAACTGCAGAATATATTGACATACGTTGAAAGTTTGTTGGCTTTAGTGTTCAGAGAAAAATACAGCGTGCATAATTAGGTGATGTTTTCATTTTTTAACTGCTGGGACAACACTGTCAGAGAGGCTTGCAGCAGCTCACTTCAGCTACAGTGTGTGTGTGTGTGTGTGTGTGCATTGTTCTTTTGAAAAGTTTGTCACAGTGACAGCGTCACCGAGGTTTTTGACATCGCCTGTCATGCTGAAGATCTCTTCTGCCTCTGTTGCTGTCACTCCTTATCAGCACTCATTTCTTAAGTTTATGCTTGCAAATATTCAAAAACCATATTACCATACCTACCGCTGCCAGGGGGGCAGAAATGAAAGGAGGCAATAATCTCTCTCTTTCCTTATCTGCAAGCTATCCTTCAGCAAAGTATTTTGAGCTAAGAATTTTCAGCAGGCTTATATGAGTGAGAAGGATATTAATGTTTTGATTGTCATCTTTTTTTTTGCCAAAATGATCCAGCTTGTGTTCTCCATAGCAAAACACTCTTAAGTTATTCTTTTAATACTCCTCTAGATTATTCTATTTTACCTCAGGTTAAATGGCAATGTCACAAAAGAGTGTATATAAAATTATTAAATAGAGCACACAATAGTTTGGGGAGTGAGGGGGTGGCTTACACGCACATTTAATTGCATTACAAGAAAAACACTTAGCGCCATAATGCAAAATCACAGCAGTACAATTTCACAGTGCTTCCACACAAAAACACGCTGCCTGGCATGCATTTTGGTATATCCATCACAATACTCCTATCTGCAAGGTGCAGGGTAACCTGATTTAGGGGCAACTTATTGGATTTGTGGGAGGGACTGAGAGGGGTGGAAGGGAGAAAAGAAAAACAAAAGGGAAGGATTAATCACGATGCAACGGCATGACAGTGTCTACAAAGCTGGCCATGAAACAGTTGCTTGACGAGAGAATGATTGCAGGATCTGCAAGTAACCGGCTGCCACTGGCGATGTTCCTCCTCCAGCTCAACTTGTCAGGTGTAATCATTTTGTTAAGCTTAATGTTTTATGCAAATGCACATGGGGAGAGTTTTGTCAGGGGGTTGGTGGTGTTTTTTCTTTCTGTTGTGTGATGCATGTGTGGGTATGTATTGTGGTTAAGAATGTGTATGATATTGCATGTGTTGTGTGTGTGTGCGATGATGGGGAGCAGGGAGGAGGTGGTCTGCATTTGGAAGTGTGTATGTATGTGTGGTATTGTTTTTGAAGCACTCTGAAAATATTTGCATTCCTCTGAACCTTGCCTGTGTTGCCCTGATTATTTCCTGTATGCATCAGGGTTTTCTCTCATGGAGATCACACGGCTCAAGTCACATCACGCTGCTTGAAGAGGAAGGAGCCAGGGCTCACTTGTGCCTGAATTCTCCAGTCTGCAGTCTTTCGTGTACAGGAGAGGATAAAAGGATCAATGAGGAGAAAAGAGGAGAGGGCTGATTTGTTTACGCACTTCCTTGTCTTCACTGAAGCATATTTCCACAATCAAACTTCAATATATTAGCACTGGCTCTTTATGATATATACGTACAGGCATGTGTGTGCTTTTAACTTTGACTTAATCCAAAGAAGGGTTCAAGGTGACTGAACAATTATCTTATTCATGTTTTCGGTCAATATCCTTCCATTCTTCATCTCTTTTTCCAACAATATTGATTTTTTTTTTTATCTCATTCTAAATGTGCAGACTGTATTGACAACTGTTTCATTAAGCTGTTTTGTTACTTATAACAAACAGGTCATGTATAATCTATTATAAACAAAAATGTTATGCTTTATCTGGCTATGTGGATCCAACATACACACAAAAGCATCGAGATCAATGGCTCCTGCAAATCAGAAAAATGTTTCTTCCATAAATATTCTCTGTAATCATCTCTAAAAGTCAGCAGAGAGAGAAGAAATGCAGTGACTTGGGCCAAGCCTAACATGGGCCCCCGGGTCCTCTTTATGAACTTGCACCTTTTTTGTACTTTTATTGAGCCATATCATTTTTTATGGTTTGTCATCATCATCAGAAGAGCTCATGTGAGAATCCAAGTCTAATGTCACTGTCGAAGGGAGAGCGAAGTCAGGCTGAACATGCTCTTTGCCGCGGGTTTCATTTTCAGTCATCCTTTTTTCTTTTTTTTTCACACGTGCCTTAATTCGCTGCCAGACGCAATAAAAATGAATGTAGCCTGTGGAAACTGGGGTGGCTCTCTTATCTACAAGATGATATTCACTGCCTTGCCTTTTTTTAATATCACCTTTAAAATTCCCTTATATTTTTCTACAGCTGCCTGAATCACATGGAGCAGGTTCACTCCTCTTGACTTTACTATTTCAGTCAGTCAAAGGGAGAAGAAGCAGACTGAAATTTATCTACACATTTAAACACTTCACTGCTTTGAATGAACTTTGACAAATTGCTTATTTTAATTCCCTGAAGAGTACATGCCCGCAAGGTTTCACACTGCGAGTTAAGGTGAAATCTTTTTCATCACTGTCTTGAATTGAAGTTGTTTTGAATGGTAAGTTAAATGTTGATGATTCCTGAGTCTGAAATTCATTTTTTTGTCCAAAAAGGGAAAAAGCTGTATGACTTTTTACCTCCCATGTGCACACAAGTCATTGTGAAAATATGTAAGGATCCAGTTTAAGCTAACACAACCTACAAAGAGGGAATAATGGTGCACACAGGAATTGGTAACAAAACTTTTGAAGGCTGATATAGCTTATTTTAATCAATTTGATTTGTTTTCTATCTCTAAATTGAATCTGGAGCTGCAAATTGTCTAAAATGAATCCATAAAATAGACCTAAAATAATCCAAATTAAATCTATTTATCATACTAACTTTCAATGTTGACCTCTAAATTTAGAAAATGTGACCAATATGACACTGTGATGGACCATGGAGTACCCTGCCTCTCACCTCTCACCTCCCACCATCCACCCCATCGTCCCCCGTACCCCCCGTCCCCCGTCCCCACTTGGGTACATGATTCAAGGGAAACAGTTCAGCAGATGACATTCAGGATCAGACATTCTGAATGTCTATATCTGCTCTGTTCTTCTGCTTTACTTGCTTAAAGGTGAGCTCGACCAAAGCACATGTCATAACATCAGGATGCAATTTACTGTTTGTAGAAATAACATTCAAAAGACAAACACTCAGAATTACAACACATTCAAAACTGAAAATCAGCGCATGTATGGCCAATCACAACCACACATCTCTCTGCCATTGCACTTTCTGCTGTGCTCTGGGATTAAATATTCATCCCTTTTGCGAGGTGGTTTGGATGTTCCTCCATCCATAAGTAAGCAATGAATAAACTGTAGTTTCCAATAAACACTGAACAGTGTGTGAAGTGGATGTGAAATATGGTAATGAAAGTGTATGCGCCTACATGCATGCCTGTGAGTATTATGCCCCAGATGGGCCGCCAAACCAGACCAGAGAGGACAAGCAATGTTGCAAATGACAACAGAGGACTTCAATAATAGTGCACAGGCAACAATAAAGTGGCATCCATGTGTGCAACTAGAACTACTAAAGTGATGCAGAGGCTTTTTCTCATTAGAATATTACCTCTGGCTCCCAAAAGCAAGTTGAACCCCATTAAGATGACCTTCACTGGTACGCTCATTAAAGAATGCTGAAATGCTCTTTTTCATCTGTGGCCATAATGAGGGGACCAGTGTACATATCAATATTGGATTTTATCAAGAAAGATCCTGGCAGCAATTATAAGGACCCTTTTGAAAAGTTCACTTCCATTATGCCCCTCTACCACTAGTAATGACATTGTGGTCATAATCGCTCCCCCATGTTGTTAATATCAAATATTAAACCAGATATCAATGGCCCCAGAGACTGTGTGGATGTTGTGTGTGTGTACTTATGTCTGCATGTAAGCACTATCACAGTACAAGCAGATGCGTCCTTCATCACGTTGTTGCTTTAATCTGTTGATATTACAAGCCATTCATCATTTCATCCTGACACCTTCATAAAATAAAACATATAGTAATTAATTTCGTCTGATGCACTGAGAGAAAAAAAAGAGAAGAAAGGATGAGGCGATAGTTATGGAGACAAGATTTGGGAGTCCAAAATTAGGATTGAATGTATGATATGTTAGATGTCACATCAAAAAATAAAACTATTTTTATGTTTTAGATGCACCAAATAAAACAATTTTAAAAAGCAATAAAGCTAACGGAGGCAGAATGATAATCGACACTTGAGTTCTGAAACACTAGAAAAAATCTAATTTTTTCACATTGCAGACATAATACTCTAAGACGTCTGACAGATTTAGACACATATAAATGCAAATGTAGAACCTATTATCCACATAAGTGCTTCACATCATCTTCTCATGAGCTTTTGGGAAAAGTCTAAGTATCTCGATATATATTTGAGTTTAAATATATTATGTAACACCATTAAATAATATTAATATGTAAATGTTAAGTGACAATTTATGATTCGAATAGTTTTATATCTTCTGACACATATGAGTAATCCCTCACAAGAAAACCTATTGAAATTCTGCACAGCTTGCATTCAGTGCACAGTGCAATCCAGTAATTACCAATAAATTCCACTTTTTTTTTCTTTTTTCTCAGCCTTTGCACATTAGCTGTTTTTGCCAAGAAAAACTATATCTATCCATGTATGGTGAGTGGAGGTTAAATGTGGCTCTCCCATCTTGGCATGCAACACAACATGATGTACCTTCTCCTGTTCTATGATTTTATCATTTCCGCTCAACAAAGAGTTGAAAGAATGGAAAAGAATATTAATATAAAATAATAAAGATACAATAATAAAGATACAATCTTGACTTATTAACATGTCATCGTTTCAACATATTTTTCTTTTTTCATTTATATTTTTCTTGCAACTTTGAAAGCATATTTGCAAGGATTTAGACTCGGTTTTGTCCAAACACAATCATCAAGCATATTCCTTTTCTTTTTATTTTATTATTGTTGCTATCTGTTCATTTATTTTAATGTCATATGTGATTATGTGAAATTGGCTACTTACAACTTTTCTCATCTGTAATAGAGTAGCATCAGAGAGCTTTGTGGTCTTGAGAGGAAGGAGGACTGACATGTTGGCTAATCTATCCATGAAGCTGAATAAGTGCACATTTTTACTATCTGTAACAACACAGAATTTGAGCTAAAAGAACATTATTGGATTTTACTCAGCTTCACTTTTTGTTTTCACTTGGTTTCTTTGGCTCAATATTTTATCAATTTGAAAATCCCTTTTGTAAACACAACATATAAAACCAATGGTTGGTGATAACTTCTATGGTGTTGTCTGCCAGCTAATTTTAATAGCCATTTAAGGCCAAAGTGAAATGGTGAAAAAAATACATAAAATAGCAGCCACTAAAACCACAATAAGACTGGAGAGTATGAGGTGTTTTATATGGTGCAAATGTTTCTTTTATTATTTCCCTGTTTTGAGTAGCTGCTAGACTGGATCACCTGTCATTCTCCCCCTTTGCCTCTTCAACAATCTGACATTGTAGATAATACACTCAAAGCTTCACACAGTTCATTGTTCATCCCTCCATTTTCCTTATTATGTCATAATAAATAGAATGCCTTGTTAAATTTCAATTATAATGTTATTTGGTGGATTGAACAGATACAGCTTTGATCTGTTTTTTATTCATTTATTTATTATAAGACATAGAAACCAATGCATTTCTGCAGCAGACTAACTGAGCCAACATCCACATGAAACCTAAGTTGGGGCTGATAAAATACCTCATAAACACTTATATCTGACACATATATGGACCCAGAAGCTTATCGACTGTTTGTTGGAATGTTTTAACATGAGAAAACATCTCAACATTCCTCAAATCATCATAAAGCTGTGTCAACCTGTTTGTCTCATCCAAGATATAAAAAAAAATTAAACATAGTAAATATGAACAAATAAAGAAATGCTGCAGTAGATAATAAATTATACATTACCATCTTTATATAACAAGACAATGGTGACTGAAAAGGTTTTCAAATGTGAAATGGTAAATGGTAACTACTTAAGTATTTATGAGAGGTTACTGTTTCATACTATAGGAGCAGGGTAGTATATCCTTGTAAACACACATACTTTCAGGCTGACACTCTCCTGCCAGTCTGTCTGCGTGAAGATTAAATTGGCAACAGCCAAGAAATTACTGTAACTAATTCTTTTTGACATCCACTTCTCAGCATCGCAGCAAATGTGGAGGATGTAGTGGCCTTTCAAACTGGACTGATATCTCCCTCTTGCCTTCCCTTCCTCTTCTAACAGCAGTAATACCCCCCCCCCCCACCCCCCCAACCCCGCACCCTATAATGCCCGGCTGCTCACCCCTGCACAGGTGTTTCCCATTGCCAGTCACAGACTCTCACGCCAACACCAGCATTGTTTTAAGGCAGAGGATACTTGGCACTTTCCAGAAGTGTCTGACAAGCCATCAGGCCCACCATGTTTATCTGTATGTAGAACAGCATGCATCACAGCGTCGACTGGCTCAGCCTCTAGACTCAACACATGGATTTAACATTAGTTGATCCCCTTGAATGAAGTACAAGAGAATCAGTGAGGCCTGTATTCCTTATGTGGAGGACGTAAACCAAAAAGCAACACAGTGAGTTTTCACAAATACTTTACAGTATGTAACAAGTGCAGTGTAATTTGTCTGTTCCCATACCTGTGTTAATGGGAGAGGCATGCATGCAGTCATCTTGATAATTTAATTTGAGTGTGCCCTGAGGTGGAGCAATCTTTATTTCATCGGCTCAAAGCAGTTTATTTCATTAAAATGTCTTCTTGTCCATCAGTAAGAACCTGTTCCTTTTGAGATAAGCTGGTGGAGTTCATCATAATTGCAAATCTTAGCCCATAATGTAAAGACCTTGTGGGTCTAGTATTCTCTGAGATGAAAAAGGTTGCCATGCATACAAATCAGAACAACTGACAGTAATTTCTGCCAGCATTTTGAAGTAGTCCCAATGTATAAAACAAGTGTCAGACTTGTTCTGACCTGCAGGGATTTATAATTTGGTACCAGAGTTTGTTTGAAAAGTGTGTTTTTAAAAGCAACAGCGGCAATAAAGTTTGCAAAAAGAAGAAAGGGTAAACAAAAATGATCTTTTTTAAAGCAATCAGGGGAAATGAGTTCAATATCCTTCATTTAGTTTTACCGTTTCCTTTTTTGTGTCTCCCACGCATTAACAGCAGGAACATTACTATACACACATACATGCACATACAAATTCACAGTCCCTCCCACACACATCTTATGCTGTAAGAGTTGAGAGGGGACTAACCAACAGAGACTGCTGGGTAATTCAAGCAAACATGATTGACTTTATGATCACTTTAAAGTCCCAACTGGTCTTTATGCTCTCAAGAAATGCCAAAAGTTTCCAGCACAAAAGAAGCAGGGAATTGGGTACAAAGGGAGCACGAGGTAGAAGAACCCTACAACTCACTTTAGAGCCCACCTCCCTCATTCCTTCTTCCCTCACTCTTTCCTTCCTTGGCACTTTTAATAGCATAAAATTATGGGCCTGAAAGAGCAGCAACAACTGTCGAGTTTTAAACCATAATACGTTGACAGAAGTGACACAGCCATTTTCTTCTCCTCCATTAGTGTTCAGACATGGCCACCTCCTTTGCTCTTAAAGAACCAACCACAGTGGCAGGCTATAGTTGTCAGACGTCACTTCCTCTGTCATTACCCGCTGACACACTGACTGCTGCTGCTTTGATACTGACAAATGACAAACATCAAGAAGTGTAAAAGTACTTTAGTTGTGGACTCTCCTTGTTACATTAATGTGCAATAATTATTAGATTGGTGGGATTGTTAGGAGAAATATGTCTAAAGTTAACTGCACATACAAAATGTTTGCTAAGCTGGAAAAGGGCAACATTATTAACTGAATATTGAAACAAAGAAACAAGAGGGCAACTTAAATTGCATTATTGTTAAATGTTGAATGACCTTATACGTCCATAACAGAGTTGTGGTACATAGTTATTACTTAATGCCAAGTCTTTTTTATCCTCTGTAATGCAATTAAGTCTGTTCTACGGGTACATGGCAACCACACTGAACAAATCAGAAAAAGTGAACATTCTTTAAACAAACGGGAAGGGGATTATCATTCACATGCTGTTGAAGAACTTCAGCAGAGAGTGTTGAGTTTGCTGTGGCCATAAACAAACAGGAACTCATCAAAGAGAGGAGAAGGAGTTCTTACCTCTGGTGTCAGTTTGGCCCTGTTCAGCAAGCAAGTGTGTTATTGTTGCACTTTATTTCCTCTTTTTTTCACTAGCATACTGTCACATTGTACTTATAGAATGCAAAATAACACTGACTGGCCCAGGAAGCCTCTACTGGCTTGTCTATATGGAGTTTCATTAGGGACATTGATGGATGAGCTATTTCCACCACTGGGCTCACCCAGAAAGGCTCTGTGTATTATTAGTGTTTGTGTGTTTTATAAACTGACACTTAATTACAGGTGTAAAAGCATACCACATAAGAGACTAACAAGTTACAGCTCAGTGAGTTTAATGCAGCTTGGATTTTTAAGAGACAGAAAAAAGGAAACAGCAGTGTGACTTTAAATGAGTTAATGCTTGATGGTTTAATACGAACAGGGTAAGACATAATGGTAATTTTGGTAAATGGGGTTGATGTTTAAATAAAACTTGTACAAATACAATATCTTGCAAACAAAAGGAAATAAACTGAAAAATATACATTGTCATTCCAACATATTAATATAACCATTGTCCATGAATTTTCAATATGCCGTTTTTTTTTCTTCAGTCAGTCTGTTTCATAGAGAACTCCCTTCTTTTCCTCTTCACTCACATACACAAGTGTAGTTGTGTATCAGATTTACAGCTGATAGTTTACTTTTATACCAGAGGAGGTCATATGATATTATATTTTCTGTTTCCCAAAATGGCTTCAGCCAAGGGCTGAGACACATAAAACACACTCCTGACAGCGATACATTTCACGTGATGACACTACTCTGAAACAATCTCGATATTGCCTTTCCTTGTCATAAACAAAACCTGACCACAGTTCTGTTTGCTGCTACTTGTGTGTAGGTGTGTGTGTGTTTTTTTGTCAATTTCTCTATCCAAGACATGCATAGAGGTGGAAGGAAGGAAGAATTGCAGAGGGACATAGAGACTAAACCTCTTATTCTCAGTAGCAGAATGAAGAGATGGGTTCACTCTAGAGAGCATAGGACCGATTACAACATGCACAAAGCAGCTAAAGGTCTGCTGGGGAAATAAACAAAGAAAGGGTGGAAGGCTGAGAAAGGGATATGGAAGGAATAGTAAAAGAAGAAAGAAAGCAAAAGAAAAGAAGGCAAGCAGACAGAGAGAGAGGGATAGAACAGACATGGAAGGGAGGAATCAGGCAGGTGCTTCATCATCTGCTGAGGCATTGTCAGGCTGCCCGTAAACAGTCACTTGGCTTCTCAGGGGAGCAACCTTCTTCGCAACTAGCCCAGGTATAAATCCACCTCTTAGCCACTAAATTAGACACCTTCTTGAAAGAGTCTTACTCTGGAAGTATTGCACAGACCTGCGGGAACAAAGGAAGACTAGACATTCAGCTTATCCACAGAGAGCAGCAAAAAAGATGCATGCATGAAGTATAGCCTATTTGAATTAAAGCAGATGGCCACTTTGATCCATGTGAAAAATTGTTAATGTTTGCTCAGGCAAAGCAGTTTTAAACAGTTTCTTTACACTGAGCAAGAATTAATTTCCCCACCGTGTCAAAGAGCTGCTGCTACATCACGAGTTAGTGTCTGCTGTGGCTCAGAGCTGAGCGCCAAGTCCAAGGTCTGCACTCTCTCAACCCGTCACTATGTTTATCCTTCATTACCACTCTGACACACCCATGATTCCTTTTTCTAGATTAATTTTTCTAACCAACAATGTGGGGACATTGTGGAAATACATGACAACTGGGCAAGTTTCTTAGACTTACAAAAGTTGATGAAGGGTGGAAGGGTTGGAGAAAAATTTGCCAAGAGGGGCAATATGGTGTTTTAAAAACATCTGTCTTTTACAGCTAAATGTTTTATTCTGTCAATGTTTTCTTATAATATATA
>JBAMHX010000022.1:13450961-13472803 GCA_037177515.1 Pseudomugil tenellus
TGTGTGTGTGTGTGTGTGTGTGTGTGTGTGTGTGTGTGTGTGTGTGTGTGTGTGTGTGTGTGTGTGTGTGAGTGTGTTGTTTTAGTCAAGAGAGAGGGCAGGCTAGCGTGCTGCAAAGATCAATAGACTTCTATTTAAGAGACATTACCCCCAAACTGCACTGTAAAATCTAACTAGTTGACTTTACTAAAACAATATGCAAACTTGTTGCTTAAAAAAAAAAAAAAAACGTACAGACTACAGCCTGATTGATTTAGTTTCTAAAACCTTTGCAAACTTGATCAATTTATTTTGCTGTAACTGCACAAATATGTGAATAAGTCTTGAAGTAATGAATAACACATAAATTAAAAGAGATGCCTCAATTTTTTTTTTTTTTTTTTTTTTAAACACTGATTTAAAATTTACCCTTAGAAGTAACTGAGTCATAAGTATTCTTGTTTGGTGGCAGGAACTTGGTGTAGGAATGGGTTTTTGCGAAAAACTAATAGCACTTTTGTCACTGTGCCACAGCTGCCTGAATAATTTACTTTTGAACAAACGGATGCATGGTAACTTGAGAGCAATCACACTTTAAATCATCAATCATCATTCTAACAGGTAAACTGTCTTTTTAAGTGAAAAACATGCTAATATGGACATCCAGTGTTCTAGAGTGCAACCAAAAATTTCTTGTCACTAAGATTTTTGTTTATATTTTTCTTCCTAATGTGTGTAACATTTCACAGATCTAGCTAATGGACTTTATTTCTGTCCTAGAATGTCTGTCTGTGTATTCCGAATTCATTCCCTCTTTAACTGGGCACAGAGAAGAAAAACACCATGATAAACGGCCAAAAAAATGACTGGTCTTTACTGCTGATTCACAGCTGTACACCATGTTGTGTGTTGGTTTGAAATTAAAAGTTTCACATCAGACATCCTGTATAATGAAGAACAACACAAATGAGAATCACAGTAAGAGTAATTGTTTGTCAAACGTGGAAAAAAGTAGAATTTAAATGTCTGTGGGTTTTATATATTATCCTCCTATAGATTTATTAGTTGTTGTTGTGTTTTTCTTTTTTCTATTTATATACTGGATGAGCGGTGAATATGTTTTGAACGCTGCAGCCCTACATCTGACTGGAACAAGGTCAGACGGTCAACAGTGACTATCAGGTTCTTTTGAAAAAAAACAAAACAACTGCAGCTCTTGACAAGAGATAATGTTGATGTTAATAAAACCCACAAAGATACTGAACTACTCTTAAGCTGTAAAAGGACTTAAAATTGACGACAATAATGGTATATCCCTTAAGTTGGACTTTGTGCCTTCCTATGACGTACATGGTGATGTCCACTAACACCGGTGCAGGAGAAATGCCCTGGCTGCTCCTTGCTGGAAAGAATCTTTCTTAGAGTTGTGACATGCTGTCAATGTCTTGATCATAGCACATTGTCTATGTGTTATTATCAAAAGACAATCATTTCAGCTGCTGAACACAATATTGTAAAAATGTGGGTGCACTCATAGATTGTATAAAAAAGGAGGCTTTGTGACGTCACCCGTATGTTTTTGGAGCGCTAAAGTGAAGCTCAGTGGGCAGTTCCCACCATCTTTGCATTGTCACGTGTGCCATTACTAGCAGAAAATAAAAAATGGACAGAGAGGTGGACCTTAGAGGATGACTGACATCTATCAAACTTCAAGCGGCCTGTAGCAAAAAGTAACCGAGCAAACCCGGATCTAACGGAAGCTAAATGCCTAAAGGTGGTACTTAAGTACGTAATTTTATACAACATATTGCCCTCTAAATTCCATACAACTTAAGATTGGCATTACTAACGACTAGATTTAAATTATTTTATATCCACTAGATATATTCTATTAAAGCCAATGTTGTATTTTACAGTGTGGGTTGGTGCTTTGCCTTCATGCAGAGCCATTGTTTTGTTTTTTTTATTATTCTCCTCTTTCCCCTTGCATTTAAGAGTCACAGGAATGGGGCCTCAGGGACTTTGGAATATATGTACAATCACCAGCGCTGGATCAATACAGAGTTTTAAATTGTTTCTGGGCCTTCCCTGTTTTGTTTTGCTCGTTTGTCGTTATGCCGCCCTCCATACTCTCCCTGCTACCTAGACATGCCACTAAACCTCAACCTGTGAACATCACCAACAACACCAACTGCCCCCACCCCCACCAGATTTCTTTGCATGTAATGTGGAGGAGAAAAGTCAAGTGGAATGGAAGAACCTAGTAGTGCTTGCAAATGAATCTATATATTTATATTTAAAATAAATCCAAAATCAACATACATAATGCACCTTGGCTCATGAAAACAGTGACGTTAGAGAGGAAGGGTCACATGTGGACCCATCTGAGATGGTGTAAGTGTACATGTTTAATTTACTTACAATAATGCTTCATTTTGTTACACAACTAACATCCATTTTGTTGTTATGTTTTATAACGTGTTTATTTGATAACTAGGGATGTAAAATAATTTCAGCTCATATTTCTGGATTGTAAACCTTAAATTCTTCATCATTAAAATGGGTGTATACGACATACATATTTATATTTAACCACCTCAACTATTTTTTATTATTATTAGTAGTAGTAGTAAGTTTTACTACTATCACTGTTTATTGTAGATCTTCACATCTTGAATCAGTTGCAACATGTAACAAAAATGAAGGAACTTTCATCTAATCTGTGAAAGGTGCTCTGTTGTGTCTTTTTTTATCTCTTTTTGTTATGGTTTTGGAAAGATTTGTGTTTTTAGTTATACAGATATTCCCATTTATAGATTATCAATATTATTTTTTATCACTTTTGCTTTATTCTTTTGCTATCATGCTAGATAATCCTTTCAGTATTTTATATTAGGGCCTGCTGTGACAAGAAGTATTAAACTGAATCTAAACTACATGGTGAGCTTTTTCTTACAACCAGATGTAAAATTAAATCAGGGTTACCACACTTCTTCCTTTCTTTGATTTGTACACAAGTATTTGATATTTTTAATGTTGGAAATGGCATTAAACTTTTGAGAAGTATAATATTATTTAAGTTTTAGTAAAAACAGTGTTATGATGTAATGTATGGATCTGGGTGACAGAATAAAGTCAAATGAAATTGAACATAATGGTATTTAGTATAGACAGACATTAAAATGATGTAGTGTGGAGGCAGGTCCTGCTTGCACTTAATGCAGCTTGACACATGATAAAAATACACTGTAAACAGCCGTATTGTCGTTTGAGCTCTATGTCAGTAGATGCCTTTTAGAAGTCACCAGCAGACACACTGGGGGAGCTCATGCTCTGTCTTTTCTCCCTGCTGCTATCTCTTCATCTTTCTTTCTATTCCTCTTTTGACAGGAGTTGATGTGCCTCTAGATTTAGACATACTTTTTTTGTGGAGGCAATTTTGCTAGCTATTTGACCTTTTCCATTTTCCCAAGGCCCAGCTCCAGATTAGATTGCTACTCCGTGTTTTGTAACTATGTGATTCGACCGCCTTTAAGATTTATTGTCACATTCCTTTACAGAAGCCTTGTACGCAAGGTTATAAATGTCCTGTGTTTGATGTTAACACTGTGAGAATGTTAGTATCTACTATGATCCTTTGGTTCTGTGACAGAATTCATAATAGCTTCAGTGTTTTGCAGATAAAATGTGTTGATAACTGATTATATTATGTTCTATCCAGTAAAATCTTTTAGTAGCCATTATGATTGCTATTGTTCCTCCTTTCTTGTCTTCAAGTGCACTTCTCTTCCTTCACGCATCTCTATGTGGAGCTGGTGTTTGTCTATATACAGCCTTTTTCCAAATAATGAGAGCAAGGGCTCTTCATTAGCAAGAATATAGGGACTAAGGAGGCAAAGTGAGTGTTTCGCTTTGTGTGTATGCAAGGGTTGGGTGCAAAGGAGGTAAGCAGCACTGTGGCACTTCACTTGACAAGTATACTAATTACTCCTTTTCAGCAGAGGAGCTCCAGTCAGCCGCCGCCACAGTCTAATGGCTTGACCTGGGAAGCCTCTCTCCATATCAGTTCCCTAGGTCTACTATTACTACAGCTAAACACACACACATACATACATGCATACATACATACACACACATATACAGTCTCATCTCACCACTATCAGGAAGAATCAGGTGGAAGCAGATCAGTTCTGCCCCAGTAACCTCTTCAGGGACTGTGCTCCTCCTGCATTGGAGATAGTACCTCATATCATCAACTAGCACCCACACACCACCGCAGATGGTTAAAAGGGGGAGAAAAAAAATACTTTTTTCCTCTTCCTTTTCGTCTCCTACTATCTTCTTCGTTCCCATCTTCTGTTTTTTTTTCCCACTGCGGGAGGATAAATTTAAAAGGAGTAAATTGGAAAATCAAATGAGGGCTTTAGGCAGCCGCAGAGATTTGCAGAGCTGTCGGCCAGTGTTGGAGAGCCTCATCCATCATGTCCCACAAGTAGTCAATTCCTCTAGTATCTGTAAATGTTTTCAGATATTAGCCAATTTATATGCTCCGAGATTCATCATGGAAAATCAGCTTTAGCGGCGCACATTATCAGGACCTGTCTCTCCCTTGCTCCATGAAGTTTGATGAACGAGTGCCCCTCCACAGCTCAATGACTTGTGCATGGGGAGCGCGGGGGGGGCATATAGAGGAAATGGGTAACTGGCCCCCACCCTTGGAAAGAAGTGGGTTTTTTAATTAATAAACAAACTTGCAGAGGAGCTCATCAGTGTCAGAGGCACTAACAATTGTTATCCATTATTGTTTATTACAGTCCTCCCTCAACAAATGTTGCTATTTAATGAGGTTTCTCAATATTTTTGTGTTTAAAGATAATTACTTTTTTAGAGACAAGAAAGGTATTTACAAATGACACGAGTGAGCAATGAAGACTTGAGCCACTGTTGTATTATACTGTTACCTTGCTATATGGAGCTTATCTTGTTTTGGAGTTGCATATGAAAACAGGCTTGTGATTTGTTTACACTGGCTGTTTTCTTTAGCAAATCCCAATGGAGGCGTAGCGTTTCACATCTATTATTCTCCTCTTCTCTGTTCTTTCTGTTCAGATGTTGACGGTGTTCTACAGTGCCTTAGTAAGAATTTATACCAACATGGGGCAATTACAGTAAATTTGGCGAATGTTTACAAGGTGCAAAGTTGTGCTTCAGGGCTTTGTTCTCTGTGTCGGGTGTTCTTCAGATTATGCTTTTTATTTTCCTGCACATTTTATGTGCGCGACTGTGTCTGCCTTAAGTGTGTATTTTAAAAGCTTGTGCATTTCTGTGCTGGTGTGCATGTCTATGTGGCAGAGAGGAGCTTGGGTTGTCATGGAGGTGCGCTGCTGTGCAAGGAGGGGCGTCTTTAATAAATGTATGCTGATGTTGGAGGCTGCAACGATGCGAAGGATGCAAGGGCCCTGTTGTTATTTACTGCTCTGTTTGTGCACAGCAGCGAATCCTGGGCCTGCAAATGGCATTACAGCCCGTGATGAATGAGCATTAGGGTAAACTCATTTTAAAAGCATCCTGATTTATTAGCAGCCTGGCCTTCCATTTCCATCAGGTCAATGCTTGGCTGAAATTCCACAATGTCAGCGCCAAGGTCACCTCTTTATGGCTATTTTTAACCCTGTCGTCAGAATAAACAGGAGAATGGCATCCTATCACTTATTATGGCCACCTACCTAAAATATCAAAGTACTTTATAGATAGAGGAGATAGAAATCTAGTTTTAGAAATGTGTTATGTTAGAGACCAAAATGTGGTGGCGGTCAGCCTCCAATTATGAGTGCTAGTAAGACAAGAGCTTTAATGGCTAACGTTTGCCTTAGGGAAGGTTTATTACATGCTACTGTTTTGCAGAAGCAGCGTCAAATCTATAAAACGACCATTAGGAAGAGAGAAAAAAATCAATCAAAATGCCATTAAAGTGGAATAAGTTGCCAATATTGCTGATGTGGTTGCGGGTCCTTTGATTTTCCTTCAGATTATTAGGCACAGTCGAGTAGTGACTTTGTTAAGGGAAACCAGTGTTGTTCGGGAGTAATATGTCTCCTGGCTTCATAAAGTTTGCTGCCTCATATTTCCCACTTTATTGATTATCCATTATCATTTGTCATGAGGTGTCCTAACTCAAGGGGAAAATATAACCCTCTTTCTTTACCGCCGCCTGCTCTGCACATGAGCATGGTATGGATCTGAGTTTGAAGGTACCAATCTATGAGAAAAATGAGCAGCGAAATAAAGCACAACCCTGTGCCTTGCAGCTCTGAGAGGGAGCATGAGGTTATGGGGTGGGCTGGGGGAGCAACAAGGCTACAAAAGACTAAAGGAGAAAACGGAGTGCAAAAGAAAGTGGGGGAAAAAATACAAACCACGGCAAAGAAGAGACATAAAAAAAGAAAAGAGAGCTGAATGGGCTTTGTTCTCCTTATAACCTCCCTACATTTTATTTCATCCTAAGGTATATGAAGGATCACAGCACTATTTGTCTTCTCTGGTAGCTTTCTTAAGAAGTAGTGTAGATATAAAAAAGCACATGGGAGAGAATAGAGCAGAAAGGAATGGTCTAAATGTCTTTCAGTTAATGAAATTCTTTTAACAGAGCATTAATGGTCCAGAACAATCAAAGCATCCACTGTTTAGGTACTTATTTTTTCTTTCTTTTTTTGTCCTCTCTTTAATGATATTTCAAAAATTATTACATAGATTGTCTTTCATTTTATGGTCATATATACTTAATACATTTTTGCAGATAAGCGTGCAGGCACCACCCATGCCTGACACATGAATAGAAACATGCTCTGTATTGTATGTAATTCTGCAAGTGTGTCTGGAGCGTGCGTATATATATCACTAAAATGGCTCGTCTCAACCATTTTGTCACAGAACGATACAATCCATTTAATCCAAATCTTTTTAAGAAATGATTTAAGGAATTATTTGCTGTTGCAGAAACAGCTAGTCAATCCAGCACGCTTTCTTCCTGATTTATAATGTTAGTAGAGCAAGAATGGGGAGGAGAGATGCAGAATAGTCTCCGTTCATAACAAAGATAAACTACATGAAGTGGCTGTGCTCTGGACTGAAACATTTGTCTATGTAAAATCTGTATGGACTCTATAATGGACAAGTGTAGAAATACCATGGCAACTGTGGCATGGTGAATCGCAAAACCGTTGCTACTTTAACGTTATGTAATACTGATGTTGACCATTGATGATGCAAATTATTTTTTTGTATCTTAATCTTTGTGATCTTTGTGTCAGGTGTCTAACTTTATCTTTTTAAATGTTTTTTTTTTCTTTCATAGCCTCCAAAACATTACTCAACAGCATGCTGAAAGACCCTTCACTGATTCCAGACCAAATCCTGGCCAATAATATATACCAAGTAAGGGTTTTATGTTTTGTTTTTAACCAAATAAAAAGAAATCACGTTCTTATTGTCTAATTTAATGTTATACCAGTATATATTTTTTTAAATTTGTTGTAATTGTGTCATGTTTTTTTTTCCCCCTGAGAGACAAACCCACTACTGAGTTTTTAAATGTTACTCTTGTACCTACCTCACACATGCCATCGGCCCTCATGTTTGCTGAAACAGCCACATGACCAATGACAGTCATGCCTGCCAATCTACCAGCATTTACTGTGTTTTCTCCTCTCCCATGACTCGAGGGCTTCCCTTGCCTCCCTTATACCACCCACCTTTTTGGCACTTCATAATATTTCTTCCCCCTCTTCTCAGTGCACAATAAATGACTGCTGTTATGGACCGCTGGTAGACTGCATCAAACAGTATCCTATCTCATAAAATTTTAAGCCTGAAATTGACGAGGAGCTATTGAAGGGGATGAGATGTGTCTGGCTTCACCTGACATAAAAGTTCTGCTTCACAGAGGAAGTGTTTCATCCCAATACGGGCATCGCAAGAGCTGGAGAGGGGGGGCTTATCTAAATGCATCTCCATGTGAATTCATTGTATAAAATCCAATGATCTATGATTAAAAAATAATTTAAAGTCCTTTTATAAAGACAAAGTAAATACTTGTAAATAGTTTTAATCCTTTTAATTATGCACAATTAAATTTTATGTTTTCACAATTCTTTTGCAGTTCACTATTGGAGTATTGGGGTATTGGACAGATCACTCCATCTCAACTCTTAATTTTAATTATTCACCTCATATCAATCCTATTATTTTTCCTCTTATCCACAGCCTCAGATATCCCCATACAACTTGTAGAGCTTTGACCATAAGGGAAGAATGGGATTGCAATTGATTTAGGGGGAACTAACTGTGTCGCACACCAACTATTTCCTCAGAGAAAAAAAAAACTTATTTGAATGATTGTAAATGTGCATATCTACATCTTATTGTGTTTATCCAGGCTTTTTTTGTGTGGTGGGGCAGTGTCTTTCTGTTCAGAGCCAGTCAACCATCTCCCTACTTTTTTTATCCCCCTTCTACTGTTCTGTTCCAGTGTTCTATGTCATCTAAAAGTCTGTTACTCTGCTAGAGTTTATAATAACTGCCCCACTGCTGTTTGGTTTCAAAGAACTTCAGTCATGCACAAAATGAGTAGCTCTCCGTGCATATGTGCGGATCATTGTATAGGTGTATTAATTAGTTCATTTGGTGTCATTGGGTGTTTGTATTGCCATTAGAACATTGCACAGTCTCTTGTCAAATATTTGTATTACACGTAATATTCAAAACATTTTTCTCTATGGCAGCAAGCATGCATGCTAATTGAAAATAAATATCTTTAATAAAAAATACATTTTTTAAAAGCCTAAAGGGAAGGCCCTGGTGACTGCAGCCAAAAGGCATTGTATTTGTTTTTAAATTTATTTTGGATATTTGTGGTGAAAGCAGATTTAACTTGACCTAAAACTTATATTAGGTTCTTTTATTGCCTCACAGGGTACAGAAAATTGGTATAGGAGCAAGAACATATTCAATAAACTTGTATTCTTCTTTTTTCTCTCTATGGTAATTAATGTAACAGGTAACATGCTTTGTTTCATAATATTTTCTTAGTTTTTTGTTAACTGGTTTTAGGTTTTTATAATTGCACACATGAGTTCATTATCTGGAGAAATTTTTAATTTTCTCAAATATTGCACTAGCTGTGCTGTATGTTGGAATCCTTGACCTCTTTCTCAGTGCTATTGGCCAAGAACATGAGGTACTGCTCCGCGATAAACTGAAAGAGAAGAACCTTTCTTTTCTGGGTAAGCCATCTTTTTTTTTTTATCACATTTTCTTAGAATCACTTTGATCCTGGAAATGAGATTTGGTAGCTTAGTAGCATGGCCAAGGCACAATCGATTCATTGAATGTTATATCCTAAAAGGTAGCTAAGAGCCAAAAGCGTACATATCATACTTGAATGAATTTTAATGAACAAACATAAAATGGGTAAAGCTGTTGTTCTTTGAACTTATAGCTTTATATCCCCGAACGTGGAGTGTGGGGATATAATGGTTTCATCATGACCGCTGCCAGATATCCTTCATGTGAGCGTGATACCTCAAACAGTTTTCTCAATTAGAATTTCATACTCGTTGTAGCTGTTAAGGTCCTCAATGGGACGACCTGCATCAAATTTCAGCATTTTGGGATTTATGGTTTCCTCACTAGGTGGCGCTTTATGCACAAAAATCAGATTTTTGCCTATATCTCTGGAACTATTTACAATTGGATTTTGATACTCTGTATACCTGTTTAGGGCCCCCAGAGGATGATCTGTATCAAATTTCAAGATTGTCGGATTTATGGTTTTCCCACCAGGTGGCGCTTTATTCACCAAAAATCTGATTTTTTTTTTTTTTGGCTGTATCGCAGGAACTATTTGTCTAATTGACCTTAAATCAAGTGCAAGTGAATGGTCATGAGTTCAGGATGCATCCTGTCCTGACGTCATACCGGGCTGGTTCAAAGTTTCCACACCAGGTGGAGCTTTGTGACTGAGCATGTGCGTCTATATATTATTGTATTGTGTCTATTTGAAGATTGAGGAATAGGAGGATTGGGGGTGTTCAGGGATATACCCATAGCCGTCGTTTCCAACGGCATAGGCCTTGTCTTTGTACTCGACAATTTCTATATTGAACAAACTGTATTGATTATACCTTGTATTCAAACTGTGCAAGATACTTTTTAGATTTAAAAATAGACACTGTCTTTCTAAACTGTGAACCCTATTTAAGATAGCCTGTCAAGGTCTCAAGAAGATATACGTTTGATGTGGAAGTGGGCAATATCTTTACTTTGTCATATTTTAAGATATTTAGTTGGTGAAAAAGCAATACAGAAGTTGAATGTATTTTATAAATAATTTTCCTGCAGAAAGATTGTGGCCTTGTTGTGTGCTGTTTTTGTCAGGGTTTAAGGAAAGTAACTTTCTCTGAATGCATGATCATCAATTGAGCCCATGTGTCTTTAATTAAGAAGTTTCAACATACCCTTCAGATAATAACAGTCCGTACTAGTATCTTGCCTCCTTCTTGCTGGGGCTGGATTTTGAAGAAGTGCTTTCTACCCGTTTGTGTTCCAGATATGAGTTTTGAGCTGCAGCAGCAAAAGATTAGTGAACCTCCTGCAAATCTCACCAGGTTGACCTCTTATCCTCCTCAACTCTGGTGCAGCTATGACCAAACAATGAAGCCACATGTAATGCAAATTCTCATGCACTGCCTTAAAAAAGTAGTTGCATACATAGATAAGTTACAACTTCTGAACACTGTATGTAGGCTAAAGTTCTAGAAGAGGATAATGAGTTATAGCTCAGGTTTATATTTGTTTGCCTGAGAGACACGTTGTCCTGACATTAAGAAGATGTTACAGATTTTCAGTAGATTTTTGTTTTTCTTCTTCATATGCTTTTTTTCTTCCTTTTTGGTGACTCAAAAACTATCCTAGAAATTCTTTTTTAAATATTTTTATCGTGGAAAAAACACCTATTTGTCATAAGATTATGTTTTAAACTGAGCATTGGAGGATTGGTGTTTAGAAATGCATCAGCTTAGTAATCGTACCTTTTCTTATTAATAAGTTCAGTTAACTCATTTTAGACTCTTTATTTTGTGAAATTAACTCATTTTTCTCAGGTACTTCTTCAATACCATTACTTTGTTGAAAAAAATTTAAATCAAAGTGGAGAATCCAGGTATGAGATTGTTGGATGGATTTTTTTAACTCTCCCTTCCTCCCATCATTTTGTCCCATCACCATCCCCAAGGTCAGATGAACGATGAAGGATAAAGTCATTCCCTCTGTCATTAAGACCATATCATTTATTTGGACATGGAGCGCTGACCTTTCTTCAGGGCTATGCAGAGAACTGTTCTAAAACTGTCAGAGTTCGAGGGGCACAAGGGCCACTGTAGCGGCCTCACCCCATCTGATAAATGGATTGGAAATAAGCTACCCAACAGCCGGGATTGCCCATTAATTTTAATCAAAGCTGATGTAAAAAGGCGATCAGAGCCACATGAGAATGTCAACAGCCCAGTGGGTGTGAATAGAGGTTCTTGTACTGCGACACACATATCTAGACCTACATTACCACATCCAGGATGCTCCTCTGTACCACAGGCCTTTGGCAGCCACACTGACCCCTCTCTTTCTTCATCCTTGGCTGATGCTACCTCCTCAACACCACTGACACCGCCACCCTCCATCTCCCTTCAATTCCCTTCCACGCCCCATTAGTTGAGCTTGGCTGGAGACGAAGAGGAAGACCCTTGAAACTGAATGACCTGGTCAGCCAGAGATTTAATGGAGAAATCAGGTGTTGTAAGGATAATGGGCAAAGCATGCCAGAAGTCAAGGACAATGGCTACAGCCTGCTCAGGCAGGGGTCAGGCTTACAGAAGCTATAATGCTAACCTTGTGCTCTTGCAGGATATTTTATAAAGCTTAGCCAAACTGCAACCTGGAGCGCATAACAGTTTTTTTTGTTTTTTGTTTTTTTTTTTGCTATGACAGCAAATGTGTGGCACATGTATTTAATTGTTGTACTTCACTTGCTGCCCTCTACTGCTGTTTCATCTGCTTTAAATTTTAAGGGTCCGTTACCAGTAGTCTGGCAAACACACTCTGTTATTGATGTTCAAAGAATTGCTTATTTTAATTGAATAGAAGGTATCTCAAGGTAAAAGTTCAATTTCAAAATTCTGTACCTTGTCCTCTACAGATGAGAACCAGTTGAGAACTATGGGCTACGACAAAACTCCTGATGTCATCCTGGAAGTTCCCATTGGTTAGTATATACATTTTAATGAGAATCAGAATTTATCTGAAGTAATGTATTTTTCTCAGTGGAAGCATGTTTTTGTTAGGTTTCACACATTTTCAAGTGAGCTATAATTTAAAGAAAAAAATGTCACCTGGATTTTTTCAAGCTGTGGAGGGACACATTGTACATTGGATTGAGAGCAAAGCCTCCTTTGGAGATGACCACAGCCATCGCACTTATCTCAATGAACAGTTCTGGAGCTACTGGAACAGGTCAGCCTTTTCTTTTTCTTTTTTTATGATTTTATTGATTCATCCGGGTAAGCCGCATCTTTATTTTCCCAAATTAACCTCTCATTTGTTAACCACAAACTTTTTGGCAGTATTGTATAAAAGTAACTTGTACTGCATCTTTTTAATAAAGATAGCTGCTTCCTCCTTGGCACAGTCAGCTTTAACCACAGGATTCTACATGGCACATCTGGACATTACACTACTTCCCAATCTATTCCATAGTTATTGGAGCCCTTTGCTTCCTGACTAGTCTGCCTGTGAGCTTTATTGTTTAGGAGAATACATGCATTGTGTTGGAAGGGAAGCTGGGAAATGGGTGATTAATGCATCACATCTGCTGTCATGAGAACCTTTGGATAGGAACAAGCCTTCATGGTCTGACCATGGTGAAACAGAGATGTGTCTTACTGTGTGTGTTTGTGAATGAATTTTAGAAATAAAAACAAACTAATGTAATTGTTGCTTAGAATAATATAGGTAACCTGCCAGAGACATAATTGGAAAAAAAATCATTTCTGATTTTGGAAGTTACAATATAAATGCATAGGTTAGTATCATAAATACATAAAAAAATCTTTTTCTTTAAAAGCCACATTAGATCTTTAAATTGCATATCAGTCATCTTTTAATTTGAGTATCTGTTGAATTATTTTTTTAAGTCTTCTACTGTGACAGAAACAACGTATTTACCACCACCCTCTTTGGTATATGGGTTTCATTACAAACTGTGGTAATCTGAGAGATTTGTATATTGGCACACACACAGAGAGTTGGTGGTTGCTCACACATGTTTTTCACATCCCTGCCTCCCTTGGCACTGGGTCCCAATACCTCACCATGGCCCTGATCGCCATCAGCTGTGATGGCCAGCTGACATGTTGTGACATAGTGCTGGAGTGTTGGGAAGTTCCAGTGGTTACCACTATGTTCAGAGAGAGTCCCACTGTCTCCTTTTCTGAGTCTTTGTTTGGGGTGCATATGGAGTACTCAGTCAGGATCAAGTTTCTGGATCCATCAAGACCGAAAGACATGAAAGGCGTTTATAGTCTCACAGAACTGTATCATATGAGTTCAAAAACAGACTTTTATTTTTTACCCATTTAAGCATTATGCAGCACATATTGGGTATTTTCTTTTGTAAAACATGCTGAAGTGGTCTTCTGAGTGGTCTTCAGTGTCTTTTAAAGACGGATATATAAATGGATCACCAGAAAGTTTAATTTTGGTATGTAACTTAGGTTAAGAGGGCTTTTCTTAACTATATCTTAAGTATTGATAGGACATACCTATTTAATAACTAAATGTAAATATGAATTATTTCCATCCAATTTTATTATCAATTTTTAAAAATAAAATACATTTAATCGGTATCACTAAGCAGTTTGTCATTATATGTTAAAGTAGTACTTAAGTAAAACAGATCTATAAGTAGGGAAATATTGTTTCATATATCTATTATATATCTATTATATCTATTATATTATAATGCTTATATGATTAGCACTGCGACATGTATGGTTTGCCAAAATATTGTAATACTTTAACAACTTGACTGGAAGACTTGGTGTAATTTTGAGGCATATTCATTTGCTCATGTGTATATGTTATTTAAATTCTCGGGGGCAGTGTTGTCTGTCTGTTAAAAAGCAAAAGTGGAAAAGTTGAGCTCACCATGTCAACCAGCAGCAAAGGAGTATCAGGGAAAAAGTGGAAAAAGTCAGTCCCTGCCAACCCTATCTTTCTAAGAAACCTTGGAATTTTTATTGGCCAATACAATTGAAATTTTAAAATGTGCCTCATTTTTGCTATTATTTTAGTTTATGTTTATATTAGGTAAGTGTGTGCTAGTTTAAAATAAAGTTAAGATTTAAGGAGTGGTTCCTTTTCACAAACTTTCGAAGACAAATGAAGAGAGTGATGGGTTGACATCATTTCCTTATCCTGAAATTTTAGTTGGTTTTAATTTATGAGTGTGACCCTGAAAGATTGATCTTTAGTGTATTTTTTCCTTTCATTCATGCCTCAAAATCAGATTTCAGTCCTTGACTTTAGGACCTTTAATCTGCTTTCTGATTTTTTTTTTTTTTTTTTTTTTTTGGAACAGAACACCATTCATTGTAATTAACTCATTGCCCCTGATTGACATTTTCAGTGATTTGCTTATTTTTCATCCGTTCCCTCTTTGCTTTAACTGAGCTGCGTCACCCATTGCCTGTGTTAATTGTTCTTCAGTTGCCCTCAAGCACTGCAGAGTAAAGACATGTTTTTGTAGACAGAAAGAAAAAAAAAACTAATAATATAATAACTAATTTTCCCTCCAAAACCCTCGCCAACTGCATTCATCATCCAAACAATAGTCTTGCCAACACACTAACCCTATAATGAACCCCTCTTCAATGGAGTGAGGGGTAATGACGCTTCACCTACAGTCTTCCTAAGAAAAAAAAAGACAGAAAAAAATGGAGAGAAAAACAGTCTTGTGCAGAATCAGGCAGTGTGTTCAGGCCCAGTGCCTGCATTAGATGGTGAAGCAGCAGCTATTGGTGTCTCCAAGCCATCAATCTTAGCTGGTGACGTTCCAGAGCCACCGAGCCCTCTGCTCTGACGGATGTTCAGATAATTGAGTGATCCATCTCACCCAACTATTAGAGTTGCATAAAAATTATTCACCTGCTTGTGAATATTAAACACATAATGAGCCTCTTGTGTGTTTTAGTAGAAGTGGGTAAGGTTAAACACAGCATGTAATGAAATATAGACTCATGTGGTATCACCTTAACTGTCCCGTCTTCATCATGGCGTATTTAAATCATTTACAGTGATCAGAATTCTTTGCATAATGTAAGCAGTATTTGAGGATAAGCTGTTGGCCTAATTGTTGACTCATTTAGAAAATATGGGTTGACTTTGCATAGAAATTAAATTTACACCTATTACTGCAAGTATTGCCTGTTTTTACAGAACT
Organism: Pseudomugil tenellus; assembly: GCA_037177515.1. NCBI lineage: Eukaryota > Metazoa > Chordata > Actinopteri > Atheriniformes > Pseudomugilidae > Pseudomugil > Pseudomugil tenellus. The sequence goes on from JBAMHX010000022.1 coordinate 13,466,488, forward strand.
TGTGTTAATTTTGATGCAGGATTTCTGTGCTGGTGGGTTTGTTCATCTTGTTCTTGTTCTTAAAGCCAGGACCACATGTATATCAGGTTGTATTGGAAGAAAAATATTACTCCATAAACTTTATTATTTAATCACAAAATGAACATCTGACAATAAAACTTTATCTTTAAATATAATACAGTATAAAACGCTTTTGATTCTCTGCATATGCAGTCTAAAATTTCTCTTACCGTCATCATCATAGCTAGATCTGGTTCAGTCTTGCATGACTTTTGTATGTCTTTATATACATTTTCTAACTCATACTAATCAACACTGTGCCTCATTTACAGTTTGTACTTTATTGTTATACTTTTTCCAAGACAGACTGAATATTCGATAGATATGTCTTTATTTCATCACATCTACATGTATAAAGAAGTGCAGAGATTGTAAATTTGCAGTCTAATAACTTCTGCGTTTGAGATAATTACCCTATAAATAAATAAAATAAATTGTTTGGACATTTATTTCCCTTTAATGCCTGCGTTAAAATTACATTTGTTATTTTTTAAAAAAAATCTATTATAATCTTTGGTTTAAGAAAAAAAGTTTCCTTCGGATTAGAAAATCCCAGATTTTGCTGACAAGTAAGCAATGAATGTATTGTAGAATTATTATCAGTTTAGTCTTCATCAGATGTGGTGTAAATTTAACACCATAATGACGATGAGCTTTTTTCTCTTTCTTGTAAAAACGTTGAAAACGCAACTAGAGTTTTCAACAACTAGAAAAATATCTTAATAGTCTAACAAACACTTTCTCTCCAGTGATTTATTTTCATCACTCAATCATTTTCACAGAACTGACGCTACTTTTAATGTCCAGCTAAAACTGTATCAGGTTTGTATGTTTTATCATGTTTTTTTTTTTTTTTTTTACTTATTTCATGCCTTACCTCATTATTAACTTTAGCCTTTAATTTTATTTTACTGTATGTAGACAGAAAGAGTCATTGGTATTAATCAGAAAGGCTTTTTGCAACACAACTAAATTCCTTTCTACTATAACATAGCAGATTTAATGGGTAAATTTGTTTTCATATTTTTCCTATTCCACCTAAGCAGACACAACAAGGCCCCCTGTGTGAAAATGAGCTGCGGTTTCTGTTCAGCCCCTCCCAAAGTAAATCAGCTGTGCAATTCATAAACGGCAAATGTGTCAGAGTTGAAAATGTTAGCACTCTTAATGGAGGCTTGAAAAGGTTAGATCTGATAAAAAGCTGTCAGCCATCCACAAAACATGATTTATAGCAAAATAATGGGACAGTATGCCTCATTTCTCCCTGATATGAAATGGGGGTTAAGAATTTTTTGGTTTGCCATTATACATGACCACTTGGAAATTTGTTGAGACATTTATTATGTTACTTCTGGGTCCTTTGTTTGATTCATTTTGAAAACTGCTATAATAATTTATACTCTTCTGTTATTACAAGTAGAAAATTATCATCCCCAAAATGCACAAACGATATTGTTTCTTTGTCGACCCCACCCCTGCATGTTCCTTTTTACACACTATCATGTGGCATAATAGAAGTAATACTGTATCAATAAGAACATCATACTTCTTAAGAGTCATCAGGTTGTTCATGCAGCATCGCTAAGCTGCTTTCTGACAGATTGTCTAATAAATGGACAGAAATTAGATTTATGTGCTGTTTTTATATTAGTTGACACAATTGCAATTAGACATCCTCAGTGTTTTGTCAACTTTTTCCAATTATATGCAGAACTGTGTGCCGCAGCTTGTACAGCTGAAATTGCAGGGTAGTTCTGTTGTAGTCTCACGACGTCAATCAGTTTGCAACATCAAATTAATTTTTTGATTCAAGATATTGTACATTGCTGTCCCTTTTTAAATGGATGTGTCCATCACTTTTATTGAACCTTACAACAAAGCAATGACAGAAATGTTTAATTAGAAGAGCATAATGATACAATGTGTTGTGGATATCGCTGGTTGGATTAATATGACTACACTGACACTACAGTAAATTTCAAGAAAAAAAACCTAAACATTGTTTCCTTATTTTATATCAGAAGTGCTACTTTTCTGTCATTTGACCAATCAGTTCCTAATTCCTTTATTTATGTTGACATGGCACTCCTATAGTGTCTGAGTTGCATGTCATGGAGTAGTAGAATAGAAGTATTAAAAGGCTTAGCAGCAAAGACGTCAGAGAGCTAAAGCAGATAGGGGATGTCACCTGATAGAGGGTGCCCACAGGCCAGGGCTGCTGATACAATGTGGCTGGACATTACAGGGCCATCCCTAAGGAAAGGTGCTGGCGCTTCCCGGATGACAGTGTGACACCTCTTAGACCTGTGCCCTGCCTTGCTTTACCTCAGGTTTCTGTCAGAGACGGCCACAACAAAGAAAATTTTCATACATACTGGTTATAGAACAGTTCATGCTCACAAAAATTATAGTAACCTTATAATTGAAGAGTTACGTACTCTATACTTATACATTTGATTTCTCAAAATGAGTTGCTCCCTTGCGCTGTTAATGTTATCATATTTAGTATTTTATTTCTGCTGAGTTTTGATTTACTTTAATCTATATTCTATTAATCCTAATTTCTCTGTTTCTTTTAAGATTAATTTTTCCTGGTAAAATCTTTTGCTTCTGACATAGTTTTCTGCCTATTTATAGAAATGGATGCCCCATGCAGTGTAGGAACGTGGCTTCTTTTATTGTTTCCTGTGTTATGACATCCTCCCATAGAATATTCCTCAACTAGAAAAATAGCTATGCACAGTGGTGGCTCCTTTAGGGCTTTAGAAGTGTTTGTTTTAGGGCACAGCAGCATACAGAAGTGCAATGCTGGCCCCTAAAGCACAAGCAACTTGGAATATTAATGGCAAATGACACGCCAGCTCTGATGCTTCAAGGATTTCATGCTTTTAAGGATGCACATTTGGGTGCATTGTTTAAGGCGTCTGGGGTGTAATCCGTACTCTCAGGTCTGCAGCAGCCTCGGGATTTAGCTCAGGTTAAGCCTCAATGTCTCCTATTTACTTTAGTTGGATTGTATGTGTGCATTATCCAAATTTGTCATTTACCATTGAGTGTAAGAGCAGCTTTGACATGGCAGCTGTGAATAAGCGAGGAACAGGACAGACGGCAACACCCCAGCGATATATACCCCTCCTTCTGCTTCTGTTGCCTGTGACATTGTGAGATGGAGAGGAAAGCCTCAAGTAAAATGAGGTGCAAGCATGTCTACTTTGTGAATTCCTGTTTTGCTATGGAACTTTTTAAAGATGAACATACATTTTTTTTGTCAGCTTTCACGATGTATGCCATCAGAGTTGCAGAGACACACACGCACCCCCCCCCCCCCCTTCTCAGTCTTGCTGCCTTTCCCCCCCTTTTTTTTCGTCTACATTGACCTTCTGGGTTTTATTTCAGAGAAAAGTCAGCAGCATTTATCAAAAGCATGGCGAGGAATGGGCATGGAATAGAAAAGCTTTTTGTTTCGAGGCAGTCCAACAGGAGAATTTCAATGGCTTTCTGACCTCTAAAAGACATTCTGGGATATATTAACCTCAATGTGGTGTTAAACTTGCAGTAATATTTCCTTGACTTGGAGACAAATGGCTTTTGAACTCATTGCTGTACATCACACAATAGCCTGTCCATATGTGTTACTGACAATCCCAATATAAACACAATGGGGAAATATTATATATATATATATATATATATATATATATATATAGTGTGTGTGTATGTGTACTGTGTTGCAAAATATTATTCAAATAATATTTTTTCAGATTTTTCCCATAATACCTGATGCAAATGAAAGACAGGATCATTGTCAAGTCGTTGAAAGGTTGTGTAATTCAAATGTAATTGAACAAACTTTCCAATTGCAAAATGGGTTTTTCTAAAAATAAACGTAAAATGTACTTATTCAAATTATTATTCCAAGCAGAGTTTCTAAACATTTTATAGGCTGTAAGAAAGATAACAGTCATTTGCTGAATAAGGTGTCATAGTTATTTAAATCAAAATAAATTCCATAGATCAAGTTGCTTTTTTATCATTGGTGCCTTAGTTGACAGCATCTCTACATCTCCACTTTGCTTTGTCAAACGTTTTGAAGAGTTGAAGTTTTTGGAGAGTTTCAGGTTAGGATGGGAGCCACAACATAAGTTTATCTTTTCCTTTTCCCTAGCAGCCAATGATGCAGAGGTTTTGCTTGCAGCATGAATTGGTACATTATCATGCAAGAGGAGGGTGATGTTGCAAAAAGTATGGTTCATCTTTTTTTTTTACTACTATGTGGTCATTAAGAAACTCCACATACTTTTTAGACATAATTTAAAAAGTATATAGACCCTAAAGAGCCTGACCAGCTCTATCCGCATGATTCCAGTACAAAACATGATTCCGCCACCTTCTGACATCGCAGCCTTGTTGGCACATGGTGACCATCCAGCGACCATTCATCTGGACAATCCAGGTTTGTACGGCACTCATCAGTGAATAAGATATTTTGAAAATTTGTGTTCATATATAGGTATCTGGACCCACTGCCGCCATTTCTGCTTGTGACCATTGTTTAGGGGTGGATGACTGATTAGATGCTTTATGCATCACTGCAAACCTCTCAGAATACTACACCTTGATATTTGTGGATTGCAGATGCACCATCAGCTTCATATACCTGTTTGCTGCTTTGTAATGGTATTTTAGCAGCAGTCTTTTAATCAGATTTATTTGTCTAGCAGAAACCGTCCGCTTTATCTGCACAAACCGCATTGGTCTGAATCAGCCACAAATCTCTTAATGGTACAATGATCACGCTTACATTTTCATGAAATAACTAAGGTTTTCATATCTTCCAAGGCATTCAACTATTTGACACTTTTCAGCCACAGAAATGTCCTTTTTTGTTTCTATATTTCTGAAAATGACTGTCTGCTTGATATGCACGCGTTCTGAAGAAGCTTTTAATTTTTTGACTTCACGAAGTAAATATCACAGATGTCTGAGATTGATTTCAATGATCTAAAGAGCACTGACACACAATACCATCCTCTTGTTTAATTTAAAAACAATAAATTAAAATCTTTAGCACAATTAAATAGTATTTACATATTTAACTTGGAATGCAGTGTATGTGTGTGTGTATATGTTTGAGGTAAGGGTCTGATTTATTCATTTTTGCTGATTTAACTGACAGAATATCTTTCTGTGAGTAACTTTGCCCAATAGACACTGTAGATTATTTTGAATTAATATAGTTTAGTAATTAAATTTAAGCTCTTTTTAGTTTTAAACCTCAGGTATGACTTGTTTAACCTCAAACTGAATAGATCTTTTCAGGCAGTTTATCTTTGCTTTGGTTTATATGTTAGCCAGCAATGTCCGTGTGCTTGTTGGCACAAAAAGCAGTAAACTCTCTTTGTACGTCTGACCAAAAATAAATAGAATATTTTCACTGAAGCAACGGAAACAATGGTTCATATTTCTGGCTTTGTGTTTAAAGAGCAGCTCTGTATGTAGCAGATAATGTGCTGCTACTCATGGTCTGTGGAGGCCCATCAGTCACAATGTGGAGCTGGTCGCTTGTGATAAGTGGTTCCTTATAGATAACCGAGACAGTAGGCTTCTTTTTATAGGTCCACTGTCCCTCACATAACCTTGTTTTTTTTTTCCTACTCATGCGTATTTCCTTTTCTCCCACTGATTTAAGTTGTTGTTTAGTTTTCACCATTGTTTTGCATCTAATGCCCTTCTAGTTGTATTTTTGCAAGTATTAATTTAAGTATAAACGACATACATCTGAATATAATAAATATAACCTTGAAAACAATGAATAATTGCAAATGTACTTTGTGGAAAAACCAATAATAGTGTATTTGTGTTTATTTTTTGTAAATTCAAACCCTTAATTGTAAGTGATAATTAAGGCATCTACATTTCTCTATTGACACACTGTATAAAAACCATAATTTTATTGAATTTTTAGATTTGGTATTATAAGAGGTATTGCTTTCAGTAAACTTATTTTCATTTAACCATATTAAGTCTCTTCACTATATTATTGCCAAAAGCAGTGAATGAGATGCAAGTACATCTCAGTACTCTGGCTTGGCATTCATCTAAGTCCGTCCCCCCCCCCCCCTGCCCTAGCATCTTTGTTCTCAGGGAGGCCTCTTCTCTCCTGTCTCTGGTTTGAGTTTCACATCTCTCTGCAGTCTGATTGCCTGATAGCTTAAAAATATCTGCCTGCCTGTCCTGTAGCGGGAGTATGTAATCA
>JBAMHX010000022.1:13472864-13492611 GCA_037177515.1 Pseudomugil tenellus
GGTTAATATACAAGACGCATTAGGTCAAGAGATTTGTCTCCTCAAACTGTCAGGTTTCTAAACTATTAGAAGAAAAATGCATTGAGCCATCGAGTCCTATTTATAAAAAAAAAAAAAAAAAAAAATCTGAGTGTAAATCTTTCCTTTTTTCTGTTTTTCTGTTTTCATTAAGTTGATTAGTTTGTTTCTCTATGTTTTTAACAACCTTTGGGAAGCAAACTTTGTGGCAACAGCTGAGTTAATGAAGTAATTAAATGATTCAAATTCCAACTGTGTTTACTGTCGATGTAGCGTTTCATTATGAAAAGTTGAAACAGACCCAAACCTACACTTTTCCTTTTGGACTGATGAAGGATAAAAGACACACACATTTCTCAGCAATTGAAATATAAACTCTTCTGAACTCGGGGCCCCCTTTGCGTTGCAGGCTCAGAGATGCCAGAGAAATGTTTTTCTCATTTTGATTGACATCTGTATCAGCTGGCACATTCGCACCATGAATCTTCTGCCACATTAAAACCCAGAGTCTGTCTCTTCGATGATGGTTGTGCACTTTAAATGACCACTCTTATTTTTTGTAAAGGGTGTGTAAGTGTCATGAAGGTTATGAGGGTATGGGCAGAATAGAGCTGTCTGGTCAAAGGCCTCTGATAAAAAGTGCCACTTCCATTTGGGTGCAGCTGTAGCTAGGCCTGGGCTAGCTCACTGTCAGATCTGACACATCACATTCTCTTCTCCTGCCATTCGAACGGATGTGAAAACTATATCGGCTTCAGACAGACTTATTGGCCTGACTGTTCCTACTCCCTTCTCATTTTTTCTTTATTTTTCTTAAGTGTATTTGATCTAAAATGATTACTTTCTAAGTCACAGTTTGCTTTTTGTTTTTTGTATTTGAAGAACTTGGACTTGAAACGAATTCTGGAGAAATGTTCTCACCCCATTATGCACTTGCAAAACAATATTGGATATTTGGGTACTGATGTACTATTAAATGAAATCGTATGTACTTTTGGTATCACTTTCCATTGGACATGTTGAGCTACAGACTAGACTTTTCCTAATGTGGTGATGAGGGTATTTAATAGTTTGTGGAACATTATCCTCAGAAATGCAGAAAATCTTCACCCCTTGAGTCCCTGCCAAGAATGGTGGTTAGAAAATAGACTACTGGCTCTGTTTTAGATATTGGCTGTGGTTTTGAGTTAGAAAGGGGGATGGATACTCTGAATAATGATCAGAAAACATTTAGCTTCAACTGCCCGGGTGAAACAAAACACACTTGAGAGAAACTTTGAACTAATCCCCCCTCGGTCGTTTTATTTTCAAATTGGAGCACAGAGTTCATGGGAAACTCACTCTGAGGTTACCTGCGCCCCTGCAGAGTGATGGAAAAAAAGGATTACGTCTATAAGAATGTTTTTGCAGTTAGTTGAAATATTGCTAACCTTGTCAAATGTCATTTTGAATGAGAAAGCAAACTTATTTTAATCAGAGTTTTAAAGGCCAGGCTTTTCAAGCTGACTCTTAAAAGAAAGGGGTCAGCTAATTGCAACTTTTAATGTCATGTTTGGTCTCTCTTCGTTTTGACTGCCTGGAAGCATGCTCTTTCTTGTGCTATGCTCTGTGTTCATTTTTCTATGTCACACTCTCACACTTTGTCATATATAGTCAAATAAAAAAACAACAAAAAGGTCTCGAGTTCTCAGTGCCATAATCTTTATAGTTATTGCCTCGATTTCCTGACGACCCTTTTTTTTAACTTCAGCCTATGACCTCAAACTGTGACCTTCACTGAAAGTTTGACCGCTCTGCCTATAGTGTACACTGACTTGGCAGTCTTGAAATTTGGACATCTTATTCAGACTTTCAAAACCGAATGTGTACGCCATTGCAAAGCTAGTTCAGTTTCATTTTTTAGTTTCAGAATCTTCTTGATAAAATATGAGCTCCATTTGGACAATGGAAATTAGAAAAGCACTTCTACCTACCTGTAACAGGTTAATCTTCCAAACTTGCGGTGCAAACTCTGTTTGGTTCTCATAATTACTGTTTAACAGCAGCAGAGTGGAAGTGGAGGGGGGTGTATACATTGTAAATTATGTTTGACAAGGTGGGGTTAGTGGTTTTGTTGTAGCTTGTCTTTAGTTATTACACATACTTCCTCCTACCATAGATAAGGTCTGCTGGTGAACATACCAAGGTGAACGCCGGCACAGGCTCCTTATCTCCAGCATTGATTTAGGGCAAGAACTTAGTGACAGAGGTCATTGTGTAGAAAAGTTATCCATCATTCAAGTTTGATTTCTGTTCAGACTTGTCTCCAGGTTGTCTACAAAGGTTGGCAGCTCAGAAGGAGGCCAAGAAAGGGTTGGACTGTGAGGGGTTAAATGCGGATAGTGACATTGAGGAGCTCATGGGAGGGCTTATTGTGTATAAGATTCAGTATTTAAATTAAATAAAGTATGATTTTTGATGATTGGTTGCTCTTTATGACCCTCCTAACAAGACTTAAAGGCTTTTGCTTCAATGTTTAGTTTATTCTGGCATCAAACTGGGGAATTCTTACAAAATATAGACTGAGTCCTAATTGATCATAATTTTTTTTATTGCACTTTGACTAGAGTACAACAAATATTCTTCTATAGTTATTGCATGTAAATGTTTTGAAATTGTCTGCTTAAACCTGAGAAGGGTACTCCTGGGGAGCTAAAAGGTCTCTTTAGTTATGTTAAAATATTGGTGGTGATACTTACCACCAAACCTGCCAGAGGATAACTTAAGTAGCTAATTACACTTCTGTCTGTAATCAAACCCATGTTGGGTTGTCTGAGAACCTGGATTTGTATGGTGGATTTCAGTTTAATACGAGAGCAGCTTAAACATTTTATGGTTCTCTCCTCAAATTAAACTTTTTCTTCTTTGCAATCCCCTCTAAAATGTGTCATATCCCATTACACAAATTTGGATATGGTAAATTAGTGAGGAGAGCGCTTAAGCTATGAATATGTTGGCTTTTTCATGTGGTGTGCAGGGGTTAGCTTGCTGGGGGTTGGAAGCATCCATACCTCTAAAAAGTTGTCTTAAATTTTTTCCCTTTGGAAAATGATCTGTTTTTGCAATTCAAATATTTGCTCACTCTCCTTTCCATTGCAAAAGCTTCCTTTGAAGCAAAAGAGTTCTATCAGGACCAATGACAGTGTGAGTGTTCAGCGTGACAGCGCAAGAGGCAGTACTGGACTATTTCTAACTGCATATTTAAATAGCAAAGAAATCCAGAATCACAAATGTATGCAAATGACGGGGTGTTTTGCATGCTGATATTTTTACATTTTCGGCCTTGCATATTCAGGTGCTGCTCAGTGTGTGCCCAACAAGCAACATTAATCAAAATTACTCCATGTCTTCGCTCCTTCCTTGATCTTCTTCTCTGCAAACATTTTTGGGGGTATAATCCCTGCAATGTGGTAGATCTACTTTAAATCAAAGCTTTACTTAATGTTTTTCTCATCTGTTTTTAGTAAAAAAAAAAAGATGCACTAATGACTTTATAGGAAATTTTGTAACCAAGAAGTGGTCAACATTGAAATTTTTAATAGAGTTTCTTTCTTGTGCAGTATTAAAGTGCTAATAACTAGAATATCTTTGATTCCCACATATTTATAGATATATGTATACAGTTCTGTGTATAAATGTACAGATAAGTGTATCATTCATTAAGATATATGTAATCATACATATGGAACATATAGATAGATGGAACATAGATAGTTTTCCTTATTTTGGGAATGAATCCAAGACTTTATGTAGACACGTTGAAATGTAGCTGTTCCTAAAATAAGCTACATATAGAGAATGTTACAAAATGGCCTTAGGCCTGTCTGCACCTCCCTAGGTAAGGAAAATAGTGTATCATAATTAATTGAATTGTCATTTGTATGAACAGTTCTTGCTCTCTGCACCCTATAATTCCGACCTCTCTCTCCCCCATCCCCTTGCCACATTTTTCAGTCTTTTTTTTCTAAACTGCAATTAATCTCATTTTTAGTCCAATTTCCAGCCCTCTGCTAGTGTCAGAGCGAGTCCCCTGTTTTGTTCCTATTTGGCTTGGTTCCTCTGCATAGTCATTAAGGGCCCAATTAATGTCACCCTTTAGCTGAAGAGTGCTCATTTTTATTGGGGAGCTGACAGTCACCGCCATGAGTGCCGCAGTGTAATATGCATTAATTGCCCCGTAACACTGGTAATTACCAGTTCTTCAAGCCTCTCAGTAAACTGTCATGCCCAGACACGACTGCTTTGAAATAGATTACTCATTAGGAGGACCTGCCCTGTTTTCCAATGGGGGCTCGCTGGGTTGGCATGAAGACTAAAAAAAAAAAAAAAAAAAAATCTGGTGCTTGAACAAATAGTTGCCAAGAGCAATTTCCTATTACAAGTTCCCTATAACGGCTTTTCTTTTTTGTGCCTTCTTTCTTTCTTTTTTGTTTCCTCAGATGGTTTCTCAGCCATCACTTGAGGTAAGGATCAGACGAAGTGTTAGAGGTCCATCACAGATCTTGCTGATAGCACTTGGCTTGTCTTTTTGTCCCAGTTTGACTTGAATGGAACTGTGCCTTTAGGAATCACCATTCAAAACATAGCCCTGCCTTTAACTTGTTTCAACATTAAATGTATTATATTCATTGTTCCTGTCTTTATGAACCAAATGCCCTGCATGGACAGACTAATATTTTAGTAAAACTGTTGCTTAAAGTGGGCCACAAATTTGAAACCATCTCAATATGAAATTCTAGCTGAAATATTGATGCTAAAGTTGCTTGTCTCCTATAGTTTGCATACTGTACTGTAATAACTCTGCTTTAAACATTTGCTTGTGATTTAAATTTAATGAAATCTGCTCTGCATTCAAGATGAAAATGAAAATAAATGCAAAAAAAAAATTTAAAGACGTGTATAGATACGAGTGTCACCTTTGGTCTGTGAAGAAATTCATAGTGCAAACAGAATCAAACTGTTAGCGATCACGCATATTCTGCACACAAAGCTGTTGGCCTGCTTAATCACTCAAAATAGCATTAGATTTCACTACAGCTTTGTAAAGGCTCCATGTGCCTGCATTGCTGATAGCTCTCCAATCCCTTTAAGTTTTTCTCTTATTTTTTTTCCAAAAGCCCTTTGTGTCATTACCCATTTACCACAGAAAGGAGATGAACAGAATGTGAAGACCAGGGAAAATTCTCTCTCACACAAAAGTGCACAAAAAGAAATAACATACATCTATGTGCACACAGAGATTCACAAAGGTGCTGCTTTTGTTTTATCTCCCTTATAGCACCTGCTTCAGGCAATCTGGTCCCACTCGTCACAAATGAATTTTGTCACGGGCTTTCAGATTCTCAGCCAGCAATGTGCTAATGAAAGGAGATGGTACAATTTGAACTGACCAGGTAGCAGCCAGCAGTGCACAGCTGAGAGCAAGGGATGGGGACACACCCCTGCTAGAAAGAAAGACAAGTCAACCGTCCACTGATATACCCATTACCCTTCTCATTAAAACCCTGCAGAGCTCAGTGTGTGAGTGTGTCTCTGTGCTCTTGTGTAAGCGTTTATCTGTTTGTTTTGGTTGAACACTTATCGAATTGTTTATGACAGGCCTAATTGGGCTAATTGGAGACATTAAGATTACCTGTCAGCTGTGTGTATTCAGACTCCCTGTCTGTCTGACAACTTCTGACAAGTGAGGGACCCCGTAGCATCCGTCATGATGGAGCATTCCCAGGCCATAATCGGGACGATAGGGCCACTCTAATTTGATGTGGACAGGCTTTGCTGTGAGTATCAGCCTTTGTGTGTATGCTTAGTTGTGTGAGCAGGGGTGTATATGTTTGTTAAGTAAAAGTGAGAGTCGGCCAGGCTAATGGAGTCCCCTTTGGCAATGTGACAAAGTGATGAGGCAGTCTTAGGGGAAGAATGAAAGAGGTCTTCAAGTGTTTATAGACATGAGAGGGAAGGTGCTCGAGGGTGACAGGCTTCCCAAACTGAGTGACAAGAGAGGAGCACTGACATCTGTGTATCTGTGGGGTTGTGGACAATTACAATTATTTCTTTGTCAGAGAAGAATTATATACACATCCTGATTTTTTTTTTAAAAAAAACAAACACAAATGTAGTTTTAATTTTCAGTTAAGGCGGGTTAGGCCTCACATGACATTAAAAACCAATACTGTGTAGTTGCTGTATTATTTAGGACAATATTAAATGCACTTGTATTAGTGAAGTTAAGTAAACAGTACTAATCAAATGGTCCTTTTTATCCTCTTGAATATTTCAAAGCTGAGTGCAGGGCTATCTTTCTGGGCTTAAAGAATGTGGCTGTGCATATCTTTATCAGTTCTCCCTCCTTTTCTCTTCCCCTTCTGCTTCTCCTGTGTGGGCATTGTGTGGGGCTTTGCAGTGTCATCGCTATGACAGATCAACGCTGTCAGCCTAGGAGATCCCTCTGTTTGTTTGTTCTACTCCAAAAGGGGTTAAACTGTCAAGTTGACAACTCACGAGACCCTTAGACTCTGCTCTACTGCCTCTCCATGGCTCCCTCCCTCCCATCCACCTCCATCCCCAAACAAGTGAAAATCAATACCAGATTGCCTGAGGACCACTGTTTGGTGTGGGCCTGACCCCTAGATGTCCCCGACTCTGCTTCTTTCATTACATGTAGCCAAGTATTTAACTTCTATCCTGATCCCTCGCCTAATTAGTTTCGATAAGCTCTGACTCGCTTTCTCCCTCCCTCCATCTCTATCTCTGCGTCTCCCTCTTCTCTGTTACATGTGTTCACACACACAAGCACCGCAAACATAACGGACATTTTGCTTTCCTGCCCTTTGAAGAGATACTCTAGGCTGGGAGTAATAAGAAGACAAATCCCATCACACACTCACCAACATAAGCCCCCAGTTAGTCTTGAGGCAGGATTATTGTTTTGTTTGCTTAGCAAATTTTTTAAAACTACAATGAAATTAGATTTGCACCCCAGTTTGTAGTGAAAACACTGGGGATATCCTATGTTGTCCAAAATGAATTGTACGCAGCGGCGGGGCTGTTAGAACATCTGTTGGTCCTTGTCGTTCTGTGTCTGTTTGGTTATTCACTTGGAGAAAAAGTAGATATTAGTATTATCTTTAAAATGTTAGTTTAACTCTAAACCTTCTGATTCTGAACTTTGGTAAAAAAATTACTTATATATATATATATATATATATATATTAGTGTATATATGTGTGTGTGTGTGTGTGTGTGTGTGTTATAAATCCAGATTATCAATAGATTCCAGCTTTCATTTTTCCTGCAAGAGGTTCATGTTTTTGTGTCTGTAGACGTGTATTTACCTACCACCCAGATGTCCAGGTGCCGCCACTGTGCCGGCTAGTCCGTCGAACACTGAAAAGCCACAACGACATGTCGACCCCCCCTGCTTTGCTCGCCCCAAGGGGTTAAAATTACCCTCAGGAATGTAAACAGACTGCGGAGTAAGCACAAAGATTTTTGCGGACCTTCGCCTTCCTCCGCCTTCAAACTCGCCCCCTAAATTGGCGCAGTTTTAGACACAGACACAAAGGTTGATGGTGCTTTAACCAGCACTGGCTGACCTGCTGTAGCTGTGTTTAAGGAGCAGAACTTACACTGTCTGACAAAAACCAGATTTCTAATAAAAATTAAATAGTTTTGTTATTCTATGTTTTCTTTTATTTCTTTCTTCTATCTACTTTCTTTGTTTCATTTTTGTAGACAGATATGCATTCACACCAATTCATTAGGTGTGCATAGTAGCCTTAAGCAATGGAGTCGGGGCGAAGAAGTTCACTATTCCGAGGCGCTGACATGTTGATTTAGTGGTGGTAACACGACTGCACTTCCAAAGGTGCTGACTTGGACGAAAGCCAGGCCTCTCTTTCTCTCAGGGAGACATTAGTGACCACACTCTAATTTTGGGGCAGAGTTGTTCTCATAGATGCAGGGGTCAGGAGGCCTACACAACAAACATTCACACCTGCCCTTCCAATGCTTTTTATTCAGACCTCACTGGGTTAGTTGCAGGATTTACAATGTAACACTGAGTCCCAAAGCTCCTACAGAAATGGGACCATTGAATGATTGGGAATTTTTTTAATGAATGAACAATTAAAGTATGCTTTAAACATTTTACAAAAAGCAATTATTACTTTGTAAAAATATTAGATATTAAACTTTTTTAAACAATAAGAGATATAAGAATAATATAATTATACACATGTTTAATTTAATAAATGCTAAATGTTTTTAGAATAGGGAATTTTAGAATTTTAGGATAGGTTGAAAACATTTGAACCATTTGTTTGTAAAGTTGCATCATATTTGGCTTTCATGAATTATAAAAGGGTTTTTCTTCAACTCACATATGTATTTCAACACACATAGAAAACAAACAAAGATTTAAGGCACAGATCTTGTGACCTCATATATAAACCTGATATCCGTACATATGCACTCCTACTCTGTTGGACACATCAGATTTGCAGGCGCCCACTAAGGCTGACGCTGCCCCAGCGAGGCCAGATAGGGTTACAGTACAAACTGTTGTTGATTAGGCCCATGCCTGTAGTGGGAACCATCCTAAATTGAAAACACATTAGCCACTACGGTTAGGGACAGGATTAGGACCAGGACTATGCAGCAATGGATACAAAATGGCTGTCCCTCTGCCTGCTTTTGACCACGTTTCCCCAGAGACAGGTGGCAATTATCAGCCAGGGCTGCTGGGAGTTCACAATAACAGGTTAAAGGAGCATGTATCCCCCTGACGATGTAGTTCTCCTCATCTGAAAACCCTCTCATTCCCCAGTCTGCACTCTGTTGGGAGCTTCCTGTTTCGACACAGAACACATAGACCTATCAAACACCTATCAAAGGCGAATGGGACTCTGTGGTCATATATCCAAATTTTCACTGTAAACCGTGTTTGAAAAGACACCTCTGAGCTTCATTTGAATACATGCAAAGTATCCAGGAATTATATTTTTTTGTCATTTTTACTACATCAAGCAAAACATAATATAGGTTTTCCTTATACACTACTTTATCTAAATTTAAAATGCTTTCACATACCCTAATTCACAGGACACAGTTGTTTCCTGCTCTGTGATTTCAGAGCAATACTTGTGGAGGAGAAACCATTTGCAGCCATCTTTAGATGCAGGAGAATTTAATAATATTAGCATCAAGTGTTAATGAATACCCGCTCAGGGTGTCATAACTGAAGAGATCAAGCCATTTTTATGATGTAGAGAGTCATTACAAAGGATGGGAAGTCAATATCTAGGAAAGGATCAGGTGTGCTCTGACTCTTTAAATGTTAACCCTCATTCAGCCAAGACATCATAAGTCCATTTAAGAAATAAAATGGTACTGTGTTTTTATATATACAAATGGATCAAAATGGAAATTTTGGACTGGAAAAAATGTTTCCACGTAATTTCAAATCTACTTTAAAATGGATTGTTCTGCTTATCAGAGCTGTGATGTTTGTCCCTTTTACTGTTTAGAAACTGAACAGACAAACCTGCACCACACCTTGTTTGGTTTCGCTCCACATCTGACACAAACCAAAGTGTGTCACAGCTTGTTTTACCATAACGCTGAAGATCTGAGGCGGACCATCACACATTCTGCACATACAGAGCACACATGTTTCTCAGAGATGTGTTGCTAATGTGTTAGGCGACATGCTTGGTTAAGACTAAATGTGTTCCAAACACTGATTAAGACACCCTCTTCAGCTGAAGGAAGTTTGGGAGGAATGGTATCATACAACCAGTTCCTAATTTGAACCAAATGGGGCCATAAAGTTGAGTTTTTAAGCCTCCTATCTTGTTTTCAAAAACAAATGAGTGAGAATGTTTATCAGCCCAATCGGTCTATCATATATAACTCTAGTTATCAGTCAGCTGTCACATTCTGTGTGTGTGTAAGGCGATAAGCTTTTAGTTAATGTGAGAGGGTGGTCGGGGTGTTTGGAGTTTCTGAGGGGAGTTGAGTTTTGAGAAAGTGATACTGACGGTAGGAGATAAAAACTGATAGTGACGTGTTAGACGCTAATGGTTATTAATAAATTAACATGATAACTAGTCCCAATTTGGTCATGTGTATTGTTTTTGTCCATGATCTAAAGTTAAAGCTTTGATTATTGGTAATTGGTAAATTATAGATTGCATATTTGCTTATTATAGATCATGTAAAGCATATATCCTTATATCCTAATGCAGTAAGTTGACACATCTTAAACATCAGCGAAGAGGTGAGTAAAGCTGTGGAGTTCTGTATATTTTTAAAACTTATGGATTAATCCAATTGCAAATACAAATCTATTAAAGTGACATCATCACAGTGTACAGTTTTTTCTACGATCATAGTAACACTATTTCTTTTGCTTTCATCTGCATTTTGAGTTTAGTTTAGATTATTTTACTTATTACATTTGAGTTTGCGTCATCTGAACAGAACACTAAAAGGAAGAAATGTGTTTTTACGTTAGGCACGGGTAGTACACATCTGACAATTGTTATTGTTACCATGTAAGCAATTCCTCTTGTTGCTGCTCTTGTACTGAGATCCTAAAACAGGATACATACAGTAAATTAGCTCCTACTGCAACATAACTGCCATATCTTTTATAATGAACACTACCACTTACACATAAATGCGTACTGTGTTACCCACTCTACTGATAGTAAATATCTACTCCAGCCCTCTGTTCAACTTAATTGCAATGCTTGTGCAAGTTAAGGTGATAGTAATGTACAACTCTTCTATTGTTGCCTTTTATTTTTGCTGTACATGTCTGAAGTTGCTCATAAAGACCAAGCAGGGGGTGGGAAGTTAAAAGAAGAAAATGTTCTATTCTTAGCTCTACTCACGTAAATAATCTGTCTGTAGGAGGATATATTTTATATTCAATTCCTGTTATCTATGAGGAGAATGCTGTATTGTTTGCACCAAGGGTTGCACCTATACTTCCTGTTGTTGGATGTTGCTCTCGGCAGACTCAGTCTGGTTTGTGCACCTAAACGTTTCTTTTAGGAGTGTCAGATTAGCTGGCTTAATGCAAACAGTGACTGCAAAGCCATTAAACTACACGTGCTGTTGGATTTACAGTGATCAGCTGAATCTCCTGGCATACAGGCCTTGTGTCATAGCTGCCCTCTGAAATTATTCATCTACAAACATTGTAGCCTGACCTTGCAGATATACTTGCAGTGACTGGACTGTAGTGACTGAATTGTAAGGCACTTGTCACTAAGGCACACTTTTTTCCCGTCTTGTGGCTAAGTACACGGTTATTTTGTCTTCAGCACAGAGACCCTTTATTCATCTCCTTTTTTTCCCTAAGCGGTTTCAATGATGTCTGTTTTTAAAAGAAATTGAGCAGCTTCCATACCTGCATTCGAGAAAGAAGAGAAAAGACTGACTAAAGCTAGTGTTTGGCAGTGCTTTAGTAGCCTTACCTCATGACCTGATGTATGGATGCCGAAAACAAAGAAGTCTTTATGTAGAGACCTCTGAGACTTAGAGTTCACCCTCAGGTGGAGGCTTGCACTGTCTAAACCGTTGCTGGGGCGTTTGTTTAAAATGGCTCTGCGTGGCATGTAAAACTCGGTGAGGTTATTTTACAGTTGAATGAAAATTCATTTTTATTTTATTGATAATTCATCATGGTGTGTAATGTATTTTGGCAGAGATGTGTGGTTCTCAGTTTTTAAAAATCAAAAGATCAAATTAATCTAGTTTGTGATGCCAGTTGAAGGGGGAAAAAAAGTTTTCTTTTTTAATATTTGTATGTGTTCTGCCTGACCTCATATTTCTCAGAAAACAAAAACAGAATGAAGAAATTAGTAAATTAGTAAATAATTAGTAAATTATTTAAATTTTCTAATATATTTACAGCAATAGATCATAGATTATATAAAATACAGAGAAAACAATCAGTCTTTTTCTTAACTAGTAATAGAGACAGGAAGCGTTCACCATTCTGTGCAAAATAAGTAAAAAGCTAAGCAATTTAAAAATCAAAGTTGTTATTAATTTGATAGTAAAATAGGCTAAAATACAGTAAATATGTTTTTAAACTTTTGCGTTTTTTTTTTTTTTTTTTTTAATTATCTTCAATAAAAAGCTTTTAAACAAAAGTCAACATTACACGACACTGATTTGGGTCTTCAAGTAGCATTGCAGTAAAAACACTGTTTTAAAGGGGCATTGCTTCATTCAAACAATGTAAAGATGGCCAAATATTTAATCGCCCAGAAATGTAGATTCCTTTTTAAGGGTTTATGATAGATTAATGAGGGCTAAACATTACAGGAAGCATCCAGTCATCAATGTACAGTTCACTGGGAGTATGTGTCTCTGCACTTGAAATGAGTAATCTGCATATTTATGCTGACACTATAAATAATGTATAATAATACGTGGGCTGTAGACCAACAAGCACAGTCATCCAGGATTTTTCAGGAATGGCCTTGCTTATTTCTGCAAAACGATGCCAAAACACATTTTACAAATATTACAGCAGTATGGCTCTGTAGAAGAGGAGTTAAGGTGCTAATCTGGCCCGCCTGCTGTCAAGGCCTGTACTCTATTAAAGACTTTTTACTGTTTACTGTTAAATGGCTTTTTTTCTTTAGTTTAAGAATAATTGGAGGAACATTTTGTTTCCAAAGCTAAATGTGGTAACAAGCAGCTTTTTTTTCATGAGTTTGGTCTGCATTTCTGTCCTGTGACAAGGCTGCAGATAATTTTACAGTAGTTGCAAGTATTTAACAGCCCTGACTTCAATCAACGTTGATAGGAATTCTGAGTGCACAACATGTGGAAAGAAACCATTTTTAGCTGCCTCTTAAACCATTTGAGTGCAAGACACCTGGTTGCTCATTCTCAGTCCTGTTGTATAGACAGAGTCTGTGATCCCGTCAAAAAGTGTAAACCATAATAATTATCAAAACAAGTAGCACTTATAAGAAAAGTAATCTACTTGTAAGCAGTTGTACTGCTGTTCCTCTGTATTGTAATAGTGTATGCATTTGTCCACTGGGAGACAGGTTACTGGATGTAATGCCAGTACTGTGTACCTTGCAAATTTCAACACACAGAGTGTAAAAATACTACTACTGCTAAAGTGAAAGGATTAGTTGATTTTATTTAGTGTAAAAGCATGGATAGGGCACAATTATATACACACTCCTGACCCAAATTTTCTTCAACATGTTGCGAGCAATGAAATTTTATTTATGGGGGAAAAGGTGCAAAATTTTGGTTTTGATATATTATCTTTGCTCTGTTCTTACATACATGGGGTGTGAAAATTTATGTGAAAATAATTGCATTAAGTTTTCATTTACATGTCAGGAAGCAACATACTGTTTTACATAAATGTATTCTTTTAATGCACAGTTCTGTATGGGCCATGTATTGATGTGATGGGTTATGCAGTTGAATACTGACATTTGTACTTAGCCCTGTGTGAGGTTTGAAGGCATGGTGTGCTGTGTGTGCTCTGGCGGCTAATAACACTCCCTCTTCTCCATTCAGGGGGTTTTTGTTCCTGAGTGCCTAGTACTCATTAAGCTGCAGTAGTAAGCTGCTTGGCACCTGCTTAAAATGCAACCACCAGCCGCTCATTAACACTAACGAAAGCATGGTTGGCAGCCACAATCCACGCCCAGGCTTGTCAAGTGGCCCTCTTGCTGAAATTAGCTGCATTTCACAAACAATTTCACCAACTCGTTACATAGTTAGGTGTTTATTGGAAGATGACTGACTCTGACTTAGAGGTGGTGTGTGTAATAAGCTCATGCAAGGTTAATATGAGCCAGGCAGCATAATGGGACATTTGACTACAAATAAAAAGTGAACCTCCATTTAATGTTTTTAGACGCTACAACACACAAACGTCAGAGAGGCTATATGCAGTTGCATTATATATAGCTTCATACTTTTATAATTGCTTTTTGCAGGGTTTGGGTACTGGCTGGAACTTTTTCTCAAGAATGCCTTGCTGTAACCATCAGGTTTCATCTTTGCCCCCTGCCCTCCCTCTCTGTTATTGTTTCTATTCCCAGTCTAAGATTTTTACCTCAAGGTCTCTGTAGTATTGACTTGTAATAATGCTGAGTAAGTTTCAAAGTCCATTTATTTTCTTTACGGTATGGAAAGGCTTTGGTGACATGGCTCCCCCAGTGTTTATAATTTTGCTAGTTTCAATTTGTACTCTTACTCCCCTGACAGACCTGCGACATGATGTATAGTTCATCCCTGCCATATCTGTTGATGTACAGTTTTAACCTTTTCAGAGTTGTCCCTTTTCGCAGACCGGTCACCCTCTTCTCCCCCATTCAGGCTCACCTCCCTATCTAGAGAACAGGAAATGCATTTAGCATGGCGGGTAAACGAAAAAGATCGTAACTCCTTTTCTGAACTCATCTAATGTAAATGTTTAGGTTGAGTGTCCATAACATTTCCATATTAAGGATTGGACCATGGAAATGATGAGGGTTTGGGGGCTTGGGCTTTGTGCAGTACTGAGAGGGTGAACTATGTGTTTGACACCATGGTGAACTTGCAGTGTGCATCTGCAGGCTTTCTGCAGGGCTGTTAACTTTGGCCTGATTGCTCATGGATAGAGAACTGTAAATCACACACAGTACGGTGTAGAATGCAGGAATTGAGTGCAGCCGCATGTAGTGCTGCAAAAAAGAGGTGTATAACCACATATTTTCTTGTACATGTGTCTGTCTCTATAAATGTTAAACATGCACCACCTCGAGGCCCAGGTAACAGCACATGTTTAGCTAGCTACGATGACACATTAGTCTGGCGTTCATATTTCTAATTTATGTCACGAAAGATTGTTGAAAGTATGCCATGTAGGTATTTATAAAACTCTTGTAACACAACAACATAAAATACTAAAGATTCTCATAATGACAGTTAAAACAATAATGCAGTGTGTCAAAGTTTTAATAGGGAATGATTGATTACAGATTCAATGTTTTATGTACTTTACCTTGGAACTGAACTTCCATTGCTCTCCATGGCCTTTTGGCTAGCTTCCTGTCTAGTTCTCCAGAGGCCCCACAACATTGTTAACTGTCTGAGGATAGAGTATCTGGAACTGGAGCACTTTAGGCCACCTGAATCTGGTCTTGCATTTGGGGGCTGAAGTACTCTCTAGTCAGAGTTCAACTGTGACATGTCTTTATGCATGGCAGCTAATGTTCAAAGAAGAGGTATGATCTATATGAGCCAGAGAAGGTCCACGGGTGGCTCTTTGGGGCTTAATAAATAGCTTGACGGCTGATTTATTCCCTTACTGAAGAGAAGTAGTGAAATAACGTTGCACATTTTTAGTGAGGATTGCAGACCCCAGCATACCTTAAGTAAGTTCAGTGTCCATGACACATAGATGTAGTTGTAGCGTTATCGTAAAAGAACGAAGTACATAAATACAGAAAAAGGATTTGATAATGGCGTTCGAGTATTTGCCAATTAAGACACGATTGCTTTACTTTCTAAGTGCTTGTGAATCAAACAGCTGGACACAACTGCATTGGGAGACATTAACCACCAGATGCAGTGCTTAGCCTCAGATTTTGTGTTGACCTCTGTGTGCTCTGTTTTGTGCCAAAGGCTTCTGATGACAGGATCCAGGGGCCTTGGTGCAGAGCTTTGTTATTTCTTAGATTATTGTTATTCCACTGCCATTGTAAAGTGATCGACTGTGTGTCAGCCTGTCAAAAAAGATCTTTATCTTCCAAGTGGTGTTTGAGTTTGATTCAGTGCAAGTTTCCTGGATGGTGATCAAAGGAACATACCTAAGCAGCCTTATCTATTATAGATTACTCTCATCTCACTTGTGGCCCATCTTTCAATCTCTTTACTAATTTATTCCTGCTTTTTTTGGTTGACCTTTTATTTCCAAAGTCAACACCCAAAAGCTTTTTTTTTAAAAAAATATGAATGTGAGACCATCTGTAAAAGTCATTGTGAGCTACTTCAGATCTCTCGCTGACAGCAGTGATGTAGTAACAAAACACCACTTTTGTTTCTTTTGTTTTGTGCTGCAGGTTTGGTCCAGGCCTTGTGATCTACTGGTATGGTTTCATTGGAGAGTTGGACTGCCAGAGGGACAGAGGTATACTACTTAAGGACTGCTTTCCTACAGACATAGTCATCCTGTGCCATGCCACCCACCAGAACCAGTCACCAGAGAGCCAGAAAAATGAAAAAGAGTCCAAACATATCAGAAGTGGAGATGAAATTGTTGAAAAGGAAAATTAAAGATGAGGGGTTGAATGGGAGGGAAGAAGGAGGGCAGCATGGAGGTGGGGAGGGTAAGAATACTGAACTATGCAGGGGCGGATACTTGGATCCGGGAGCAATTTGGCTTTCCTGCAGTGTAAATCTACCCTGAACTCTTGCTGACCCTCTTTCTCTGTCTGCGTCTCTCCATCTTCCTCTCATTCACTGCTCCAAAGTAACTGCATGTAAACACAACACAGCGTTCTGTACATCTGACAGTACACGGCCAGATTATGCTTGTGGTCAACACCTGGCCCTTGGATGGCCTCTCACAGTGAACGACTGTGGTGCTGGACAGGGCCAAAGCAGGACGCGAGACCCTTCCTTATCACATCCAACGCCCTGGCCTTTCTCACTCTTTCCTGCACCTTTCCTTAGACAGATATCTGAGGTCGGTCTAGAGGCTGCGTGGACGTCTGCCTCTCGCCTGCGTCACTCAGTGCCCTCTCAGTCACTCTCTAAGGGGGTAAACAGGATCATTTGTGATTAAGGATAACCTCACAATGACATTTAAAATCTGTGTATGCTACAACTGCTACTCGTTAAATTCTTACTTTTGCTAGGAGTGCATTATTTCATTTACAGTGATTAAAAAAAATATTATTAGGAATTTCAACCTTTCATCAATTGACCAGACACCTTGACATTTTTTATAGTATGTGACAAGCAGCCAAATATATTTAGTGTTTCATGGTAACTGAAATTATCATCTTTGTTTTTCTAATTTACTAAATGCCCACTTGAATATTAAAGTTGTGATTAATGTTCTGTCAGCTCATGGCTTATTTAAGGAACTCATTTGTTTTAGTTCTTATCTCTGCATATTGTTATTTAAAGGCAACCTGGGGATGGGGGAGTGGTTGGGGGGTAATGACAGGAAAGTAATAATAAACAAAAACAAAACAATGGTGTCATAAAAAGTTTACAAGAGACTTCGTGGTGTCTAAGGCCAAACAAGAAAAATTTTCTCACACTAGAGTCTAACATGGGTCTCCTTAACAAACGTCCATTCATTAAGGCTGCTTTCCGGGATATGATTGAGAAAGATACAGCTCCATTTATTTATTTACTTTTTTAATATTTATGCATTATTAGTTTTGTACAAAAGGTAGTAATTAAATTGATACCAGCTGATACTTTTTTCAGTGATCCCTTTTGGCACGAAAACAGGGTAGACCACTGATCAGGCAGTCGGTGTTCTGTCCTCTCGTGGGGGCATTAAACCATCTCTGCATACACAAAGATCCACATCCTTCTTGCATAAAGTGGTCTGTAAATTTGGCTTACAATATATATTGTAAATCATGGATATTTTTAATGGATTAAGCTCTGAAGCTCTCAACTCTGCCACATTGTACTCTACCATACAGTACATGGAAAAACACCATTTTCACCACAGTCATCAATTCACATCCTAAATGAAATACTGTACTGTGCTTTATTTCCACCTCTGATTAAAATGGTAGAAAAATGAAAGGAAAGAAGACATTAATAAAATAATTTAAAATCCTATTTGCCCCCCCCCCTCCCCCTCCCTTTGCAAAATCCTTGTAAATAATTTTTACTCTATCTGACTTTGTACACCTGTCAACAAATAAAGTTTTGAAAAACTGTCATTAATGTTCCTGTCATGAGTGTTCCTGTCATGAGTATTAACACCATGCACTTTATGTACTCATACTCTAGTACTTCCTTGGCCATTTGTGCGCCTACAGGTACATGGAAACACCTGATTGCCATGGAAAGGTGTTTGACTACTTAGTGGTTGCACATCTTTATAACCCCAGTACATTTTATGAGCAGTTTCTAATGGAAGAAACACAGCAGAGCTCAGGGAACTAGATGTGAACATAAAGTTGAGTGATGCTTTAAGAGGCAGATATGCACTGCCTATAGGGGGTCCCTCTCCTGTCCCCTTCTTTATGGCACACAAAATGATAAGAGGAAAGAAAGTGAAAGGGTGAAGAACCTCCTGTCACCTCTGAGACTGGATCTTGTAAAAGCAGAAACATTTTATAACTGGCCCAACTGGAACAAAGTGCTGAAAATTAGTTATTGTTTCCTGATGTAGCTGATGGCAAGAAATCCTACGTGTTGTGGATGAGAGGTGTAAGTACCGCAAAGCTCTTTGCTTAAGAGTAATAATCACCAGAATTCTCACTCTTTTTCTTGAAGGAGTTAAAAAAAAAAAAAAACTTATCATGCTGTTTTTTTTTCCTTTCCTGCAGCTATGTACTGTTCATGCATTTAGAGAGATATGGTATGTGGGGGTTAAATACCACTAAAGTGTTACTTGATTTGTTACCCTTAAACCTCTAACCCTCAGCCGGCTCCCTCCTAGGCCTTGATCCCTCCATGAGAGGCCACTGGGTCACAAAGAGGTCGCCAGGCGGCAATGGCTTCCTCTGTCAGGCCCCCCACCTCCCTCCATGTGGTACAAAACAACTGTCCCCATGTGTCCCGTTAAGCTGAGCCCTATTGCCGGGCCATGGTATGCTTAGACATCAGTTTATGGCTCCTGTTGAACACAAAAAACAGAACAGAACTATTCACTATTAAGTGAAGGAAAATTCTCCATTGAACAAGAATAGAAAAAAATGGAAAACAGCAGATTCGGTTCCTCTCAAGTTTCAAGCCTTCCTGCCATTGTTTTCCAAGATGGCTGTTGCACAAAAGAGGAGCCAGGGTCAACTCCTATAAATTTGGTTGTGCACAGTGTGGGCTAAATAGAGCTTTTTTTAAACCTACTTCAAAGACAAGCGCTGGCATCATAGTCAGCTGACAAGATTTCCATGATGCAAATGCAAATATGGAAAAAAAATTATTGTAGCTGATACGTTTTTGGAGTCAGGGATCTTTATTTTGTGTTTTCTTTGCCCTTGTCTCCCACTCCTTTTAGATTCATTGTTCTTGTCACAACAATAACAGTCAGGTTCTTGACTGGTCTTTCAGTAAGGCCAGTTTGAAGAGTTCACTTCCTGGAGCCTGCATCACGTGTTGATGAAGAGAAATTTGATCCTTAAAAGCAGGATTACTCCTTCAAGTTCTATGAGAGCAACAATCCAGCAGGTACCCTGTGTTTCTTGCTCAACAAATCTGATTCGGGTTAATGAGTCATTGTGCAGAACTTGATAAATTGTTAAATCCATTTAATTTGATTCATGTGTGTTGACACAGGAATAGATAGAAAACCTGCTAAATTTTGCCTCTCGTAGGAGTAGTAAAGTCAAAGTCAGCTTTATTATCACATGCACAAAATATAAAATGGAAATTACATTTGAAGTTACTGTTAAAGTAGAAGTGCATATGCAATAAAAGTATTAGAACAAACCAATTGATGATAATTATGAATAAG
>JBAMHX010000022.1:13499938-13523007 GCA_037177515.1 Pseudomugil tenellus
TATATATATATATAGTTGCTTAGTAAATTAAAGAAAGATTGTAGGTCAAAATTGTAACATGTAAAATACGTCCAGACAAAGTTTTGCCTCACATGATTGTCTCTGCCTGTTTGGATCAACCCTGCCTCCGATTTAAGAAAAAATACAAAGAGTGAGAGAAAAAAAACAATCCCTTCTTCCAGAAAGCCTTTTCGGTGGTGCTATAATAAACCATTTTCCCTGGGCTTTATTGATCAGTCACTCTGAGCTAATGTAATTATCCTCATCAATAGGGGGACTGCAGGGAGAATCATTATGCAGTTGACATTGATAAATGATCAGCCAAATGCGGCCCTTTTCTCCCAGGGACCCCCGCCTCTGACCCGCTCACACAGGCCTACATAACGTAGTCATAGAAACACCTTATGGCAAGAGGAGCGAAAACTGCTGAAATGTTTAAAAAAGAAAGGAGGGCAACACACACACACACACTGACTGCATACACAAAACCTACAAACTGTCCCCCTGAGCAAGCCTTTTTGGGGAGAACCAGCTGCACAGCGAAGGACACTCAGCCCTTGCGTGCGCGCTCATTTTATGACCACCATCCAAATCAGCAGTTTAAAACAAAAAACAACACACACAACTTTTGTTTTCTTCTCACGTCGTGTGCAGATGCACGTGGTTATCTAAAAATATATTTGCATTTTTCTCTTACACACCATAAACTCCGCTTTATGCTCTGCAATAACATAAGCGTTATTAATATTTCGCCTCTTTTAAGAAGACACGTTTTGTGTTTCAAGCAGTGTGCGGACTTTTAATATTGTAGGGAGAAGAGTGTCTTCCTGAGGAACGGGCTGCATTGTGCAGCGGAGCAGAGGGAATATATTCCTTATTTTATTCCTGCAGCAGCAGCCCGGACTCGCTTTGACAGGGAGGAGATGAAGGGGAGGAGTTGTTTAGCTCGGCTGGATCATCCATCATCCCTGTCACACCGAATCGGCAAAAGGAAAGCAGCAGAGGCAATCTACCTTCTGTCTCATCGGGGAGGAGGTGGAGAAGGAGGAGGTGGTGGGGGTGGGGGGTTAAGAGAAAAAAAAACTATTAATATTAAAATCCTCTCCATCCACAGTAATCCTCGCGTTTTCTCTCTTTTTCATCTGATAATCTCCGCACAAAACGGCGGGCTTCTTCCTTCCGTTTTACCCACTGAATGAAAGACCAGAATAAAAAAAAACAAAAGTCTTTAAGGTGTTAAATAAAAGAAAAAGGCACACGATTAACTAAACTCTAGTGTAAAATAAAAAGCATTTTCCCCGCTTGGTTAAGGCCGGACATCCATCTGTGCAGCTATATGAAAAAAAATAAATAAATAAAGTTGCTTGTTAAGGTATCATGCAGTTTTTTATAAACAGTCATTAACAGTCAAGCTGGGAAGTATTAAAAATATTAAGAGTAATTAAATTAGTTTTTAAAAAATCCTGAAATATGTTTATGTGCAGCCTGACTGCATATAAAGCTAAAGCGATATGAACATTACTTGTAGATTGTAAACGCATCTCCAGGCAGATTGTTGGGCGCTTCTCAGTGAAGAAGCCTTTTTACAAGCAGAAATACAAAGAAACACGTAAAAGAAGCTGTAACTGCTTCTTACAGACCTTTTGATTTCATAGAAAAAATGATTATTTGTAGATTGTTAGAATAAATAAAATAAATGTAAAAGATAGATTTTTTTCATTACACAGATCAAAATAATGGCAAAATTAAAGATTAACTAAATAATAATAATAATAATAATAATTGTTATTATTGTTGCTAATAAACTGAACATTTATACAAAAGATTCATTACTTCAGTCATTTAAAAATTGGTAGCTAATAAAAAAAATAATAGGGAGAAATATGTAATGATCAAATTAAAAAAAACGAAGCAAAAGTTCAAAATTCTCTGCGAAAAACAATATTTCAGTCAGAGTGATGCCGACATTGGTGGTTTCAGGCTATGACTTGGATGGCCGCGGGCAAACATAGACAGAAGAGAGATGGAGAAAAGATAGGAGATGGCCTATCAAAGCCCATCTGTGGAGAGCCCGCGCGACAGTTCCGGCTTCGGCCGACAGGCGGCGCTGCAAAACGGCAGAAAGGAGCCAAGCACACACGGAGAGGCCCAATTCATGGCTCAATTATTCTGGGCGCAAATACTTGCTCTGCTGTTTGACTGAGCAGTGGGAGCTGTGATGGAAAAATCCACAAACCTTTTTGGAAATATTATTGTAAATTTTACAAAGGCAGAAATAAACAAAAATGTTTGACATTATCTTTAAGTAAAACTGTGTAAAGCAATTAAAATGTGTATTTTTTAAGTCTTTAAAAATTGACTTTCAATTTGTATTTTTGTCTTGCAACTGCATGTATGCATTTGCAACATTTAGCCATTTAGGTATATCGTAATGACACATCTGATAGTTTATCTTTTGAGCTAAAACTTAAATGACTGGGTGGCAAATTTGATCTGTAATTTGCACCCTTAATTTGCATTAGACAATTATTTATCATTGGATGGGTCCATGTGTCTAAATCAATTGCCATGGTGAGACGTGTATCATTTACTTATGGTCATTTTAAGAGGGCGCTTCAAGATTAAATGATTAGCCTTTTTTTTAAAAAAAAAAAAAAAAGAAAAGCTATAGCAAACAGCGTGCAAGAAGAGAGAACTCATGTATTTTTATGGTCATGTGCAAAAATAAATTTAACATGCAACAATATAACCAAACAATATTTAACAAACAACATGAGCTCGGTTTAAATGAGAAAAAAAGAAAAAGAATTACGACTTTGTATGTAACACAGTTAATCACACAAAAATCTAACAAAAATCCAAAATGAAATATTTATTACAGCATTTGTGACTGAACACCTTTTAAACATTACGTCACAGTCCTCTTACAAGTATTTAATGTATTTTTGACAAAGCTTAAGGGAGACGGCATTTTATCATCTAGTGAGGAACACGTGCTGAAAAAGGAAGGAATTCATGGACATACAATATCAATGCCACAGCAGATCTGAAACTAGCAAAAACATTCTTTTTCAATTGAGGTAAACACATAGAATATCTAACATGAAACAATTAATAGACTGAACTCTGTACGAAGTTTGTTACAATATTCCCTCAGCTTTTTTCCTCCCAAAAGCATTGAGTTAAGAAGTGAAGGTTTTTTTTCTTTTAGCTTTTCTTTCTTTTTTTCCTGTTTTAAGCTTTTTTTTTTTTTTTTTTTTTTTTGGTGCATCAACCATCAAATGCTTCTCCAGTGCCACAGAATCAACCTTTGTATTAGTACTGTCCATATGGCAAGTGTGATTGATCTGCAGATAAAGAAGCGCTGCAGGATGTTGCTTTTTCACAATTAAGCTTCCTTCAATTGGCTCTTGCCATTAAGAGTCCAGGGTACAAAAAGAAAAAATAAAAATGTATAAAACCAACACAATCCAGTGCTTGGGCAATTCAAACAAGGAACTTTTCTTTCTCCTTTAAAACCTACAGGGCAAACATTCATTCATGAACCAAAAAAAAAAAAAAAAAAGTAAAAGAACAGGAGGGGCATGACAAATGTTCAAACTGAATCTTCTGGAGAGATCCGGTGTCATTTAGCAGCCTTTCCCATCATGCCCTGTTCTTATGGGGGGGACAGGACCTGATTGCCCTCTGTGGTTTGAAGCCTTTTTGAGATGTTCCATCTTCTTATTGTTTTTTCTTTTCTTTTTTCCTTATAGTGCTGTGAGACAGTTTCTCCTCCAGGAAGGAGCACACACAGTGTGAGAAAAAAGGTTTACCTTTAAATCTAAAACTAGCTCAGGAAACATAAACCATGTGATCAACAAAAAATGCACAAGTTTTAACTTATTTATCTATACTTTTTATACTACAGTAGTTATAACTCTTGGAGTCTTTCTGTTGTTTCTTTTTTTTTTTAATCTTCCAGAGTGATATCATTTTAGAAGAGTGTGTCACTAGAAAGTGTACTGAACATGTTCATGATGGAGTGTTGAGTGAGTGCGCAAAAAGTGTTTCATTGAGTGTGCGTCTGTCCGTTCTTTGCACACATGTATGTCAAAGCATCCTCTGTTGATTTTTACCAAAAGCCCAAGACTTTACAAAGTGTTCTTGTCAGCTTGGTCCTCCAACTGGATGAAAGTAACAAAATTGACAAGTGTTTAAAAAAAAAAAAAGTATCACAGCTCATCTGGAATTCTATATCTTTAGTGTCAAATTCTGGTCAAAAGGGTTTGTTTTTATTCTTAAAAATAGTCTCAAAATAGGTGGGCTGTTTTTTTCCTTTTCGATTTTTTTCTTTTTTTGTCATAGTTGCTGTTGTCTTGGTAGCAAAGTTCCCTTATACTATCGGGCAATGGATGTCCAGGCCTTGTCCTCCAGTATTGGGGGTCAATGGGAGTGAGCAAAGGGGGTCTCTGCAGGCGTGGTCATTCCTGGGTGCAACGAGGGTCCTCCGTGCATCAGCATGGCATGGTGAGGATGATCGGGTAGGTACATGTGAAATGGAGGTCCGTGTCGGAGCTGAGAGGGATGAGAAGTCATCTGATTGGGGTTGGCGTAAGTGGGTGGGGCCATGCTCATGCCCACAGGACTGCTCTGAGGTACGTACTCCCCTGGCATGCCTGGCAGACCTAAGAAACAGACATAAAGAGAGAGATGTATTCATGCAGTCAATAAAACAGCTCTGGCTGCAGCTTTGACATACTCCTTCTCCATTAACAACCCTTAATTCAATTTAAACTCAACTTCACCAACAAAGAGCGTAGCAGATTTTATGACATTGTGTGTGTGACTACAGAGCTTTTAGCCTCTGCAAGTAAAGAGAGACATTATTGCAGTCGGCTATTTTAGGCTATGGTGAGTGGTTTACAATGCCCAATAGCGTTGTGGTCAGGTCTCAGGTTGGAAAATGATCCTCAGTCATCCACAGACACTGTAGTCCTGGAGGATATGAGGAAAACCAAACAGGCGTATTGATGTGGAGAAGTGCTAATACTTTTACAAGTGGAACAGTCAATTCCCCAACTGAATTTAGTGACAAACCGAACAGGCATTTTCTCCCGGGGACGTGTCTCTGTGAACATATTTGATTTAGAATCCCTTTAAGAAGTTGTTAAATAATTGAGGACTCGGTTAGTTGTATCAGCAAGACAGTGAACATTAAAGGCTCATTTCAACCCCTGAATGAGAGCATTTTTAGCTCACTTTAAGATGCAGAGTGTGGGTTTTAGAAGAGAAGTAGGAAACAGCATAGAGATTGAGCAGCTGATATAAAAGGAAGTAGAGAGAAAAAGAAGAGAGGAAAGGAGGTGGGGTATGGTGATGTTTGTTAAGATGGACTCCAATTCATATGTGTGGAAACTCCAGGATGCTGGCATCTCTCATGCTGTGACAGCACCCAGGACCCAGAGCTGCCTCAGCAGTGCCACTGTTTGGCTTTTCACATGCCTGTTTGTTGTAATCAAAGAGAAAAGAATAAGATGTGGTGGGGGTATGTTTCTGGAGCCTGGGACTAGAGTATGGGAACATGGCTGGTTTAGAGGCCTGGACCTTGGGGAGACGCAAGTGAGCAGGAGGTCCCGCTGGAGCCAGGGGGCCTGGGTCTGGGATTGGGTCTTGGCTGGCCTGCTTTGTAATGTGAACCCCAGGGGGATTAGAAGCTGTAATAGGAGGTGGAGAGGTCGCTGTGAGGTCGCTAGGCATGCTCACTCTCTGCATTCCTCCACCTTGGTACACTGCAATTAAGAAATTACACTGGAGGGCCTCAGTGAGGGGAAGAGGAGGAGGACAGAAAGGAGAGAGGGACAGCAAAGGCCAAGATTAATGACCAGTGTCAGTAGTCGAAAGCCGTGCCATTTTCAAATACTCTCTCCCCACGTCAGTTCATTTGAAATGCAAGTGTTTGTCAGAGCAGGTCTCTTAAAACCTCACTACTGAGGTCATAAAATAAATAAATCATTCAGGGCGTTAGGGTATGATGGGTGCCCTCGCCTCCATATAACCTGGAGCAGCTCCTTTTAAAAAGCCCAGCAGATGTTTTTGACACTGTAAGCTGGTAATCTCTGATCTTGTAAGCTGCAGTCATTCCATTAAGTAGATCTAAGGGCCTCCTCCCTCTCTTTATTATTAACAAGAGTGGTAAAACCATCTGAAGACAATAACTGAGGACAGACTGGGCCTCTCTCCTGCCATCTCTGCATGCCTGCCTCCCTAGCCGGCTGTGCATTTCTGTTATGGCACAGTAGTCCTGCTCAATGGCTGGCCATAATTGAGTACCAAATATACCATATTGTGAGGCTGTGTAATCAAATCAAGAGAGGATAATATTCCTCTGTATTAAGCTATTAATGTAATTGGTCATGAAGCATAAAGTATGTTACATAATTAAATAGTCTCAAAATTATATAGCCCTATATTAAGAATTAGCCAACCTGAGCAAATGTTGTCTCTGTGTGGCTGTTTTAGGGAACATTGCTTCCTGATTTTCTTTTTTTTTCTGCTGCCATTACCAGAGACAGGAGGGGATGAGAGCAAATGTGCGGGAGACGAAAAAGAAGGACTAGAGAGGTGAAATGATCTCTGTAAGAAGAATTGCCATTGTGACCCTTTAGAAAACTCCGTCTCCATTTACATATAAAGAGTTCTTTTAATCAAGGTAAGTGTTATTATACTGTGCGTCATTGGGCAAGGGAGTTTAGGTGTTAAATAAAATCTCCTCTGCCCTGCTGCCTTTAGGATGTGATATGTCTTGATTTTTCAAATGTCAGCACTGTGGCTGAATGGCCGGCTTAATCAGACTGCTGCCATTTAGCTGTATAGGTGGCTGTGTGTGTGTATGTGTGTGTGAGGCAGCAAAACTGTGACACAGAGAGGCTTCATCTGTATGTGTGAAAGAGATCCTCTCCTTTTGGACCCACCATACATGCTTGTGTCTACAAGCTTATAAATTTATCTCAGAGTCTCTTGTCTGTTCGTCCCAGGTCAGGCTTGTCACTGGCCTCCACCCGCCTTTAAATCGTCTCCCTCCAGTAAAAAATAATCAAAACACAGCCCCCCCATACACTCGTTCCTCACAATACGCAGCTCAAACCAAACCCCCAGTGAAGGATCGGCCTTGTCACCCAAGGCCCGTATATCTAGCTCAGGGACCGTAATGTACTGCGGTGTTCCCGTCTTTGCATATAAGATAATTTGGGCATCAATCCTTCCCCAGACAGATTTATGTCACTCGGAGGACAGTTTCACTTCTCCTTCTTTATCGCTTCACTGGAGCCTGCTTAATTTCCCCCCTGTCAGCCCCTTCCCCAGGAGATGTTATTTTTTCCCTAAATGTCCAACATTTGCATTGGCTGTCCAAGATGGGGAAGAGCGATGGTGCTGTTGTGATAAATAAATTTCTTCTTGCCATGCCAGCTTGTTTCTTCTCGCCCTCTGTTTTCAGTTCTTAGTCTTGTCTGGCGCCACAAGTTGGGTCCTTTCTGTCTGAGCATGGTTCCACGTTTACTCAAGCCTCCAATTCATCCTTGGCCCTCCTACCTCAGCGCTTAAAGCATCTTGCAGGCTAGCAAAATGTAGTTGCTGTGGGTTAGAGCTTGCTGTAAAATTATGGCCAGTGTAAGAAGAGATTATACTACTGCAGTGTGAAAGGGAATTTAGGATGGAAATAGTAAACACCTAAGCCCAGTGTTAAAAAAAAGAAAGAAAAAAAACTAGGAAAGAGCCCAGTACTTACTTCCCCTTTTTTCTTTGCGTTACATGATGGAGGTTACATGTAGTGCCATTGCCCATCCATGCCCATATTCATCCCCATTCCACTCATAGGCCCTAAAGAAAGGAGATAAGAGCGGGTCAGCAGAAGTTAGAATTACAGCAAAGTCAGGCCCATTGACAGAGAAGGGAAGTCTGTT
This sequence comes from Pseudomugil tenellus, assembly GCA_037177515.1. Classification (NCBI taxonomy): domain Eukaryota; kingdom Metazoa; phylum Chordata; class Actinopteri; order Atheriniformes; family Pseudomugilidae; genus Pseudomugil; species Pseudomugil tenellus. The sequence goes on from JBAMHX010000022.1 coordinate 13,507,882, forward strand.
AGCTTAAGATGGAAAATAACAGTGGAAGAAAAAGGAAGACATACAAAATTGGCAAATAATATTTATTTTGCAATGCATCTTACAAGTCCTGCCGCAATGATGATTTCTGAGGCGTTTATCCAGATGTGTTAGATTATGTTTAAAAAAAAGTTGTTGGTGACGTCAAACTGTTAGGGGATTTTTAAGGAGAAGTGTTATTTTGGTGCACTGTTAAGTCTAGGTTTATATAGTTGACTTCAGGTACTGCTCCATGCTGAGGTGACCTAATCTCATGCTACAAACAAGAGGATCACTGCTGATCAGCTCAGTGATAGGAGTGCAACTGGTGAGTGGTAAAGCAAGCACGATGAAGGGGAAAAGGGATGAAGGGGGACAGGAGGTGGTCAGACTCACCAGCTGGTCGAATCCCCATGTGCTGCTGACCATCCAGCACGAAGCTGCCCATTGGCTGGCCCTCTGGACTGTATGCTGCTCCTTGGCTCACTGAAGGATCAAGAAGAAAACCTGATTGTAGTCAAAACGTGGACATAAAAAAGGGAGTGGGGAGGGGGAGAAGAAGAGAGAACACACCAGACAATCAGCAATTGTCCCAGCTCCAGCCCAAACATACTGTAAGACATTGTGCTCATGTTTGTGGACCGCAATGACTGACGCGTGGCATGCAAACACGCATACAGTAGGTCCTTATGCATGCAAGCACACACACACTTGTGTGTACATGAAGCCTGTGTCATTCAAAACCACACTCACAGGAGATACATTGTTCTCTAACTGCAGAAGAAAACATGCAGTTTGACAGGAAAACAAGAATTTCTGCCATAGCAGGCAAATCATTTCTCAAGTAAGGAACCGCAAACTGCATGTGACACACAGGTCTTCTCTTAAAGGAATAAAACACACAGTTAAGAAATGACGATAAAGATGGTTAAATCATTTCTTATTAAGAATGATTTTATTTGATTAGCCATCATGAAACACACGATAACAGAAATCAATTTGCTTCGTTGCATGTGTGTTTTTTTTATGTTGTCAGCATTAAACTAATGCCAGCCGAATCTGTAGAAATGAGTGCATTCTAGAAACACAACAGAATTATCTAGAATAATCTGTAATTCTTAAAGATTAGGGGGAGATGTTAGTCATGCTAGGTTTTTATACACTGCAGATTGGCATACATTAGATGTTTGTTGTCTAATATTCAACACAAAATGTGCAATAACTACAGAGTCGCCCACATTTATTAGTGCATCTCCTGTTAATCACGGCTTGTGCTTCTTTGAACGTATACCCACCCCAGAAGTAGAGATCGTTTTAAGCCGGCAAGCTTGCTAATCAACCAAAACAGCTTTTCCCTCCCTGAGACAAATTACTTGGCTTCGTTTTGGAAATAATAAGTAAAGCTCAGGGTGACTAAATCATTCTACGAAATAACAGAATAGTGTTTTAGTACAAAGTATGTACATTACTTGTAAGAAATATGAAAAAATATGGATAAAACACATCTTATTTAATCAAACAATCATATTAAAACTGAATCTCCCTCAAAGGCTTTGTATTCACAACTGAAATTTGACCAAAATTTATTGAGCAGCCTTCACATGTCTTGATTCTTCAAATTTGCAGGGTTTCTGCTTCACATCAAAGGCTATAGAGATTCTTGATGTAATAGAATAAAAAAGCAGCTGAAAAAGTGGGAGCAATCCTCTCTTTAGCCCTAGTCATTGAAAACAACACAGAATTAAAGAGGAGATAACTCAAAAAATGCTGCTAGCATTTATGTCACTCTTCTTGTGTCCAATTATTCATTCTAATAATTCACAGAGAAAATGCTAATATACCTCTCCCCCCACTTAGCCTGGGAAATCTCCAATTAAAGTCAATTAGCAAAAGGCTTGCAACACTGCTGAACATATCGCACTAAGAAAATGAAAAAGAAATGAATGGCAGGAGAGGAAAAGGAGGAAGCAGAAGGTATTTTTCACTGAAGTAGGTGCAGTGACACCCTGTTCAAAAATCTGGGCTCCAGGCATTATGAGTTGCAAGTTGCCAGTAAAGGATTTCGAAAGAGTGTCTCCATAGGAAAAGAAGAAAAAGGAAGTAACATTACTGTAGATTAAATGGATTGTTCTGTTTTTTCTGTTCTTTTTTTAAATTATTTTATTATTTTACCTGCTCGATTTGACTGGTCGATCATGGGTTGTACTATTCTTCTCCTGGCATTAATAAACCTGGCAGAGAGGAAAAAGAGAAACAGAGAGAAGAGAAAAACAAACTTTAAATCACTCTGTATTCACACACAGAAAGATTCATCACAAGGCTCCACAAAGACAAACAGTTTTGCATGACTTAATGGCAACATTAACCACTGAGTCCTTGAGAGGCACATACAACAAAACAGTAACAAACAAAAGGGCAATTGTGTGCTGACTTGGGAACCCAGTAAGGGATACATTTAATGTTCCATATGATCTATTCACCCCTCTTTTAATAAAGCTTTTGATTACGTTGGTTGCTATGGGCACCAGGGAGACATTCCTCAAGTATTAACTGCAGCTTGGGTACAGAAGCTCGAGCACATCCTTTGTTTTCTTCCTTATTTCTCAGTCGGTCCTGCAACCAGCTGCATAAAACACAAAATAACTGCGTACATACACAGTTTTGCAATGTTAGTGCTTAGTTCAATAAACAAATTAAATTTAAGTTGGAAAATGCAGTATACAATTGTTTCCTTTCATTGCACCATGCCACTCCACCCCAACCTTCACCGTCCCCCTCAATGGGACCCCCACTCTGGATGCATTGTAGGGGGTTTTGCTCCCCTTCCAGCTGTCTAGAAATGAGGACCAGGCATGGGCCACTCCATGCTTTCACAAGGTATTGTTATGTCAGTGAGCCCATCAATTAGGCTGTCTGAAGTTTTATCACCACCACAGCAGCGAATAAGTGCAGCTCCACAAAGCCTCCCCAGCCAGGCATGCTCCTGCGGCTTTTCCAATGTAGAGCCGGAGGTCACCAGGAGGTGAGTACCAGCCAGGGGCAACCTTTTTAACTTTCATTGGGGTGCCTTGGGCTGTGTCAAATACTAGCTGACCACTCAGGGCATCCACGTTCTACACCTTGCTCTGTGTATATTTTCTCCTTTACCCTTTTTTCTAATATTGCCTTTTGTTATTCACTTTCAAAATCTTAAAACATTACAGCTACAGGTACTAGCATATGGTTGATATTAAAGAGGGGTTTCAAATCACCTTTGGAGCTGTCCAGTATACTGGTTCTAAAAAGAGGAGAAAGAGTGAAGAAAAAAAAGAAAAGAGTTCACCTCCCTCTTTTAACGTACGGGCCCACGGCACCATCAATACAACTAAAGAACTGGTCATTAGAAGGAAGGGAGACCTGGAACCAATTTGGGCTCCTAATCCCCCATGAAGCCCTGATACCTGCCCTTACCTTCTCCAATGAACTTAAATGTCTGTAATCTGCCTAGCTCAAAGTGACATGGTTAAACGTACAAAATGCACGGCTGGGAAAAGAGAGGCGCGGTACTCATTTGCCAGGGGGCAGCCAAAGTGCAGGTACGCAAGGGTGCTGTGGGCCCCTGATAGAAAAAGATGAAACAAAGCCATATGAGAATAAAGGAGGAGGATAGGAGGTAAATCAGAGTTGGATTGGAAATCATATGATTGTAACGCATGATTTGTAATTTAAGGGTGGATTGAGGATTGCATTTTATTAACTGGGGAAGATTTTTTTCGATTTTATTATTGGTAGAGCAAAGAGGAAAGAACATTTTCAGATAGGTGTGCTGTGAGAAATGCCTGCAAAGCTTAAGAGAGAAAAACTGTTTGAGCATTAAAACCAGCTGAGCAAGTAAACAGTGAGACATTCCTGGTGTTGCACTTTGTCTTCAGTAGTGCATTGCCTGCCAAAATACATGTCCTGCTTTCTCCCTTTCTAGATGCAGTGAGGGGCTCAAAGTCACAACCATGTGCATTCTTACCTATTGTGGGTCATAACCATAAACACATAATATTGGGAATGTTCTTCTCAGGTGCTAAATTTGACCATACTGTTTCCAGTGACTGCAGAGTAATACTCTGGAGAGCATGCTTTAAGATCAAATCGACATGACATTTTTTTCTCTTTCAGTGTTCATTTAAAAACTGTGTTTTCATCCTGTTTTTCCAGCTTCTTACAGGAAATGTTTAACTTAAACGTGTACATGGAACGACTACAATGTTTGCTCTCATTGAAATATGTTTTTGCAAGAAAAAAACCATTGCTGTGTAGACAAACATGGGTATTCAAATATATTCTTCTAACCTCATGCTTGTGAGATGATTCTGCTTTTAGTCAACATTCCCTGTTCACTAACCCCATAACACACCACAAGTCACAAAGATGCTGATTTTGTGCACTAAGCAAGTTGCCACAGAAACCAGCAGGCAATGAGGTGCAACAGAGGGAGCTTGGGAGGGGGTGACCAAGAGCCCCTCTCGTGGCCTTAGAGCACCTTTTATCAGTCTGAGTAAAGCCAATTGAGATTATCAGAGCCAGGCCTGATAAGAGTGTTTTCCCTCGACCCGTGAGCTGCTAATGGAGTGTGCTTAGAACAACAAAACCAGGAATCCTCCAGAGATGGAGGCCAGTCAGCTTGCATGGACAGTCAGATGGATGAACCCAAAACCCCAAGTGAGACACAGAGGTTGACCACAGGGACGGAGAATTCCTAAACCACTTGCTAAAACATACGTGAATAAAGTAAATCTACACATTTCCACCATGGACATGACCGCAACCACCGCCAGTGTGTCCGAAGGCTAACCAGAACACGGGAGGCTCACAGGGGACGCTAGCTTAAAACCTCTAACCCAAAGCCCATGTTTTATTATCTACATCTGGTGGTCTAGCTTATTATGGCCTGCCTCTGCTCAGTGTTAGTGCACAGAAAGACCAACACACATACATACACAGTACACAGAGTTCCTCTCAGCATGGGAACTCCATGCTGTCTTCAAACAAATAATTAAAGCCAGGGTTAGGAGGTCACGAGGAGGTCATTTGTTAGGATACAGGCCAGAATGTGTACAATACCCCAGGAGAGAGCATGTTGGTGTGGGTAGGGTGTAGGAAGCAGTCTACTGCTATTTAATGAGAGCAGCTAATGTTGTCTAACCAATAAGCCTTAAACACATTTTCATGTTTCATATCAAAAGCTGCACTTGCAGCGCTAAGTGCACTTTGGAGAGTGCATGTGAATATATATGCACGTGCCAGTCAGTGTGTGTGTATTGTGCATGTCAGCACATTCTTTATTGCCAACTGGCCCACAGTAGCACTTCCAGCTGACATGCCCTGAAACGGCGAAAGGGATGCATGTGTTCAAACACAAATTTGAGCAGATACAATATGCAACAACTGAGACTCCCGTGCCTTGATAATAATAAAGTGGTTGGTTTACAAGAGCTCTGACTGTTGAGGCTTTGCAGATCACAAAGGAAAATAACAGACAGATATGAATGATGGAGCCAGGGCAGCAGGAGTCCACTTGACACAGGGTCTCCACAAGGCTGGATCAACATAGCATCCATGGTTAATAATATCTGTTCTCACACAAGGGGGCGGGGGGCTTTTGAGAAAGCCTCTTTAGGTGTTAAATACCCTGTCTAGCAAACAGTGATATGCTATGAGCATGTCAGGAGGATTTAAAGCATGAAAATGTATATAATCTTGAACCACAGCTTTATGTGACTTCCATTTTATGCAACAGACTGCAACTGTGCTGTCAATATGCTATATGTTGTTTGAAGATGTAATCACTGCAAACCAGTTAGTCTGAGTCAGGGCTTGTCTATATTCTATTTTCTCACTTCCTCATCCCAATCTGTCAGAAGGCCCTTGTTTCTGGTTAACTGACTTGCAGCCACACCTGGTAACTCGCTCCTGTTGTCAGCATTCCTTTCCTGAGAAATTGTCATGCCAAACCACCCTACCCTGGAGCACAGCCAAGAGACAGTGTGTGTGAGGGAGGGAGGCGAGACAGAGAGAGCCTTGCTGCTTAGCTGGCCAATTGCTGTGAAGATCAGAGGAAACCTGGCCAATCAGGAGTGGGGTCTTTCACTTGACGAGTTTGTGATGAAAGAAAGAAACTGAGCCATAACTAGAGTGAGTCCAAAGACAGAACCGGAGAAGTATCAAAAATGTATTTTCATTTAAATAAACCACAGGCTGTGCAAAATATAAAGTATCTAAGGAAATAGGGTAACCTTGAAATTGTTGACAGTTTATTACCTTCTCGACTGACCAGCATATGTCCATTTCGAAAGCTCATATACCATAGAGAGGGAGGGGCAAGTTTCCATTCATCGTTCAAATGCTCGGGGCCCCTGTCTGTGTGCCTTTGTAGGAAGATTACATGCAACACAATCTGAACAAGAACGTGCTGATCTCAAGCCATGATCACTGCTTGCAAACACAACTGTCCTCTGGTTCCTATTAAAGCTCATTGCTTCCATACTTCCGCTTCAGACAGAAATAAAGATACCAAACCCCCAACAATTGAGTCACAACTCACTGAAATTAAAAGATGCAATTTTTTGGTTTGATCTTCTCTTCCAAAAAAAAAAATAAAAATAAAACAGAGTGAAGAGGTAAATCATTTTCTGTCCTTTAACCAGGAAGTGCATGCAAATCAAACCCATGAGGAGAATGTGTTTAGTATAAGCAAATACTAATTATGGTCTGGTCTGAGAGTGGGGCAGTCTGGGGCAACTGAACTGGTCTGGCCAGGCCCCCTGTAACAGTTTATACATACAGTAGTTTGCCACCAGTCTGAACGTACATACAATGTGAATTTATTATAAACTATCACAGAGGAGTTTCTCACACACTCCACTCTTCCAGGATGGAGATAAAGGACAAAAAGATAGGAAAAGAACAAGGAAGCTTCCTCAAACTCACCCTATCAGAAACAAAATTTTCCTTTTTTTTAATCCCCACTTTCCATCTCTAAGCTAAAACAGGAGTCAGGAGGCATACGCTGGGTGAACATTACCTCACCCCCATGTTTGATTTAGTGCAGATGTGAAGCGAAACAAGGGAGGAACGGTTTTTAGGAACGTCAGAGAGGGCCCACGTTTAGGGCAGCCACCGTGTTTACATAGTTTTACCTCTGTCTATCTCTCCCTCTTTCTCTCATCCAGAGTGCCTCCATACCCCCCCACACACACTCTTTTGTCTGCTTCTGAAAGGGGGACTGTTTCACCTCTCCTCCATGGACTTTCACTGACCTGTTTTTCTTTCCCTTTTTATTACTCCATTCATTGCCCATTTGTGGCATCCCCCCTTCAACCCTATATGACTAACATTTGCATTGCTCTGTCAGTCTGGCTGCCGAAGTCATTTCTCTCTGAAACCCGGGGAGTGCGTCATTAAGACTCCAGTGGAAAATCAGACAAAGAATTATATATTTGTGTTTCAAACTGACAAGATTTAACGAGGAGCTAATTAAAATAAATCAATAGCACTGCGGCATGCTCTCTGCCTAACTCTCTTTTTTCGCTCTGTTACACCACACAAAAGAGGTGGAGTACTGCAGTGTGATGCGTAATGCTAGGCTAAAAATTGTTTAGCTGAGATTTGACTCCCACTGCTACCTGTGCACAATACAATGAATAAATAGGAAGTCACTTACTCATCACAAGAGTTTAAAAAAGAAAAAAAAAACAATGTCACTGTCGCAAACTTTGACATCTCCCCTGCTATTTACCCTCCCATCTAACACCTTCTCCCACTACCGTCTGTCCAGTGAGGGCATGTCACCTCTGGGCCTTGCAGTCCAGCAGCCTGACCCCTACAGGGCGGGCTGTGCGGCCCCAGCTGCTGACTGTCCGTCAAACACCTCCAGAGCAACATCGGGCCAGGAAGACCACGCTTGTTGCCCCTTTGATCCGGCAAGCAGCAGCTGCTGCTCCACACAGCAGCACTTTGTTCCTCTGTCTCCTCACCACACTGTCCTACGGCACAAAAACACTGAATCCGGTACAGAAGTGGAGGGAGATAGGAGAAGGGGGAAAAATGTGGGGGTTATAGAGGGGGGGGTAGGGGTTTAAAAAAAACATTTTTTCCTTACTACAACACCAACAAGCTCTGACAACATCAGCGGGGGTTTTTCTTGGCCTCAACACAGCTTTTAGGCATCTCCTGCTTGACGCTTCACCCTCCCTTCTCTTTTAAGAGATATGATAGTTATTGTTCAAATCAGCCAGGGTGAATGGAATGGACTGAGGCCAAGCCCGCCCTAGGCGTCAACACACCTGTATGAAAGAGGCCTTATTGTAGCAACCCAGCATGGCTAATCTGCCTAGCTCTACCAGTTTTCTGATGCAAGGGGGATATGATAATCTCTTCTTTTTCTCTTTCGGCTAGACAGCTCTCAAATATTTCCTCAATTAACCTCCACTTTTTAAGAGGTTGGCATTTCTGCTCAGAAATATTTGCTTGTTACATTATTTGTAAGTATATCAACTAGACAGAAGGGACTACAAGAAAAGTTTGAAGCACCTCTCACGTAATGCTAACGTCTACCTTTCTTACTCTTGCACCCCCTCCCTTAAGACAACACCTTATTAACGTGCATAGGGCACAAAAGGTATTTTCTGCTTGCCCAGGAGCTAAGGGACCAACAGCTGTGTTTTCTGTTGTTTGAAGTTGTCTGAGAACTACTACATCAATATTAGCCTCTGTCAAAGGTTCCAGCACATAGCGCATGACAGAGGCCGTCATCGCTGGAAGGTAGCGCTCATTCCTCATAAGCCAATTTCTCACCTCATGGGTGGATGAGGGCTTCCTGCTTTCATGCAGTTCCAAAAAGATACAAAACAGAGATGTACACACAGGCTGACTCACACATACTCATGCTCAAGCAATTCACAGAGGAGAGCAAAGAGGACTAGAAGGTTCTATCCACTGCTATCATTACCCAAGCCTATGTATCAACCCTCCTGAGATAAGTGGGTGTGCTTCTAAGATCACCCCAATTTCTCAGTTGTGAAGAGTGCCACACTATTGCCCAGATTTTCCTCTTCCTCCCCACAGTGCAACCTTTGTATGTCTCTGTGGAGAGGGCAGATATAATCTCGGTTTTCATCCACTTTTCATTGCTATCACACAAAGTGTGGCTCTTTAAGCCTTCCATCTCTCCTGTGTTATCTTTCCATCTCTTATTTCCTTCACCCTCTCTTTGTCTCCTGCTCCGTCGTCTTCTGTTCCCTTTTATTCTCGACTCCTTTCTCCCTGTGCCTGGTAATCGAGTGAGAGAATCAGTGACTCTGTGACTCCCCCTTATTGTCAGATATCAAACAGGGTGGCTTTGTGGATTACCAGGGGAAGCTGATAATGACATGATAGAGGCGTGATATTTCAAACAAAATTGAGTGTCAATTGCCTGCATCGTCTAGGCAACACAAGTGTCTGTATTGCAGCAACCAGGCAGGAAATAAGGCCAATCTATTTCCTTTGCATCATATCAAACGTCTCTTTTCTTCCTTGTTTATGACTATAATGGGTTCAGAGGACCTGCCAAGAGCAAGAGCTATCCTTGCACAGCACACAAATGTGTGTTTGGGTACATTAGTGAGCAACATGTGCTGGACATGTACCTTCACATAGCAACAAGGGTTGATTTTTTTCCTTGAACATACCAGAGAGAAGAATTAAATGAAGGAAGCTGTGTCAAAAGTGACCTTATTCCAATTCATAAGCATATATGTACTTTCTGTCACACTCGTACAATTTTTTTAACCTCATCATGCTAACCACCTTAAATTTAGGGCAGACAGAACTGAAAGCAGATCAACTCATGTAAAAGTAGCATGTAATTTTTGAGATGATCTAATGCTGTTTCGGTGCAGTCCTCAAGTCCTCAAACAGACCACTCGAGAGTAGAGAGCTGTGTGCGTGTGTGCATATTTACACATGCATGTTCAGAAAGGGATTCTTCATCCAAATGGAATGTCATAGTCTTCTCATAGTCCTGATTCTGGCATGCAGGAGTTTTTCGATTAAGCACATTTCCACAATGTGTCTGAGTGAATGAGTTTGCGACTATAACACATAAGTGACCACAAGATTCATCGGTTAAATGCTGTCAGCTTGCCTCTCAGGTCACCGTTGAATAATTAATCTTAATTTCAATTGCACATAACTGCTTTGACATACATACGCTTGAACACACAGTCGCACATACACATGTGCAGGCACGATCAAAAGAGGAGTTTAGGGCTAAAAAGCCAAGCAGCAGGCTTGTGATATAAATAACATTTGTTTGTGGAGGGCACTGCTGGCAGAAACGGCAATGACACTGTGGAGCAGACCACAGGGACTCTGATGTGTCTGGTGGCCTGAAGCAAGCCCTCTGCCTCTCAGATCAGCTCTACCACTGACTGTGCACAGCTCTGACTGGCCTCCTTCATATGTGACAGCCTTATACAAATACATCAAAGACACAGTCAATTCAGCCTAAACTGGGAAGTCTGGCTCTTGAATTTAAGTCTGCTAACTGTCATGTTTGATTTTTTTGTAGGAATGTTGTATTAACAGCTTTAAAATACCTTCTGAGATTTACTTTCACTTTGTTAGGTTTAGGAGATCCTAAATAATTAAATATACCATTAAACATTGAGTTTGAGTAAGTTAAACATGAATGAAGACTCACATTTTTTTTTTCAATTAAACGTTTTAAACTTCTGTCAGTAATGCTGCTGTATATGTACATGTCAAAATAGATTTATTTGGGGGGGTAGGTGAGCGGCTACAAATAAAACCTAGATCCATTAGGGAATAAGTCACTCCCACTGCTGCCCTCTCTCACTTCACGTCCTCACACACTCCTAATTGAAACATCATCAGTGGTAATGGGAGGAATAAATATTCATAAGGTTGGAAATAGAAAAACCCCAGATTAGGAGTAATACACTCTTCATTGTCTCCCTTCTTCCCTTCTTTGTTTCTCAATCTTGTTATCTATGTTATAATGTGGGCTACGTCTTCCTGCAACTTCTGAAAACCGTATCAAAATGCATGTGTGTTCTTCTGTTTGCATGCAGAGAACATGACAGCAAACTGCAATTTTTAATTTTACACTTTGTCTAAATTACTATGTTAGATAATGCAAAGAATTTAGGTCAGTATTTGTGATCTTTATTCAACTCTCTTCCTTGTAAAAACTATTATCCAGATGTTTATCATGCACACACACATCTACTAATGGATTTTCAGAACCAATAGCTAAGGGGGGAGATGATTGCTCATGGGCTCCCAGAGTGACTGATGCCTCATCCATAACAGACCTGAACAGGGGCAGAGCATAGCTTGAACCACCAAAGGACTATATTGATTTATAGGACCATCCATTATAAACTTATTGGCCTACATCTTAAAGCCACAGAGGGCATAGAACCACGAATAACAGCGTCACATAGACAAACATAGACATTATGCTATTAAGGGTGTGATTACAACTCTCTCACATGTTATATCCCAAAACACTCAAGAAGGGGATGCAAGGTCACTGCAGGTTGTTTTAAATGTGATACCACACAAACAAACTGCAGATAAAAGATGGAGTTGCTCGATATCAAAATGCAAGGATAAGGAGAATGTGAAGCGTGTAAAAGGGAGGTAAAGAAAAACAGGCGGTAATAGAAAGAGTGAGAGAATGAGCATGTCTGGACAGAGAGAAAATACCTTGTGGAGGTTCACAGAGTTGAAAGAGCTCAACCAAAGAAGGAGCTCCTGTCCTCTTTGGCTCCAATACACACAAACATCCACACATACCCTTAAGGCCATTTTGCTACACCTGGTCACCTTTATCCCTTTTAGTCCTGCAAACCCCGCCCGTCCTCCCCAACACATACACAACATCTAGGCATCCCATTCACATTGCCACTGAGGCAGCCTGTGGATAATACGCAGCTCCTCTGGCTATCTCCCTCAGCAGATAAAACTAATTATTCCAAATCTACTCTGTCAGGTTGTCTCATCCTCTGGGGCCTTAGTTTAATTCTCTCTTTCTCTCTGTTTGTCACTGCTTCTCTCTCAGTCATAAACCCTGAAAAGATGGAGAATCTGTGGCAACTGACCTCCATAGTAAAAGGATAAACAACGCAAAGGGCCATAAAGGCACATGTAGCAGTGCAGCAGCTGAAGCACCACTTCCTTTGTGAAAACATACCTTTCTTTACAACAGCCAAAACATTTCTAAAATGCAAGACTACATCAAGAATTAAAAGGCAGAACAAAAAGTAGAGATCAAGCAAAGAAATCTAAACAATTTAAAAAACAGCACAAACAAAAGAAGGCAAAAAAATACATGACATCACCTGGCACATAATCCAAATGACTTATCCACCTATTCATAAGCTCCGTCTCTCTATTGGCTCTAGTCGTTGGCACCCATGTCAGGTTTTAGGACTAAATAACAAGCCAATATGCCCTGCTTTCCAACTGCACCCCCTTGAAAACCTGCAGAGAAACCATCCATCCCAATGAGCTCTAAAGGCAAATGGAAGCTCATAAACAGAGACTTGACTGTATAGACTTTGCATTTTATCTTTCAGCAGTTTCCCCCTTTATGAGCCAGGGACCTCCATAACTGGGGGAGGAAAGCAGGGATGAGCAAGATGGGAAGATGGCAGAGAGACTGTGAGGATGACAGTAAGGATGTTAAGAAAGAAGATGATGGCAGAAATAGCGAAAGAATAAGAATGAGACGGAGGTTGGGAGAATGAGATAGAGGAGTGCTGGGGTCACAAATCTTGCTGCTATTCTAGTACGTGACATCTTCACTCGTTTGCGGCTGCTCATTAACAAACAATACTGCTGTGAAATTGGTTTAATGACAAAGTAATAAAATTGCTATTCTGCTCACAGATGGCCTCAGGCGCGGGGAGATTCTAGCAGGCTTACTGTGGCTGCCCGTGCGCATTAAGCTGCTTGTTCACGAAAACAGCATTCCTGCGCTTTCCTTCTCAGTATCACCAACCTTTTTTTTTTATCTTTTTAAGTTCTCTCTCTTCTTACAAATGAAATAAATTAACCTACTTTCATCCCTTGTATTCCCTTTGAATTCTCCCTCTCTAGCATTCTCACCCTCTTGCTCTCCTCACTCTCTCTTGTGTATTCTCTCAATCTTTCACCAGTTCTCACCCCTAGTACAGAAATTACCATCTTAAAATAAAAAAGGGAGGCCTGCCCACGCAAACGCAGCTCGACTTCATTTCAAACGCAGAGCCCTTGTTATTAAACGACCCACCAATAAAACCAAGCCGTTGAGGAATAAAAGAGCCAAAAGGAGCAGAGAAGTACAAAGACCTCCCTCCTCCCATCTCTCTTCATCTCCCTCTAATGCTCTCCGTGTAATGCCTCTCTCAGTTCTTCGCCTCTCTATCTTGCCTTGTCTGGCTTCATTCTCCTTGCCAGTCTTAGCTGGGAGATAGCCTTGGATAGTCTGAAGCTTGTAATGGGAAAACAAGTAAAAAGGCATTCGTTTTGGTGCATGATCGTCCAACATTGCCAGTTTTATTAAAGCACCACCTGTTTTTCATAACTTTAGACCTGCAAAAAGGTGGGCACAGAGTTGCTTCATAGCCTCAGTGGGTGTCCATGCCACGCTATGACCCAATGTGCCCCCAGTGCCTGATAAAGTGGGAGTGGGCCCTGTTAATCACACTGAACATTTCAACAGGGCTTCGGCACTCACACGCAACACATGCTTTATTCTCTGAGTGCAGACATAAACACAGTGGCACACATTAGAGTCAGCTGTTTAAGACTCCCATAGCTTAGTCTTTGAGTAAGACATGTGTCTAGATTATGCCACAAGCAGATATTTGGTTCTGTTACAACTGCTGCACAAAATTAAAAGTAAAGCAAAACTTGCTACAACAGGTTTTCTGCTTTTCTGTTTTACTCTGCCATGATGAGAATATGTTTATTCAAATGTGTTTCTCCCTCTAAAACTGATAAAATGGGATTATTATTACAGCATCAAGAAAGCAGCCAAATGAACTTAGGGGGTGGAGGGTGTTGGTAGGGGGGCTGGCACTTGGGATCTGACAACAGAGTCAATTCTGCTAATTAACTGCCAATTAGTGGTCCCTAAATGAGAGGGATCATGATGTCGATGTTGGCAGCATCCTGATAGTCTCTCTTTTTAGTCAGAGGCACATATACACTCATGGCTGCATACACAACACACCAAGGAGAGAGAGAGTGAGAGAGATACACACACATAGCCGCAAACTATCCACACTGCAGCTGTATATTTAGAAAGCCAGGGGCATAAGATGGCCACTGCTGGAAGTCCCTGGTTGCAGCCAAAAAAAGGCATGACATTTCCATCTGGGTCAAAGTTGCACAGATAACCAGCAACTTCACACAACTAGTCCAACAGAAAAGAAGCAACAGAAAAGTAAGTAAAATGCAAACATTTAGAGTTTGGTGTGAGGGGGGAGGACCTCAGAAGCCTTGTGTGAGATGCATGAGAGTGAAAAACGTATTAAGAATGTGGAAAAACAGGCAGCTAGGCCAGTTTCATAACTTTGTTACATTTGGAAAATATTAGTTATTATTTTGCATTTCATAATGGACTTGTCTGCCAAGCCATAAGATCATAAAAATAATCATAAAAGAAATTGCTCCAAAGTGTCTCATTGGACATGGAAAAGGGGTGGAAAATGCTTTTTAAGTGGAGGAACAAATTTGATATTTTTCCCCCCTCTGTCATGTTCTCACATACTACAAACTAATGTGTTTCATCATTTACGTTTCTCATGTGAACTTGCCGCCTTTGTTTCTGCACACTTCAGTTGGAAGATTTAAAGTCTGAGGAATCTGGAGGGAGGGGTGAAGTTAAGAGAGCTACAAAACACTGTTTAGAGCCAGCAAAACAGTTTATCTGAAACTGTGATATTGGGCCACACAATCTGGGGGTCGAATTAGAATTCTAACGAAATGGGTTCATGCTGGGGAGCATTTGAATTATGAAAGTTGTTTAGGTTTATGCCTTTTTCAAGTATATCCTTTTAGCATCGTCAGTTATTTTGGCCAACTTTTGCTTATTTCCTTATA